>CM038719.1:27890246-28292746 GCA_021613375.1 Megaleporinus macrocephalus
GGAGGAAAACGTTTCCTGACTCGCTCCTCCAAAACACCCCAAAGTGGTTCAATAATAATTAGATCTAGTGACTGTGCAGGCCATGGTAGATGTTCAACTTCACTTTCATGTTTATCAAACCAATCTTTCACCAGTCTTGCTGTGTGTATTAGTGCATTGTCATCCTGATACACGGCACCGCCTTCAGGATACAATGTTTGAACCATTGAATGCACATGGTCCTCCAGAATGGTTCAGTATGCCTTGGCAGTGACGCGCCCATCTAGCACAAGTATTGGGCCAAGAGAATGTCATGATATGGCAGCCCAAACCATCACTGATTCATCCCCATGCTTCACTCTGGGTATGCAACAGTCTGGGTGGTACTCTTCTTTGGGGCTTCTCCACACCGTAACTCTCCCGGATGTGGGGAAAACAGTAAAGGTGGACTCATCAGAGAACAATACATGTTTCACATTGTCCACAGCCCAAGATTTGCGTTCCTTGCACCGAGGTTTGGCATTGGCACGAATGACCAAAGGTTTGGCTATAGCAGCGCGGCCGTGTATATTGATCCTGTGGAGCTCCCGACGGACAGTTCTGGTGGAAACAGGAAAGCTGAGGTGCACATTTAATTTTGCCGTGATTTGGGCAGCCGTGGTTTTATGTTTTTTGGATACAATCCGGGTTAGCACCCCAACATCCCTTTCAGACAGCTTCCTCTTGCGTCCACAGTTAATCCTGTTGGATGTGGTTCATCCTTCTTGGTGGTATGCTGACATTACCCTGGATACCGTGGCATCAACAATTTGTCCTCTTTTGAACTCTGGTATGTCCCATAATGTTGTGTTATTGCAATATTTTGAGCAAAACTGTGCTCTTACCTGCTAATTGAACTTCACACTCTGCTCTTACTGGTGCAATGTGCAATTAATGAAGATTGGCCACCAGACTGGTCCAATTTAGCCATGAAACCTCCCAGACTAAAATGACAGGTGGTTCAGTTTCATTGTCCAACCCCTGTATGTTTTGTTCATTCATAAGCCTGTTTTATGGAAGCAACAGCAACAACTTTATAATGAAGGCTAAAATGTTAGTAGGTTATCAACAGGAGAATGTCAACAAAACAGGAAGATATTAAGCTGGACTTAAGATGCATTTGGTCAGACTCAGCTTAATTTTTTTTTACATGAATAGAGCGATGGGTGATTATTTCCTGATTATTATTTCCTGAAGTTAATGATTCTGATTGGCTATCTGCCCTTCTATGTATCTGCACTTCTGTGTTTTGTGTTGCACTGTTCTGATAGGATAGACATTTTATAGTTCAGTAGTTCAGTCTAGTAAACTTTTAACTTAAAAAATGCTAGTAAAAACTAGTAGCACAAAATATAATATGACATATAGAATACTTTATAGTGCCTGTCATCACTTTTGGAATTAAATAATTAAGTAGTTATAGTGTTTTTATAAAGTTTTTAGTTTTTATAAAGTCAGGCTTCATAATACATAACATAACATGTATCAATGTAAATGGTGTAACATAAATGGTGTTATGCACAATAACACACTATGACATGGTTCCACAACAGCGGACCACAACAGCAAGAGGGAACAGGAGCTGATTTTTGGTGGACCTTTTCACTCAGTAGAAGTCCTGTATCAATAGTTAGATGTGATTACACACAAGCCTATAATGATCTGGCATGAACACTGTATAACAATAGTGTTTACAATGTTCTTATGAACAGATAATATAATGCGACAAAGAACCTGAATTAAAAAGAAATATTGTGCATATAATAACAACTATTTAAGAGCATTTGTAAAAATGTATGCCTGGCATTATGATCTAGGCATATAATACCATATTAATGCATTTTGACTACAAGATTCATAAGAAGTTTATTTTTAAAAGATTTCCCTAAAGAAAATTGTATTTCTTTCAGATTTTTAAGTCACAATTATCATTTCATATAAAAGCTGGTAGTTTATGTGACCCCTGGTTCCTAATACCAACCTGTTCCACTTTAATAATAAACCTATTGCATAATCTGTGTTCTGTCTTGAACCTGACATTCTTTTTTGAACAGTTATTCCTTTTTAAACATGAATGAGTGATATTTGAATGGCTCCTATGCGTGTTGAGTAATGGCTACATTGTTGGTTTTTCGTTTACACATTAATTCACACAATTGTTTTTTTTTTCTCTCTTTCTTTCTTCTTTTCCTTTTACTGTCATTGTTGGTCTTTCATTTATCAAAACGGGGAGTCATGGTTATTACAGTTAGCGTCACATGGGTGGTAGTCATTCACTTAAAGCAAAAGAGGGATCCAAACAGGCAAAGGGATGAGAAATGAAAAGTGGGTTTCTGAAAGAAAATGCAATTTCCCAAAAGCAAAAAAGGCAATACAGAGCAAAATTGGATGGATCTCATAATCAGACTGCAGAGATGGAAGACATCAAAAGGAACTAGCTAATGCTGCATCTGACAGCTAGGCGTAATCGGTCAAACCTGATGCCCAATCAATGTTTAATTTCCTTTTTTGTAAGCTGGCGAATCAAACATCATGTAAAATGTCTTTTAAAAGCACACTGGACTCATTCAAAACTCATAACGCACTCTCAATATCCACGAAGTCTCTAGTGGGGAGGGAAAGCTAAATATATACGCACACAAGCATCAAACCTGCGTCACAGTTTAAACTATAAACTGCAAGGTATCATTTCAAACTCTCAGCAACAACTAAGCTGATTCTGATTTGTACCCTGCTTACATAAGAGCTTTGACAGATGCATCAGAAAATGAAGGTGCTCTACACACAGGAAGCATGCCTCAACTCACCAAATTCATGCTCTCCAGTGGCATCTTCTCCTTGCTCTTTGATCTCCCTCAAGAAGAAATACATACTTGCAAGAATAGGTAGCAGATGTATTCCATCCTGTCTTCTAAATAGGCAGACCACCAAGTCACTCTTATTGTATAGTTAATGTTTTAAATCAACCAACAACTGTCATTTTTGTTATTTTCATTATGCCCCTGCTTCCAAAGTCAGCAGCCTCTTTCATATGCCTTGCTTCACGTGCTAGCTTCACTTTTTCAGATGCTTAAGAATGACAAGGATGTTTAAAAACAAGGTGAAATAAGTACCAGTACTGATGTAAGCTTTTACTGGTTTGCTTGTTACTGTAAACAGTATTGGGTATTTGACTGTAAAGTCAAATTTATTTGTATAGCACTTTTTACAACAATGTTGTCCCAAAGCAGCTTTACAGGAGTTTAAAAGTATGAAAACATGAAATCACAACATTCTATCCACTGTGAGCAAGCCAGAGGTGACAGTGGCAAGAAAAATCTCCCCCAGCTAGAGGAAGAAACTTTGGGAGGAAGCAGACTCACCTCCTCTGGTCACACAGTATTTACAGTTTATTAAACTAAAGCTGAGTCTGAAGGTAAAAGCTTTAGAAACTGCACAGGTGGTACATCAGGGCAGCCCTATCCGTAGCATCATGGGCACTTCTGTTGTGTCTTGTCAGTTCACCGGATTGACCTGACAACCTTCCAGTCACAAGGCTGGTTCCCTAACACCCAGCTCACGACTGCCACTCAAGAGGACCTTGGCTGCTTATGGGAATTGAACTGGGACCAGTATGTATGCACTATTATAATTTAGGTAGCAAGTGTTAATGTTGGAGAGAAATTAAAGACGCTTTAATGAATGGTTCATGAAAAACTCAAGTGTAACTACTCAATTTAAAGTTTCTATAGGGCACTGATCTAAAGCAGGCATAGCTACAGGATTCTCCAATACCAAAATGTAAGTTTGTCATAGTCGAAAGCAATGTTACCCCCACAACTTTTTGCATCTGGTATAACTTCTTTTCTTGCTGTGAAAATGAAGAGGCAGACCAGTTCAGAGTATAACATCACTATCCAATGAAAAACAAGTATCTGCAAAATTGCAACTTTACGGGAGAGAGCAAAAAGAACTTTTTCCAAGCTATTTTGGAGCATTTCTATTGGTTCATTTATTATGAAATTTTCACACAATGTAAACGACCATTGGCATGTTCAAACAATGCAGAAACCTCCAAATCGCCAAAAAAGGAGATACATGTTTTTCATTGGACAGCGACGATAAGCTTTATTCTTCAGGATACGTTCTTAAACGTTCTTGGAGGAGATCTTGAACATGGTCTACCGTGGTTTTGGCAACTGCACGGTCTTATTGGCCTGCCTCCATGTTCCCTCTGGCACATGTAATCCGTCTGGCCAAAGTGGTTATCTTCTGGGTTCGGGACACATAAACTTCTCGTAACCTCTGTAGCACTCAGTGTGCCCATCTGTATAAACAAGCTTTTAACAGATGCCATAGTAAAGAAGAAATATTCATAACATATCCTCAGGACTCTTCATTTTAAATAAATGAAAGAGAGACTGACAAAGCACTATTATGATAGTCAAAAATTCTTTCATTCAGCCTAGACAGCTATGCCTGCTGCTGGCATTGATTAGGTAGTCATTACTTTCTGTGGTATACTGTAAGTATATGTAGTATGTACTGTATAATCATACTAACTAGCCAGTTACATGTGATGTCATAATTTTAATTTAGTTAAATGTTTTTCCTCTGATTTCAGTAATGCAAACATCCAAATATGTAAGAGCTATACTAGAAATCTTACTAAATTAGTAAATTATTACCACAGTTACCACGAAAGGCAAAGAAGGTATGGTTTAATGGTTTTGAACAAAGGCTCAAACTGGATTATGGCAGGCAAATACAACATAAAAGCAGTAGTCTTCTGTCTGGTTGACTTATAAAAAGGTTCAAATATGCTTTAAAGGAAATGCACATTTTCAAGAAAGAGCATGTGTGTCTGTCCATCGTTTACTTTTCATTTTCCTAGAAAGAAGATGAACACTGGCCACTCAGTCTGCCGTACTTCCATATGCTCCCCTCTAACACACACATATAGACATTCACATGTAGCACTAACAGCGGTCACTGAGTGCACATGAAAGTTCTGCAGTGATCCCCCTCCCACCACCAACACAATCACACACACATCTGTGAACCTCACACTCCGTCGCCTGCTCCACTCCAGTGTGTATATGGCCATCTTTCTAAACAATGGGCACATCAAAGTCACATGAGGAGGCTGCCTGCGGATCTCTTCACACACGTGTCTGAGACGCGAACAGTCACGTGACCCGCTGAGAGAGAGAACACATCAGAGAGGAAGCAGAATGGAACAGTGAGTGCAAACGTTAGGATATTAAGCAAGCAATGGAAGAAGAAGACTTAATCTCTAAATATAATAATTTTAAGAATTTACCGTGTCCACTTTTTGCCTTTGTTACAGCCTGTTACAGGAGACATACTTTCAACTTTTCAAAGAAATTAGCAAAGGTATTTTTTACCCATCTCTAAAGTTTGGTCTTAGAAGTTGGTTGGATTTCATTCTTTACACAATCAAAACAATCACACATTTAATGATGTCGAAATCTGGCTCTAGGGTGGTCCATTGTTCTGAGAGCACAATCTGCTTCTTTGTTTGCTTAGGACTTGACAGTAAAACACAGAATTCTTGTGGTCCTAATGACCTTTAGTGTTTCTCTGTGCCAAGTATAACCTCCAGACCTACAAAATTATCTGGGTAGCTGTCTAAACTGTAGAGAACCCTAGCTAACATTACAGGCCCCTCAGAGGTTAGGTGCCTGTATTCAGGAACCTGTATAAAGCAGTGATAAATACAGACAGGGGACAGATGTTGTCATTCATTCAGGGAAGATATGTTCCTTTATTAATAAATATTCTTATACTTTACTGCTTCATTGTCATTTTAGCCATCAGAAAGAACATATATTAACAAATAATTCAATAAACTCAAAACATTGTTTGATTAAGATAACAAATTTTTGTTATTGCACTACATGATTGAGAGGTTCGCTATACACCAGCACATCTGCACTTGTATTAGTTCACATGAGCTCCTCCCATTTGCTATCTACTAAAACATAAAATTTGTATTTGTCACAGCCTGTTGTTTTGTGCAATGGTTTAAGAATCTCATAACAAAAGAACCAAAAAACATCAAGAGGAGGCACCTAAATCAGCCATTTAAGAACAGTCCTTACAATAGTTACAAATTTAATATAATCAAACATAACTCAGCTCAGCATTGATGTTGTACCTATGCACAGAAAATAATGTTTATTAAAAATCTGAGATGAAGAACCTAAAATACTACAATGGGGTCCTACTAGCCAAAATACCCCCCCACAAAAAAAAAAAAAAAAACAACACTGAGCATGCACTGCATTGCTTCTGTTATTGCTTCTGTTAACACAAGCATTTAACATGAATTTTAATACATGCAATTGAATGCCATAATGAATACATTACTTCAAGTGAACAATGTTGCACATGTGTACTTGATATTTCTGATTCATTTTTTTGGGCTTATACTCCACTAACCTGAATAAAACAGGGAAAATCCACACAGGAGACAATGGACCACATTTACTTTATGTGATAACATGGTAAAAACACTGTAAAACCTGCAGAAATAATTCCAAAATGTTATTACAGTGTACTATAGCTCAAAAACAGAGCTGCAACAGCCATTCTGTACTTTTTTTATGCACTGCCACGAGAAATAGTGATCTACCAGCACCAGTAGAGATACGTGGCCCTGATCAGAGGCAAGAAGAAGATCATTTGTTATCTTAACTAAAGCTGTCTCTGTGCTGTGGTGTGGCCTAAAACCAGATTGGAATTTTTCATATATGTTGTTCTTATGTAGATGAGAACAGAGTTATCGAGCTACAGCCTTTTCTAAAATCTTAGAGATAAAAGGTAAATTGGAAATGGGTCTATAACTGGACAGTTCTCTGGGGTCAAGATTTGGTTTCTTTATCAAGGGTTTTATCACAGCTAGTTTAAAAGACTTAGGTACATGACCCAGACTAAGAGAAGAGTTGATGATAGTTGAGATAGGTTTAATAATAGCTGGTAATACTTGTTTCAATAGGCTTGTTGGAATCATATCAAGTGTGCATGTAGCAGAATTTGAGGAAGAGATAAGTTTTTCTAATTCTGACTGCTGAAGTGGACAGAATGTTTCTAGTCTTTCTTCTAAAACCACATTTTGTGCTGTCTCAGCCAAACCGGATGAAGGATAGGTTACTGGTTTCAGTTGAACATTTTGTCTAATATTCTCGATTTTGCTATTGAAAAAGTCCATGAAACCATTGCTGCTGTAGTTGGCGGGTATCTGAGGTTCCGTTCCTGCCTGATTTTTGGTAAGTTTTACGATTGTGCTAAATAAAACTCTAGGATTGTTTTTGTTGTGTTCGATGAGTGTGGACAGGTATGTTGAGCGTGTGTTAATAAGTGCCTTTCTGTAACTGCTAAGGCTGTCTTTCCAAGCAGAGTGAAATACCTCCAGCTTGGTCACTCTCTATTTCCGCTCTAATTTCCGTACTGCCGTACTTAAGGTGCGAATTTCATTGTTGTACCACGGAGCGAGCTTTTTCTGTTGCGTCCTTTTAGCTTTTATAGGTGCAACATTGTCTAAAGTTAATCGGAGCTTATTTTCTATGCAGTCAGTTACTCTGTCTAGCTCTGTTGGGTCTGAAGGAGAAGCTATAGTTGATAAATCTGGAAGAGTTTCAATAAAGTGTTGGGCTGTATTTGGCATTATCGAACGTTTCATGCAATAACGGGTGATGTACATACATTTTTACTAAGACTCAATTCATATGAAAGTAAAGTGAATTAATTAACGAAAGCTGACTTGTTTGGAAGTATTGCTACCATTACCAATGCCATCTAGCACAGCTAGCTAAATATAAACAATGTCTGTCAAATACATAGAAGGTATCAAAGTTCTTTCTTTTTAAAACTGTAATTACAAACACCACTGAAGTGAGCAGGAGCTATAAACAAAGCTCCACATATAAGGTTATCGCATTTTGGCTCTGCTTAAAGTTAAATCAGTGCTTCATTTACTTTTTATTACTATCATTTGTCATGACCGTGTGTAAAAACTAAAATATGGTTGTTGCAGCGAGTGCTTTGGTATATTACAATAACATTTTGGAATTTCTGCAGTAGTTTTATGGAGAGGAGGTGAGTTTTTCCTGCTATTACTTAAATCAGAAGTAAACATGACTGTTTGTGAAAATGGTCCACTGTTGTGTTTCATGCAGGCAGGCAATTTTCCTTCTATGGGAATTGCAATTTTCTGGGAAACCCCCACTCTTGCCTAACTTTAGCACCCCCTAGTGACAAAACTAGAAATATTTTTTTTAAACTTTGCTTAAAAGTAAAATTGTTATCCGGCCACTGCACTAGGTGCACCTCCTTGTATCTGCATTTCAATTTTATCAGCTGCACTTTAAAATGTTTATAGTTCTACAATTACAGTTTCATCTGTTTCTCTGTATACTTTGTTAGCCCCCTTTTACTCTTTTCCTTGATGGTAAGGTCCCCACAAGACCAACACTGCAGTGACACTGACATGGTGTATCAGTGTGTGTTGCACTGTTGCGAGTGGATCAGACTCAGCAGTGTTGCTGGAGTTTTTTAACACTGTGTCTACTTACTGCCCACTTTGTAGATGTAAAGTCAGAGACAATAGCTCAACTATTGCTGAGGAGTTTGTATTGGTCATTCTCTAGTCTTCATCAGTGGTCACAGGACGCTGTTAGTTGGATAGTTTTGGTTGGTGGACTATTCTCAGTCCATCAGTGAGACTGAGGTATTTAAAAACTCCAGCAGCACTGCTGTGTCTGGCTATTACGTTAAAAAACGAAATATCTTAGTATTGGGTATTTACTAGTACTGAGTAATGAGGTGGTGAGAACAAACTCCCAGAGAATTTTACCTATGAATGTCAGTTTACCAAAGTAAACATCTTTAAACAAACGCTAGTCATTGATTTCTTATATAGCTTAGAATTAGTTTTCTGCTAACTAACAGAGGAGTACATACTCTTACACACTCATACTCTTGGGTCCTCCAGTGTTTTTGTACTGCCTTTTTGTCCACCAAGTAACTATTATCATTTTACCATAAATCAATTTCTTTGTATATTGTATTTATTTCTTTTTACAAATTGCAGTGAACCCTCTGGCAATTTCAGTATATTTTCTTACACTGGGTTGGAACTCACCATCATATATACCAAAAATAACCACCTAGTTTTTAATGTTTGGACTAAAGTTGTGTAATTGCATGTAATGTGCACAAAATGTTTTCTAACACTGGCTGTGCTTCAGACCACTTCTTGGAGAGGATGAGCCTGATGATTGTGAACGCGTTAAAAGAGTATTCAGAGAGAACTCTCAAATCTTGATGAAGGACATGTCTTCCAAGAATGCCTAAAAATGATGTCATTATATCTTCATGACTAAAAACATCAGGCCAGAATCTTTTTCGGTCTGTGCATGTGACGTTTAAATGGCTTGTAATTTCTGATCATGTGAAATAACATTTTGTCTTTGATCAAATTGGTCAGTGTATTCTTGGAAACTGGTTGAAAGAGGGCTATATTTTGGTTTTCTCAGAAAGGTGTAGTGAAGTGGAACCAATAGACATTCTCTTGACGCTTCAGCAGAGTGCAATGTCCTCATGCCCGGTTATTCTGCCCCGTCAAATACTGAAACCACCTGTTAAAACCCAGAATGCTGAATTAAGAGCTCTAGTATTCACACGGACCATAACAAACAATAAAATACACCAACAGAGAAAGATACAGCGACAGCTGAAATGATTGTATGACAGCACTCAAGGTACCAAATGTATGACCAATTAAAGCATATTTTTCATTTACAGTATACTTTGAAAAAATTACCAACATCTATGTCTGTAAAAATACATAATTGATTTTCATGCAGGATATAAGCCAAAGTAATGGCTCTCTTCGAAACCGGTCTCTGCATTACTTTCAAATCATTGGGCGTAATTACCTGCTACCCTGACTGAGCGTTTCCTTCCTACAAATGAATAAAATCACACACACATAGCTTTAAGATCAACTGATAAGATGTGGAAAAAATAAATGCACTGTTCTGCTCCTTCTTTTTACTGTGACCAATTTGACTTCCACTATGTAATGCAAGCAATTTACAGATACTGTATTGCTGATAAAAGCTTGCTTGCAGGGGAACTGTGGACAGCATTACTGCAGAAAGTTGCAGGCAGTTCACAGCCCATGGAAAAAGCATTTAAGACTGTAAGACACATCAAACCACGTCACCATTTCCTTTCTATTATTGCCCAAGGCAACTGAAATATCCAAAGTGCGGAAAAAGGCCTGAAAAGCTGTCCTACACTTTCAATCACGTTGTAAGACCATGCAGCCATTCTGCAACCACATTTTGTAGAGATGGCAGTGCCTTCCTAATTTGCTGGTACCCAATAATAAAAAAAAAATATCAAAAAAATATCAATAAAAGCTATGAAAACATATATTTGCTTATCAAGAAGTTTGTAGATATTTGTTCTTCCACTCTATCTTCTAAAATCTAGGGCATTTATAACAAGGACTGCACTTACAAACACTACACTTCTAGGAAATCTGTGAGGATTTGATTGTAGCCACAAGAACATTAATAAGATCAGGTGATGTTATTGGAGGATTAGTCCACAAATTCCACTCCAATTCAAAGGTTCTGGATAGTGCACTCCAAAGATTGTAGTTCCACTGAGCTGGGCTGTGGAGCTTTACACCCTTCTAGCAAATGCTTAACACTGTACATGATGACCTTAGCCTCATGCATGGCTTCTCTTTTCTTTTGGGCGGTGCTTTTTTGTAGAGATTAAAAATGGCTTATATTAACTGAATAACTGTAAAGTTCAGGTTTATAGTAGCTGAATTTACCAATCTGATTTGTCTGAATGCTTCTGGACGTATAGTATGTTCTCCAACATCAAACAACAAACAAAATTATGAATCAGACTGCTGTACAAAATTATTTCTTAACCCTGTTGTATCTCAAATGATGCTGGGATCAAACTACATGATATTTTTGTCACAATATTATTGGATGAGTCTTTGCAGCGCTACTTCACATTGAAGTGCTGTTAAATTCTAATTGGCTGTTATTGTCATATATGGCTCATTGTTCCACGGGACAGCTTCAGCAGTATGCCTGTTTTTCTTCACCATGTTTGCATATGTGCGGCTCTCTGTCCTCCTTTTGGTCAATGCCATGTTGAAGACAATACTCCTCCTTCCTCATGTTCATATTTGGCCTTGATGGTCAGCTACGACAAACAAAATCAGGCATTAATTATTAAATGTAATTTTCTATATGAACACTGACCAATTAAAACCTTATTTTTTAATTCATTATTGTGTTGCATTATTGTGAAAGAATGTTTGTCAGTGCATTTGAATGCCTAATCTCTCATGGAGATTTATAATTGTTCTCCATACTGACAGCACAGCCACATAAAGCACAAATGGTATTAAATAACAACAACAATTGAAAACACTCAGGAACACTGATTTAAAGTGATTATCAACTGTGTGTCCCATCATAAGTGTTCTTGAATGTGTCGACAGAGGCTTCTGTTTGGATGGAAATGTAGGTGGTAAGATCTTTAGGACCAGAATTAAGTAACCCTGCACTACATCATCTCTGATTTGGCTGTGCATTTACACAGAACAACAGTATGCGACTTTGCATTCTAACATAGATGAGTCCCTCTGCATCACTCCTCTGCACCCACTGCTATTCCTGCACCTGTCCCCTCTGTTGACCCATTTGCCCTCCCCTCTGGACTTTCCTGCTTGTTTTTCTGCCTTCTCATGATCTGAGTCCACCCTCTTATCTCACACTTCGACAGACACAGCTTAAGAGATGGTTCTGTCTCCAAACCCCCTTTTTTACTGGCCCGGTTTGGAATAGCTCATTCCAGCTCCTTCTCCTCCTGGCTCCACCCCTCTTCCATTACACAAACTTGCAGATAGTTATTGACTCATTGATTTTCTAATATATAGCTCTTCATCTTTTAGAATGAGAAGCTATGGACTGAAATCACCTCACAGACACAAAGCCACTTCATCCACCAGACCGGTTTTATTACCTGACACTGCATCCTGAGCGATTTCTCAAGAGAGAAACTGCTTTTGGATGACAGCTCATCAAATGTATTGGCTTACAGCAGAAATTCTTTTAATATTGTTTGCTGCAGACATCTAATCATTATTTCTGTGGCCAGTCTTCTTTTGAACAAAAATTACTGATTAAAATCACACACAAAATTAGTTCTACCAGACCCGTTTCTGCATGCATGCTTATGTTGAGTGCTTTAAAGCTGCACAGTCTTTGTTTTCTGCTTTGGTGAGCAATTACAGTGAACAACGGTGTGCAACATTGCATTCTGCCACAGAGACATCCAGCACATACCTGCTTTAGTTAAAAAGACATTAACACATGAAGACAACTTCCAAACTACAACACTGGCGCTGACTATGAATATATATCTTTGAACGGCTGTGGGCTGATACTGAGTAAAAACCTTTTATAAAGAGGTGATATGTTAGTGATGTACCATGAATTATGTTCTATTCTTTGTGCTTCTGACTATTTCTGTATCTAGCACAGTTGAAAACAACATCTGAACTTATAACTTGAACATCTGTATTAATATACTGGGGCAACAAATTGAATTACTCATGGCTGGGAATGAACTTGACTGGGGTTAACCCCTAGAGTTATGACTACGAATGAAACTAAACGTAAAAAAATCAGATAGACAAAGCTTTGAAAACCTTATCTCCCATGTACTGTTCACTCCTGATTATTGCTAGTTGAAAACTAGCAGTTAAAAAAACACTGATATTTTTACAACAAATCTTTTGTGTAAGGAAAATTCCACTGATCCACTACATTTCTGTGCAGTTTAGCCATTAAGATATAACCAAAGTCAATAGTGGTTTGATAAATACTCTATTGTAGCATTTTTACCGCAGTATAGTAGCACTAGGTTTGTCAAAGATTTTGATAATAAATGTTATACATATAGATATATATGAGAGAAGACATCTAGAATTATTTATTGTTTCCAGTAAATTGGCTATATTTGTGTTGTTGTAGGTATCACAACCACCAGTTCCCATTCATCATTGTACAGGTAATCCAGCAATAACATGAACTCTTTTTGGAAATCAAGTCGGTGTGTTTTGCTACAATGCCACTCTGAACAACTTTGTTTACATCTCAACAATTGAATAGAAATGTTAAAATAAACATAAATGTTAAAAAGCATGATTTCCCAGCAGTCCTTTTCAAAAAATCTCTAATAGTCTTTGTTGTCATTGACTCACACAAGGATCACTGCCAATTCCAGAGTTTCAGACAGCCTGTGCAGACTTCTTTCTTGTAGAGCAAGTTCAGGCAGCACTCGACTGCTCCAGCAACATATCACACATTGTGTACGCACAAATCACTGTCACAAGCAGTGTGTATATATAGGTTATATAGAAAACTAGTACAATGCATGGGTTTTTGTTTTCTCTCCACCATCACAGTCTCTCTCTGCTCACTCTGCAGAAATAGGGACGAGAAGATCGAGCTTCATGCTTAAATTTGATCTAAAGTAACTTATCATGGCAGAATTGTTCACAGTGAAGTACAGATGCTACTCTAAACTGCTGCATTGAACACAAGAGTTTCAACAGTATATGATAATTTAAGACTCATTTCTACCATCACTACTAGTCTCACAAACTTAATTGCATTGTAGCCATTGCTGGCTTTATTGGTCTTTGAGTTCTTTAAATAATAATAATAATAATAATAATCATGTAATAATAATAATAATCTTTATTTATAGAGCATTTTCTTTGTAACAGTGGCAGGTCAAAGTGCGGATAGTTTTAATCAGTATTAGCATAAACTGAGTATTAATGAGCCAAAGTTTAAATGTATTGGTACTAAGATGTTGGTGTTTAAAGTTTCTTAAAAGTGGGCACTGACACTGACACGTCTAATGAAAATTGGACTCCACAGTTTGGAAGCATAATAACTGAGTCTCTCCATCTTTCAGTGTTGGAATGGAAGGTTTGTGTAGAAGGCCAGTATCTACACAAGTTGGAACATACACAGAGACAGTCTGTGATGTAAGCTGGTGCTAAATTCTTTAGAGCTGTATAGCCTAGTAGCAAAGTCTATTCTAAAAGATACACATTTAAAACAGGAGTAATGTGCACTTTTGTTTTGTTTTGTTTTGTAAGGATCCAAGCTGCTGCAATTTTTGGGATAGACGGTATGGGCTAGATTTTATTTTTTTTCAGAAAATTAAGAATAGTATTACAGTGAACAACTCTGCTTGTAACAAACAATATATATATATATATATATATATATATATATATATATATATATATATATATATATATATATATATATATAAAGCGACGTTTACATGCTGGACAAAGCAAAGCTCTAAGATCACACCCAGGTTACTTCAGGTTTGATATTAGAACCAAGTCTGTCATAAATCATTTTCCTCTTAGTTTTAGCAGCAAAAATTAATATTTCAGTTTTCACTTCATGTAATTGCAAAAAAATGTTGTGACATCCAAATAGCCTGCACATAGCTTGTAAGTCTGTCTACTTAGTGTAAATTATCAAAAGGAATAGAAATTTATATTAGTGTGTCATCAGCATAATTATAAATGTTTATATCATGCTTCCAAATGACATCACCTAGAGGTAACATGTACAATGAGAAAAGCAAAGGCCTTATAATTGACCCTTGTGGTACCCCACAGGAAATATAATATTTTCTTGCTGAATAATTTCCTACTGAACCCAAGGCCTGTCTATTTATTGAATATGACTTAGACCATTCTAAAACTGTGCCTAAGAGGCCAACCCAGCATTCAAGATCTTGTGATCAACAGTAACGAAAGCTGCACTAGTAGAACTAAGCCTAAGGTCATTGACAAAACAAACCACTGCTGTCTCAGTACTTTGGTTAGAACAAAAACCTGATTGAAACCTTTCATATAACTTGTCCTTATACTTAAGAAAGGAAGGTTAGACATTGGTCTATTTAGTGCAAAAGTATCCAAGTTACTCTCTTTAGTCTGTCAACTTTATTAGCTCTACTAGCTTTGTTGAGATGTTAAACCCTGTGTAGCACTTCAGCCGGTTTAGGTTTTGATAGCCCTGTGCACTGTTGTTTGCTGTATCTCTTTGTGTAATTTGAAGGTTCATTTCATGAACTTCGCTGTGTTTGTTTATTGTTTGGTTGTGTCCAAATTGGTCTTTTTGTCCTTGGAGCGAGGTCAGAAAAACAGAGCTAGCCCAAACTGTTGTCCGGGAAAGTAGCCCACCAAAACTGTCACCATCAGATATATAAGACTTAAAACTTTTATCTTTGAGAAAGAGAAGAAAATTGCACACTTTAGCAGGTGTTTCTGTCCATTCCTCCACCATGAGAAGACAACCCAATATATTACTGTGAAAAAGTTATATTATATTTAAAATGCTATTATTATTTAAACACTTTTTTAAAATATTCAAAGAGTATTAATACAGTAAGAAGTGATTTTTAACGCTTTCCAAGATTCTCCTTGTGGAAACAATCCAGTATTATTTGCAGTTATCTTCTATTACCTGTTTTGACTACTCAGTACTTCATTAAACTAAATTAAGATTGCTGCTGAAGGAATTAAATTAATTCATACAATGTCTGGGGCGTCCAGGAGAAATCTGGAACTAAACTTTGTTCTTTAAACTGATACACAAGATATTATCTGCGTCTTTCAGAATAAGCTATTCATACTTTGTATTGGTTTTGTGCTTGTCTGTTTTAATGATATTTGGTGTTCTTACTGGTGAAAATGCACTTATTGCTAAGATAAACAATGAGCTTAGGTGAGTAAGGCTTGCACATTCCATAGTAGTGTAAATGCCTTGTGCTTTTTTTCCTTAGTTACTTAATGTTCCTTAATGTATATAATGTCAACACATTTAAAATTTACTGCAATAGTTTTCACAAATTGATAAGAAAATGATTAACATCCACTCTAAAATAAGCAGGATGCTCAGAACACTACAAACAATAAATAAAGCAAATCAAATGTCAAGTCAAGTCAAGTCAATTTTATTTATATAGCGCTTTTTACAACGATGTTGTCTCAAAGCAGCTTTACAGAGTTTTGAAAACAGTTATAACATATATCCCCCAGTGAGCAAGCCAGAGGCAACAGTGGCAAGGAAAAACTCCCTCAACTGGAGGAAGAAACCTTGGGAGGAACCAGACTCACAAGGGGAGACCCATCCTCCTCTGGTCAAACAGTATTTACAGTTAATGTGTTGTCCTTAAAACAGTACTAAAACAGCACAATGCATTTGATTGAAAAATATCAATCAATCAAGTTCTGCATGTCCAATATGCCACCATCTTGCACATTTGCAGGCTGTGTCATCAAATACATTCTAATGCAAAGAACTACTGAATTTGCTTTGCGAATGAAGGTTAAAAGATGATGGACTCACTCCCACTCCTGTCCTGTAGTACTGCTAGTTCTTCAGTTTTTTCGTCCTTCAGGATCACGGCCGGACTTGCAGGTTAGCCTGGACTAGTTCCAGCACAGAACATTATGTGAAACACACAAACAGAGAGAAAGAAAGAATGTTTAAGTACATTCCTTAGTGGACCTCCATGATTGTACTTGGTGTTCTTGGTCCTCAGGGTTGCTTCATTCAGCAGAAAAACAAAAAAACAAAAAAAGTGTGTTTTCTGTGTTTTCTGATGGTTTTGTTTAAAACTAATGTGAAACTAATGGCATACTGACTACTTTCTTGATTTGTTTGTATATATATATATATATATATATATATATATATATATATATATATATATATATATATATATATATATATATATATAGTAATAAGTGGCCAAAAACTCTTTTGGAGCATGTCTATTGATCCTTTCATCACAATATGATAGTCACACAATAACAGAGCATCTGACATATTCAATAAAAATGGAGATAAAAATGTTTTTCTTTAAACAGCAACCAGAATATATATCGTCACTGTCCAACGAAAAACAAGCATCTCCTAAATTGCAACTTTACAGGAGAGAACAAAAACATACTTTACTTTTTGGAGCAACAGCGACTATATATATATATATATATATATATATATATATATATATATATATATATATATATATATATATTTCAGATCAACATGATGGCAGTTACCTAACATCCAATATCCCTGAAAATCTCAGTCAATCACTGTCCATTTTAAAAGAAATCATAAACCTTATTTTCCTTTTCCTCACAGCCACTGAGGAAGCAATTCATATGGAGGAAATTACACTCTCACACATGCTTTCATTACAAGATCAGTTCTGTTGAACTCTACTGACACCCTCCTCACTGTCTGTACCACATTGCTAGACTGCGAAGCATGTATAAAAAAGATCTATGCCTGTTTAGTTATATATTAGTTTCTACTGATATTCAAGCACTTTATAAAGAGCCATCTATCATTTTTTATATGCATTTCCTGCTATTTTTGGCTGATAAAATGTACATGGCTTCATTTACCAAAACAGTCATGATTCATTGTTTTACAAACATTTCCTAACCTCTCTTTATTACTTAAAAATTACACTGGCTGTTACGACTGATATCTGGTCAGGCTGTTTGTCCTCTTGTGTGCTTTACTATAAAGCAGGTCAACAGGAAAGATCGCTTACATCACCAATGATGATGAAAATACGGAAACGGTGAACCGCTTTTGCCCACCCAGATCAATAATTAATAGCAAAAGATCCAACACTCAAGAAGCATGACACAGTCTGCACTTGGTGGAACAACAATGAAAGAGCTTGAACATATCTTAAAATGCAATGATTTCTTTGTACAGATAAGGGCCAAAACTTTCTAGGCTTCTCCAGACAAGGCTATGATCATTTCTGGTGTTCTTTCTGGATAAGAGAGCTGAACAATAAACAAAAAAGACAATAAAATGTTTCCTTGAACTTCAGGTCTTAGTGAAGACTTGTGGGGGTTCTTTGGATGGACACAAACACATGGATTGCTGAACAAATAAAGCCTCACCTTCCACTCAAAGCCCAGATAACCAAACTGAAGCCCTCTTACATATTCTAAGAAGAAACTATTCACTGGAAAATACCATTATGCTGGAAACAACTGAAGGTAAAATAGGAAGAGGAAGAAACAGCTACAGAATGTATGGATGCAAATCAGAGGAAGCATGAACCAGTCACTCAGAAGCTGAAGATCCCAACAGGTTTCTGGAGAAACACTATCCATATGGTCACCAGAAGTCAGCATTGAATTCATAGCTCTTCCTCATAATAATACTAACTGAATATGGGGACACTGCAGATTATGTACAACCTGTAATCCGCAGCAGCTCATATTCAAGTTTTTAGTATAAACAGCCGAGGGTACGTGGACCTCTTTCCTTCTGCATACAAGTTGGTTTTCATGACATCACTAAAACCATTACTGGTTTACAGCTTCTTTTCCATTTATAGACTTAACAGATGAAGGAGTCAACGTTTGGAGACGTCAAGGTTTGAATAGTGTAATAACATTGGAAAATTTGGTTTTCCATGATATGGGTCCTTTAATGGAAACAGCATGAGCCTGCCTAGGACCAGCCTGTGAAGCAAAGTGCAATTAACTATGCACCACATCTGCTCCTTGCCACAGTGCAAAGCCAAGACCTGATCAGGAAAATGGTCTTATTTTGAAATAACAGGAGACAGCCAATAATCATTTTACCTGAGCACATTAATATGGATTTCAAACTATACGGAGGCATGATTTGTGTGTCTTAATTAGAGTTGCAGACAGTAGTACTTACACGGGTACATTTGCTTCTATCGACCTGTTGTCCATTTCCTAAAATATAGCTTTTCCTAGTAACTCTAAGGCCCATTTGTAGAAACATTAGAGGGGATTTTTCTCAATGACAAACGGATAAAGAGAGCTTGGAATTTGGCCATGAAAATATGAATTAAGACCATATTTAGTACCCATGCAAATGTGATAAGTGTACCTCGAATAAAAATGTATATTTAAAATAAAATTCCACCAACGTTTCCACATAATTCAGTGGCTAAGCTGTAAACAAAGTTATTCAGAGTGGTTTGATGGGAAATTACTAATTGTAGAGAAACCTACTCATTAATTTCAAAACCGTTTTGTGCAATTGTTTTGTGTGATGTAGCTTCTAGAAGCATTCTTCAGACCTCTGGCTCCTATCACCACCGCTGTGAACAATTCAGACTTGCCAGGTTTCTCTAGAATGTTGCTTTTTTCACCAAACCACTCTTTATGACTTTGCTTACATGTTCACAATTGAATTAGGTAGATTTTTTTATTTAAATTCACTTTAAATAAAATTCCACTTTAAGTAACCTCTAATGCACATGTTCCATTACTCAAACCCCATGAACCTTAAAAACAGGGAAAAATGATCATTTTGGTGATGCAAGAGACACCCAGAAATAAATATAGAGACATCAAGCATCTTAAAAAAACATGCTTCAGATTTAATAGAACACCATTTTATCATCAGCACCTTCTAAAGCTAAAGCCGACTCTCAGTGAATAGACATCAAATTGAATGTGAAATAGATGTTTTCTGTAGCATTAAGCTCTCTGCACTGTGGGGCATTATGTAAGGTGGTCTCGACACTGCTGCATGGCAGCTACAGGCATGAAAAGAGGTTGCTCAAGAGGTTTTCTTATGAGCTCGCCAAGTGCTATCTTTCCATGCACTTTTCATGTCTCGTCTGTGTCCTGCCACCAGAACCAGAGTACAGTGATAATGATTAATTTATGTGCAGTATATGTCACTGAAATGTAATACACACTATATTACTGGGGTCAGGAGAAATGACTTAAAAACCCAAGAGAACCTAATGGAGTCACTAAATACACACAAAAAAACAATACAAAATAATAATTATGAGCAAAAATGAGTATGAAAAGTGCCCAACATACTGCCACTGTCAGAAGAAATACATTTTTTGCATTTTTTAATCTTCTACACAGCTCTACAGCTGCCTTTTACATTGGGCCAGAATTTCATAAAGATTGAATCAAAAGTACAGACAAAAATAATGTCTTACATTTAAAGCATAGAGCATTTTTCTCCTTTTCTGTAAAGTTATAATTTTTATAACTTCTTTGGACACCGACGATAAGCAGTTAAACAGTGTTGCTGTAGGGCAAACAGAAAAACAAGCCATAAAAGTTGACAGTGAGTGTTGTCCATTGATGGCTTTGGGAATAGTACATGAATTTCTGACTAAAAAAATCCTTCCTGTTTTCTAAAATTTGACTCTAAAGAAAGATTTTCCTTTTTTATGCAGAATTCTCCTGTGAACAGAGTCCAGCACTGTCTGCTAAAGGAGCCCTATATAAACTAAATAAAAGCAGTAACATAAAGACAAGGTACAGAAAAGTTAAATATCAAATGTTTAAAAATGCCCTGCATCCTTGTACTGCAAGTACAAAACAACAAACCAAACAGAAGCAACTGTTTATGAGCATTGCCCAGAAAGTGACTCAGTGAACTGCAGTACTGACTGACTGCCATTCTATTCTGTTGCTGTTACACTTAAAGATCTTGCCATTATATCCCATGCTGCAAGCATGTATGCAGACTGGGAGGAGGCTTACATGGAAGATGAGCTGCTGGACAGGTGCCACTGGAACAAAGCGGGCTTATTACTATTTACTATACACAACATAACTTGTCTATGCTTGGAGTGATCCGAAGAGTACACCGGGTTCATAGCGCTCTCACAAAGCAGTGGGCTTTTTTTTGTTTTGCTTAGAGAAGCGCTAAAGACAAAGGTAATGTCAGTGCATAAATATGGAGGTGATTGCTGACATTTGTACGCCCTCAATGCCTCCAGAAGCTGGTGTGGATTGCAGGGGCAGCGTCAGATTGGTGGACGATGCACTCCTTGCCAGCTGCTCTTTTACTGTGCATTGCGGAACAATGATGACTATGACAATGAGTAACCACTCCTGCTGCAGAGCTGGCTGAGCCAAGTGCGGCTTATGGAGAGAGGTAATACCTGAGCCAGGGCTTCCCCTTGGCTGGACATCATCATTTGAACTCTTTAACACTGACACAGAATCTTTTTAACTGAAAGTCTATGGTGTGTGTGTGGCTGTTGTATTTCACACCACATGGGTTTTACTGTAAGTCATGTGTTCTGTTGATGGCTGCGTTTCTTTGCTGATGCATATGCCACGTCAGGGCCTATTATGTGTAATTAACCTCGAAGTGTGGGCCCTTTCACCGGCCGCCTCTATTGACCCAAGAGTCATTTGCCCAGCACAATTGCGTACGGCACCTGTCGCTAATGGCTGTGCTCGGCTCTCACTGCTTCCAGTTTAGCAGCCGGCAGAGAGGCTGGACCCCTGACCTTATGTTCCCTGCACAGACACAACAAACCCAAGGGCGAAGCTGCGTACCCAGACTCTGGCTCAAGACAGAATCTGGCAAGGGCAACATGGAGCTCTCCACTGCACTCTTTTCAGCAATGTATTACAGGCTTGCCATTTGTGTTCCTCAGTAATTACATGTGTTTGAATGCAGACAGACTATTTGGAAAGATCAGTTATATAAACAGCACTGATGGCTATGAGGCTGTCACATAACAGAGCTGCAGACCACTTTAAAGGCTGCACTCTGGTTCAGTGCAGAGCGGTATAGAGCAGGGCTGTTAAACATATGGCCAGGACCAGCCCGATTATGCTTCTTGTCCAACCTACCAAATGGATTCAAAATGAAATGCATTGCCTGAGGCCTTGATTGATGTTTGCAAAATAATGATCAGTGCAATGCTTAACTAACACTGCTTAAAAGAGTCTTGTTCCAACCACAAACTGCCACACCTACTTCAGCAGTTCTTGATTGATCGGATTAGTGATGGGTAAGGGGAAGGTAGAATGGTAGATGCAGGTTTTAACTAAAGTAAAGTATAGTTGATCTCCTGGAAGAGCAATGCTCTACTAATTATCTGGAGGGTGAAGTTGTTTTTGTATTTACTTCTGAAGCTGAAGATCACATTTACAGATCAATGTCAAGGTGTTAACAGACAGTAAGATAAGATATATTTTATCTGGCTTACTATATTTGCTCAAAATAATTATGTGATCTAAAAATACACAACCCTGCATGCATGAACACACAAGAACACTTAGACAAACCAAATATTAAATCCAAGAGTGTATTTGTAGTAATATAAGTGTTAAACCAGCAGTCCCATCTCTAGTGGTGCAGCCCTGGTTTGCAGATTGTAACTCATACTGAGGAGATTATATGAAACTGAAGTTTATGATTTTTATTACAAGGTCCAACTTAAATGATGTAGCTCATTTTGAGGTCAATACGAAGTTAACATCAGCCTCACAAGATTACTAAATTAAGCATGACAATTTGCTGCTGGCTATGAACACACACAGACAGCGCTCCACACCTGTTAATCAATTTACTATTAAGATGGACAAGGGTGGCAAAAACTGCCAAAAACCAGGATATGAGAAAAATGCTATCAAGACTACATTTAGTTACTTAGCTAATGCTAGCTTCCTTTGTAGCATATTGACTGTCATGACTTTCACATTTAAGACAAAATCAGTTTTTTTTATTTTATCACTATCTAGCTACCTTGTTTATCTCAGTACAAATCAGTATAACAAATCAGTATAATCTCAGGATAAGACATATAATAATAAATAAGAGATACGATAAAAATGCACAGATTTTAGAAGTAGTTAGGTTGCTCAAAGAAAATTATATGTTTAATTGTAAAAGAGCAGCTGAAGCAGGTTGCATGTGCTGAGTGACTTCATTATGGGCATTTCATTACTTACAGTCTATACAAGCAGGGGCCAAAACACAGGCAGAATAAACCAAAAGAAACAGGTTAAGAACTAAATAATAAATTAGAGCACAGAGACTCTGCAACACACATAGGGAAAATAAATGGTGTATATATAGATGAACTAATTAGGCCAGAATAGAAGAGAGGAGAGTGGGTGGAGCTAGAAAAGAAAGACAAAAGCACATGGCATAGCTTTGTGCAGTACAGGATGCACAGGATGGGGCAGTATGTGACGGTATATGAAAGGAGAAAACCCGTACCAAGGTAGGCTGCCATGCATCATATAACGGCTGGTCTCACCCTGCTTGCAGGTTAATGGTAACATCAGTTAGCTAGTTATGCTTAGCTACTGACATTACTGAGAGCTTGATAAAGTAATCGGATTAAACATAACAGAGGAGTGCTCACAAATCTATGTTTGAACATGAATATTTATATGCATGCATTCTGCAGGACCTCGTGTAAAAGATGCCATATTCCTAGCATTCCTAGCAAAGTTGCTTTACCTCTCATGTCAAAAAAATCGATCAGGAGTTGTTGATGTGTTATTGACCTACTAAAGTGATTTTTTTCCGTCCCATTTGACATTAGTATGTGTATAATGTGGCTCATTAACTAAGGTGAGTTTGACAGGAAGTTTTGGCAGGAAGTTACTCTACCTCTCTCAACCAATAAGAGCACAAACCTGTTTTTATCATTGGGTATCCCTCAGGATCTAGGTAGATGCAGCCAAATAAGGTAGTTCTTTTGAAAAAACAGCAAGTCACACTAGGCTATTGGCAAGTCCTACATATATCACTGACCGTAAGTACAAGTGGTAGACTGACCAAAGCTTTTCATTCCGATGTTAGACACAGAAAACAGTGGTGGCAGCTCTAAAAAAACAGGAAATGTTTTTACCACCTTTTATTTCTATATTTTTTTTTAAATGTACTTGTTAACTGTAATTAGCTTAATGCTAACATACATTTGAAAATCCTACGGAAATTAGCATTATAGTAGAAGACATAATTTTGGCCAGGATTGCTACATTTCCTTAAATGTCAGACATTTGACTTTACTCTCAAGTTGCCTTTAGCTTCCCACAATGTGGGAATGTTTTTCAAAAACCAAAATATGGTCTACCTCATTTTTAACTGCAATTTTAACAACAAAGTAGTTCTTCTTTGTTATACAATGCTATGAAAAAAAATCTTTTTTTAGACCTAGAAGGATTTTGAAGACAAAAAGTTTTGAACCCTACAGTTCTTCAGATCTATTGCATTTTATAGCTGAAGGTATAAAGTTAACTAAAACTGAAAAGGCTTTATAAAATAAAACATACTATCTGGTGCTGTAAGTTTGTGGAGTTAAGAAACCATGATATAAAGGCACCTAAAAGTGACAACTCCTTTCATCTATCCAGCTATTACTTTTGGTGTACTCTTAAAAATAAAGGTATTTGAGAGTTCTTTGGAGCAGTGCCACTAAGGAACACAATTAATTATACCACTTAGTACACCTAGGGTTGTGGTTGCAGTAGGGAAAGCAGAGAAGCATATATGGCCCTGTGCCTGCAACTTCTTCCAGCTCATTCTGGGAAATGCCAGGCCAGCTTGGAGATATAATCCATCCAGAGAGTCCTTGGACATTCTCTGGATCTTGTAGTAGTTGGCCTCACAATGTCACAATCCCTCTTCCCATCACTCGTGAACAAGACCTTGATACCTAAACTCCTCCATCTCCTCCTCCTCCATCCTCTCCCCTTACCTGGAGGGGGCATGCCATCATTTTCTGGTACAGGACCATGGACTCAGACTTGGAGGTGCTGATTCACATACCAGAGATTTCACACTCAGCTACTGCAAACTGCTACAGACTGTACTGAATGCTTACATGGAAAGAAGCCAAAAAGACAACATCATCTGCAAATAGCAGAGACACGATTCTCCAGCCTCAACACATAATGCTCTTCTGGCCTTGGATACTCCTTGACACCCTGTCTATGAATATCACTAACAGGAATAGAGACATAAGACAACCTTGGTGGAGTCCAACACCCACACTGAACAAGCTTGATTTAATGCTGAGTACACACAGAGACCGAATAGCTTGTAGTAGTGGCCCTGGCACCTCATACTCCTGAAGGACCTCCTACAAAATATCTCACTGAACACTGTCACAAGCTTTCTCCTAGTTTACAAAACACTTGTAGACCAGGTTGGCAAACTCCCATGCACCCTCAACAATCTGCATGGGGGTGAAAAGCTGGTCCATTGTTCCTTGGCCAGGATGGAATCCGCATTGCTTCTCCTCAATACAAAGTATTACCAATACTATTAGCCCCTTTCCAGCACCTTGGCATAAGCTTTTCCAGGGAGGTTAAGCAGTGTCATACCACGATAGTTGGTGCACACTTTTCGGTCCCCTTTCTAAAAACACTACCTAGGCCCAAGGGTATTGTTCCCAAGGTCTGAAACCCAGAAGCCTCTGGCCCTGATTCCTGTGAGATATCCTCATTCGAAGTCAGAATTTTTCTACTTTTGCTGACCCTCTCATTCACAGGAATAAACCACCAGTACTATAATTTCTACAAACAGAAAATAAATTGTGTAAGTGTGAGGAACCACCTCAAGAACCAACAGATTAGGGTTTGTTACCAGTGTTTTCCTAGGTCTGTCCAAGTGAATTCCACAGGTTTTTTTGCATAATTCAGTTGTTAATTCATTCATTCAGTTTTTATGATAATTGAATCAATAGAAATATTCCAAAATTGCTTTGAATTCCATTACTCCAAATTACTTTTAAATTGGCACTGAGGCATTGACTTTGTACTCTATTTCACAGTTCTTTTCAATATAAAGTATAGGCAGGAACTGGCAGCAGCCTTCTCATAATATCAAACAACTTTACCTTGATCCCTTTCTTCTGCACTCACTTCCTAGTTGAGTCACACTTGAAACATTCATACCATACACAACGCATTTGCACACACATATCCTATTTATTTCCTTCCTCACTGCCTATGATGTAAGCGGTGTGGCCTTTATGCCATGCAAACTTCTGTTCTCCACCTACAAATCACCTGGGGACAACCATGAGAAATACTCCTCTGAAGGACTCCGTAGTTGGTGATGTTCCTATATGAGGAACTCTGGGTCTAAGCTCTCTAAGCTCTCTATGAAAAATTACATAGTTTTTGATAATCACTGCTCAGTTTGACTTTTGACATTTTTTCTTTACCTCTTTTTTTTTTATTTGCTGATCCTCTTTCCACTATTAATGTTTTTCTGTGTACACTGAACTGCTGTTCCCAGAAAGCAAGCTGTGCTCTGACGGAAATGTGTGACGTCTATGTTGATGTCTGGAAAAGAGACTGTAAAAGTCTATGTCTCCTCAATTATTTCCTGCCACTCAGAGCGGCCAACTGGCATGTCTTTTTTCTGACCTAAGTTTAACATGTTCAACAGTATGTACTGATATAGGATTTTCTTGAAAATACTACATAAGAGGCTGCAGTTTAAGTGCACAGCCTTGCAATGTACTGTAACTTCTTTGTAACCAAGAACTTTGGCTTCATCCCAATTTTTGTGAGTGGTTTGCTGGAATACACCAGCTGGGGTATGTCTGTGTATGGACATTGCTAATAAATGACAAACTATAGTGAAGGAAAAGTGATTTCTGGATAATCGGATCCAAAGGCCAAAACTGAATCAGTACAGCCCCTGGTTTCTAGCGTGTTGTCACTTTTCTGTATTTGAAATTTCATAGAACTGCGACAAAGGAAAAAAATGCTTACAGAATTCTCCATTTCCCCATTTCTGCAGAACCTCTGAAAGGATATGGTTTATTTTTTAGACAAAAATGTGGTGACACAAGATATCATTGAGTGAGCACCAGAGCATGTCTAAATCATATTTCTATGGTATCTGGTGCTCCTTATGTTTTGTTTATTTGTTGTTGTTTTTTGTTTTTTACCAAAAATAATACACAATGTCTTTTTCATTCAGTACATTTCAGGCAGCTTTACTCCCGCAACCACTGCATAACATCTGCTTTCTTCAGTATTGTACTTAAATACAGATATGAAAAATTGAAAGAAAGAAAAAACAGTGTAT
Source organism: Megaleporinus macrocephalus (assembly GCA_021613375.1). Taxonomy (NCBI): domain Eukaryota; kingdom Metazoa; phylum Chordata; class Actinopteri; order Characiformes; family Anostomidae; genus Megaleporinus; species Megaleporinus macrocephalus. The sequence goes on from CM038719.1 coordinate 27,917,264, forward strand.
GAGTAAAGTAAGTAAACTGAACTGGGATAAAAATATTAAAACTCTTCTATTCTATTACAAATCATTAAACATTTAAGGACTTGTTCAGAATATGTTTAGAATACAAATTGATAAAGCACATGCAAATATACACTGTTCTTCGCTGGTACTTTTTCTGCTGGTTGTCTTCCTGTAATTCTTCTGTTAACACGTTCATTAAAAAATGAAGTTCCAAAATTCCACACTCCTACTTCAGTCTACTGCAGTCTACACAGACATTAGCAGAGCTCACTAACACTGAGATTAATAACTGACCATTACATTGATTTATCAGTCTACTCAGGCCTTAGCTAAGCTCATTTACACTCAGTAACTGATCAGTCTACTCATGCTCAGGATTTTTTACAACAGGAACATTTAGCAGGAATGTATTAGTATTTCTAATACATATCCAATCTAATCCTATAGGCATTATACTGTGTTTAGATCTGTGCACTGTAAATATTAGCACTGTTAGAGAGAGCACACCCACCAGAATAGAAATGCACAATCACAGTAAGCACATTTAATTATCTATGTCTTTCAATGGAACAGCCAGCTATACTATTTAAATTAGAAATAGCAGATGGTGTTTGAAAACCTCAAGCAGTTCCAAAACAACCTCAAAGCACATTTAGCTAAAATGGAGCTGCATCAGAGCAAAACTGGTTTAAGATCTGAGTGGCGATTCCAGTTAATATTATTATTATCCATTGGCTTCCTGTTGCTCAACGTATTTAATTCTTCTATTCACTCACAAAGCTTTCCATATCTAGGCCTGTCCTACCTCACTAACCTGCTTCATCGTCATACTCCTACTCCTAGCCTTCACTCTTCTGATGCCATTGTTCTATTGTCCATTCCCATTAGGACTAAATACCGGACCTGGGGTGATAGAGCCTTCTCTATAAACCCATACAAGTTCTGATCTGTCTAACATCTTGTAACATCATAATTTGTTTATGTTTGTACATTTTTATTCTTCTTCACATGTTTAGTGTATGTTTACCCTACTTGTCTTGCTGCTGCTTATTTCCCACTCATATTCTTACCTTGTGTTTTAATGGAATTACCGAATCCTGTATTTTTTTCCTTTGTGCTTGTTTTTTTGTATGTAAAGTGCCTTTGAAATACGCTATTTATTTTTTGAAATAAATAAAATATATATTTTTTATTATTATTAACCACCAGCACTAAGAAACATTTGCCCTAGCCATCAATTATAGATTTATGAACCTCCCCAGGAGGTATCAACACTGCAGCCATGTAAACGCACGCGCCATCATCACCATGTGACAGCTTCCTGTTTTCATCCACTGTCCAGCGTAATGTAGCTAATTTAGCCAGTGCCTGGGAACACATGGCCTCGTTTACTAACCAAAACAGACCGGAGCTGCTTGTTCTCCCTCTCCAACACCGCCACCTGTCCCCCCACAACCCTGACTCACAGCGCCAGACTCACTTAAACTCAGCTTCGAGCTTGTTTCACGCTGAGGTCTCCGTCATGGCTGTGACTGCACATGCAAGTGGCGCATTTCCGCTAACAAGGCTTCTGTCTTTGCTAAGCACTATAGCCACGCCATGCTGTTAGCATCACACAGTGTGGAGAAAGGCCCCGGCGGTCGGCTCAGACATCAACAAACACAGCCCGGCTCTCAGCAGTGTTACGAAACAGCCATCCACTCATACCTCTTACCGGGGGTTTTCTGAGCACCGTGGAAAAAGGAATAAAATAGAAAAACACTACTGTGTACTCTGATAACAGTATACTGCTTGTAAATAATGTGGAGGTGTATCTAATCTAATCTTGACCATTAGTAGAGAGTGAAAGTGCAATTTTAGTGGAAACATGCCCCCGGCTAACGACCAATATGGCAAAAGTCATGGTGCTGTAATCAGAGACTGAAGGCTTTGACCGCTGAAAGGATGAGGTTGTAACTGCTGTGAAGTTACATAAAACAGGGAAAATGTCATTGACCTGACTACTACTATGAGCACGTAGAAGCAATAAAACGAGTTAGGTAACATCTTGTTTGATGTCCACAAAAGCAACATGAACCTGTAAATACCTGGGGTCAGGCGTAGTTTATTTACACTCCAGCTCGGGAAGGATGTCTATTTTTGTACCTATGTGTTGTATGAGAAGCTAAAATCTGAGACGAATACTGAAATTCTTATAAATTTATATAAATCGTTAAAATCTTTTCCTGTGAGTTCATCTATTTTGTGTACTTTTACAGCTTTTTTATTTATAGTGTCATTTAATTTACCTTCATTTACTTAACTCAAAAATAATGGCTCTCGTACTGAGGTCCCTGGCTTTATTACATAAACAATAGATTTTAAAGAAAGGCTATTGGAACTCCACACCAAAAACTGCCCTTTCTGGGAATTTCATGACCTGCACACTTCCTGTGAAATCTGAAGTGTCTGTGACATGAACAGGGATTTCTTCATCTTGTGTGTACAGCTCTGAACATTCCCAAACATGTAAGATTTATGGGGCAGTACACAACTGCTTATATATAAAGAAGGTGTCAGGACATTTCTGGAAGTTTATTTTAAGCTGAAAAACTGTACACACACATGTATAAACACAGGTCACTGGGGGTGGTTTTACAGGTTGGAGGCAGGACATGGACCGAACGCTATTGGCTAATGGCACCTGATTTCATGACTGACTGCTCACTTCGACACACCTCTTAAACTACAGCAAGTAACAGTGTGTATGTATGTCTGCATTGTTTACCACAGCTCTGTAAAAGTAGAAGATTTTGACATAATATGTGTATTTCAGTTTCAAGTATCAAATAACACATACAGATTCCTAATTTCTCGGAATGTTGTACTTTATTAAACAGTATCACACTTTGAAGACGGTCCCTTACCGGCTTCACTGTTGCTGGGACCTATTTAGATAGAAGCTACTGGGCGAAATATGCGGAACTGTGGGGAAATGTTGTAATCGTACATTCTCTGCTTCACCACCACTTACAAAATGTCGTTTTAGAGATGTAGGAGGCTGTCTGATTGTTAGTTAGTTTGTTTGATTGTGAGCTACAGCAGCGGCGAAGCGCGAATATCCACCGAATATATGAGCCTAACTTAGCGAGCTGCAGCGGGAACGAGTAAATACATACTGAAAAGAAGTGATAAGACTATTAAATCATTAGTGTAAGTGAGATAAACCAGAGTTTTATCAATCTATCAATGTCGGCTCCTCTGCGTCCACCATGTTTGCTGTAGTTTGAGAGGTGTGTCGAAGTGAACAACTGAGATGCAATTTCAGATTTAATTCAACAAAAATATCCTATGAAATGTTTAGGAATTGCTACCATTTTTCTACAGAGCTTCCTCATTTCAGGGCCTTTAATGTAATTGGAATTAACATAAACAAAATGTTTATTAATAAAACCTGTTGAGAATCCTTTGCAGGCAATGACTGCCTGATATCTGGAACTCATGGACATCACCAAATGCTGGGTTTCCTCCATCCGCTTGCGTGAGTATTTTTCTACATTAAGTTTTGTCTTATGCAAGTGAATGCATGCTCAATCGGGTTGAGATCTGTTCTTTGTCTTAAAAAACTCCTGGGCTGTATGTTTTAGGTAATTGTACATCTGTACTGTAAAGAACCATCCAAACAACCTTGCTGTATCTGGTTAAATCTGAGCAGAAAGTATATCCCTGTACATTTCAGAATCCATCCAGCTGCTTCTGTCTTCTGTCACATCATCAATAAACACCGGTGACCCAGTGCCACTGGAAGCCATGCATGCCCAAGCCATCACATTGCCTCCACCACAGTTTTACAGAGGATGTGGTATGCTTTGGGTCATGACCGTTCCAAGCAGGGGCGTAGCAAGCCCAAGTTTAGGTCTGCTTAAGCTCTTTTAAATTGAGCCCCAGCAAAAGAGCCCTCCAGAGATTATAGTAAAAAAAAACATTTTTTTTTCTTTTAACGTTAATTTGTCTCTGACAGGCTGTAAACGTTAAAACCACAGATAGTATATGTTTAAACTAATTATTTTCAATAATGAAAATACCCCCCCCCCTGATCCAGGCATCAGTGCTTTATTTGACTGGTGTTGTGTGTCTGCTTTTTTTATTTAGCAGGCTAATGCTGCAGGTGGTCCGTTTACTGTTTATAAAGGAGTAAGAGAAGCTGTAGCTGCTGTGCTGTTGGTTGGTATGTGTGTTATTAAAGCAAAGTGCTGTCTGTATGTGTATTAGCTAATTAATGTTACAGAATGATAAGATATAAAGAGATTCTCATCTGGTCACTCTAGCCCGCAGAAGCTTAATATTTAATGAGAAAAATGTGTTAAATTGATATGGATCTATTTATTTTTCTCTTAGATTAAATACTCATGTTTGTTTGTTGCATTTGATAATTGTTTAGCAGCTTAAAGATGGAGGAATAAGAATAAAGAGAGAGGGGGTGTTAGATACAAATTTAATTTAAATACAAACAAAGGAGTGGGGCTGACCAACTCTCTGCAGAGAGAAAGTGTTGTATGAGATGGTCATCAAAGTTAATTTGGTAAGTCTCCACAAATAAAGTACATATGATGATAATTATTTCTCTCAGGGGAGAAAGAGTAGGAAAGAGAGCAATAACCCGGTGAGTAAGCTGACAGTTAATGTTATTCAAGAACATATAGTTATAATGCCAAGGCAGCGTTTGTTTTCTTGTGCACTGACTATCCACAATGATTTGATCTCCTGTTTTCAAATGTGGATTCTCCCCAACATCCTATTACATTAGTTAATGTCGCCAACTGTTCTGTTGGTTTGGCTTTTTTTTTCATATTAATTGCTTTGTAATTTTGTAGTTGATGTCAATATATTCATGTATGATTGACAGTGCAAACGGGGAGAGAGAAGGATGGAAAAGGACAAAAACAAAGTATGCAAGAGCTAGAAGAACCAGGTCAATAGACATGCAGTGAATACTGGCAAGCAGCTGAGACATCCAGTTCACAAAATAAATGCACTTGTATTTATGGAGGTTGGTCCGCTTTGTAGATGTACAATCAGAGACAGTAGCTCACCTGTTGCTGCACAGTTTGTGTTGATCATTTTCTAATTCTTCATCAGTGGTCACAGGATGGTGCCCACTGGCCGGATAGTTTTGGTTGGACTACTGTTTTCAGTCCAGTAGTGCCACTGATGTGTTTAAAAACATCAGCAACTCTGCTGTGTCTGATGTTTCTTCCTCACATCATTCTCATACAGGTTGATCTTAGTTTCATCTGTCCATAGAATGCTGTTGCAGAACTGGGCTGGCTTCTTTAGATGTTTTTTTAATCTAATCTGGGGTTTCTATTTTTGAGGATGATTATTGGTTTGCACCTTGTGGTGAACCCTCTGTATTTGCTCACATGAAGTCTTCTCTTTATTGTAGACTTAGATATTGATACACCTACTTCCCGGAGAGTGTTCTTCACTTGGGTGGATGTTGTGAAGGTTTTCTTCACCATGGAAAGGATTCTGCGATTATCCACCACTGATGTCTTCCAAGGACTTCCAGGCCTTTTTGAGTTCCCGAGTTCATCAGAGCTCTCTTTTTTTCCAGAATGTACCAAACTGTTCATTTGGCCACTCCTAACATTGCCGCTATCTCTCTGATGGATTTCTTTTTTTTTCAGCTTAATGACAGCCTGTTTTACTTTCACTGAGAGCTCCTTTGACCGCTTGTTGTGGGTTCACAGCAACAGCCTCCAAACCTTTTACCTGCTTAACTGATGATGGATTAATGAAGGAAAAGCCCATGAAACAGCTTTTGAGATAGTTGTCCAATTACTTTTGGTCCCTTGAAAAAGAGACAGCAACATATTAAAGATCTGTCATTCCTAAACCCTTCCTCCAATTAGGAGGAATTATATAACAGTATCTTGAATGTGCTTTGGTAAACAGTTAAAATGCCAAAACTTGTGCCGGGGTCCAAATATTTTTGGGCCTAACTCTATATCAATTTAAAATACTCAATACAAAATAATTATCTGTACACAATAAATAAATGTAGTTTTACATGCAGTGGTTAAACCTAAACTAAAATAGTCCATGTATTATCTGTGCTAAATCAGCTCAGCTGTTCAGACAGACACACAGTTCCATCGATTTAAGCCAGCAGCTGGGAGATGGCCTTCTCTCCATTACACTCTGGGGTCAGACCAGGTGGGACAACCCTGCTGAACCCGAGTCAGCAGTGGTCTCATATACAGCCCTGGATAGAACAGGATCGATCAGGATGGCACCGGTGCTGTGGATGACAGATGGGTTCTGGCAACTATCAGGGAAAAAAAAAAATAACAGGAAGGCTGGTTCATAAACACAGTGTTCTCTGGATTTCACGGAAACATCACTTTCACAGCACAATTTCCAATGCTTGAAAGATACCTGCAAACAAACCTTTGCATTGACTAATTAATTCCAGCCTGCAAGATCAGCTTCACATTCACATGACTATATGCTATATGCTAAAAAATCACTGTAGTATATTTTGTATTCATCATGTACGACTTGTTTCAAATTACATAGCAGCTACTTAAAAACATCATGTGCCTGCATATAATCACAAATATCTAGTTTACCTAAAGCACACACCAATTGTATGTATATATATATATATATATATATATATATATATATATATATATATATATATATATATATATATATATATATATATATATATATATTTTGAATACATACATAGAATAAAAGACTACAATTGCTGACAACCCTCAAATGAAAAGTATTACAGTTCACAGCTAGTCATATGTGCCATGGTGGCCAATTAGGTAGTTTACCTGCCTGTATTGGACTGTATTGGTTCCCTTTACTACTCAGACTATTCTGAGTTGGTGTACACAGGCAACACAGTGTATACTGCCTTGTTTGAACTTGCTCGTACTGGAGTCTTGGAGTATGCATTTGCACTTCCAAGTTTCCATGCAACCCTGTTGTTATGGTTCTCATACTGTATTTCCTGGTTTCTGCCTCCCATCTATTTTTTGGAATATGAATATGGATATGCTTCTAATAAGCTGCCCTCTTGTGTCTTAGGCCCTGGTGGCCTGTACCAATAGTGATTTCTTAATTAGCGCAATAAACATTCTCAGCACATGCGCTGTGTGTGCATGAGCGAGACTAATTTTGCCAAAGCCTCCGAATCACTACAGGCCTCTGAGCTCGTCTTGGACTAGAGAAGCAATCACACTTTCCAGAGGAAAATTAAGTTACGTAGTCACAAGCAGGGCTAGATCTGGCTGTCCCTGCAGCAGTGGTGGTTGATGCTTTCTACCTCAATTAGATTACTACTTTTAACATATGAGACATTCAGATTTGTTTCTTGCTGTGTAGTTTATCTTCTTACTTGTCATAAAAATTTACCAGGCTACAACTTTGTTCATCACTCTGAACACAAGTAAAATTCCAAACATTAAACACATTTATCTGCAACCAGTGGAGTATATCATATGTCATATAGTTAATCCCCTAAAATGTGGCCATATTTTTATAATAACAATCTCAAAATGCTACTAATGCTTTACTGTTAATTTAGCAAAGAAAAGATAATCACTCATTAGTTTATATTTACGTAAATATCTAAATATGGAACTCGAGAACCCACATCTTTCAAGAAGATGCTAGACAATGATGCTAGTTTGCTTTGTACCTTTTGCTTCTGTCTTGCTGGAGATTTGCAGTTCCACCTTAACTACCATATACAATTCCATTAGCAGCCAAGGGTGATTTTGGCAGTTGAAGCAGATTTTCCTAAAATGAAATTTTTATTGTAACTTTACTTTGTGTTTATGTCAAGGTTCATTTTATTTTCTTGCATGTGTGCTAGAAATGTTTCTTTTAGCTCATCAAAATATTAGTGAGTGCAAAATATGAGATAAAATAGCCTGTTTTGTTCTAGGGCCAAATCAAAAGGTTTTAAATAGGCATGCCAGATGTCACATACTTTCCATGTAGATATTAGCATATAATTAAAAATGCTGAACAAATGCATTCTATGTCACATTTAACTAGTGACTGGTACAGGGAAAGCATTAAATTGTGCAGTACCAGTAGCACGTCAGGCCTGGAGTTGTGAAGAACTGTTAGAAAGCATTACCAAATCCAAAATACGCTACTCTCTCAGCCTGTCATTTGCTATCTCTTAATAAGGTGTAGACAGATGCCAGACAGTCGAAATACGCACCTGCAGTCAATCTCTGCTGGCTATCTATGAAACCAAACACTGCTTAGGAGGAGCACAGCTTCCATTCAGTGCACACATACACAGCTGCAATTACTCTCTTCACACGCGACACAGGCTACTCTCACGCAACTGCTCTCCACATTGCCTGTCACAGACTCATTCACTTTCTGCCATCTCCATATGCCCCTACCCTACTCATCACTGGTGTGCTGAGGAGGTGCAAGGAGGGGGCGACTGCTGGTTGAATATGTGTAACAAAAATTAGGAAACCTGTCCTACTGGCCGGCCTTCACATTGAGAATGACAGCCCTTTAGAGAGACCATGCCAAGTGAAGTAACATAAGGGCGATGATGTATGATAGATTCCTCATCTGCATTTTAAAATGACACCTTATATTACACAGGTGTACTACAACGGAATTACATTATTCTCCCACAGAGAATGTTTTGATATAAAAATGAAAGCAGGCAATAACATGTACATAGGTCACTGAATCCATTCTTCCTGAAAATGTCAAAACATCAACTTGCCCATCTGGGCAAGTGTTTCTTAAATGCTGCTGTCCCAAATTAGTATGTCATGCCAATTGTTTGTGTTGAAATCTGTTAAATGATTTCTATGGCTTGGCAACATGCTGTTAACATTGTACATTAAAAAAATTGCTGCGCTGAATTCACTTGATGCATGCGTGTGTATGTCCTGTAATGGACTGCTGGTCCTGCTTTCTGCCCAAAGAGCACTGGGTTAGACTCTACCCACCCAGAAGGATAAGCAGCTTGGACAATGAATGAATGGTATTTCAACTGACATACATTTTGACAAATAGTCAATAGAAATGCTCCAAAACTGAATAAATCTTTGTACATTGAAGTTTTTTCTCTCTTCTGTAAAGTTCCTATTTTGGATATTCTTGCTTGTCTTTGGACAGCAACAATATTAAATCTATGTGTACATCCCATTAAAAACCCAGGTTCTAAACTGATGACCTCATTGGAAAGGTAATGGCTACACTTTCTGTTACATTAGCTAAAAGATGCCCTGCATCATAGTTTTGTTCACCCGAGGCTATCCTACTAATTATGCCATTTCATTAGAAACTCAAATCTTAGCACTGGTATCTCTTGGTTAACGCCTCATTTCGGCCAACATGGGTCTAAAAATATAGGCCTGTGTCTATATGCCTGAATCACATTGCATGTGCAGCAGCATTAGTTGCAACATGTGGAGGTGCCTTAAATGCCCTGTCGATCTGATGAAAAGCTGTGAAAAAGAGTGAAGATATGTCATCCTGAAGCTTATTCATAGACTCGTTAGCATGGTATCATGTTGAACGGTAATGACGCAGCTCGTGTTGTTATAGTGTTTTCACCTTTTCCAGAAATAGGTTGGATCCCTAGAGACACAGGCAAGTGCAAGAAGTCTAGTCTTTCACACTTGCACAACAACAGTAGTAAAGTTCTTTTACTGAGAAGGTCTCCTGGAAATTGAAGGTTGGTTTACAGGCTTCTGATCTTATAACCTTTAAGGTTACTTGCAGACGTCGCAGCTTGAAAGAAAGCGGTTGTGTAAGTGACTGGCTCACTGGTGAGCAAACCGCAGAACTGAAACCCACTGTGATTACACTGTGAGGCTTTGGTGTTCGGGGAAAAGATGATGTAGCTGTTGACTCATCGAAAAACCAGCTGCATTAGGTTGTGCGTTACAGTCCATTTTTTTTGTGATTCTTGTTTCTTCAAAGCATGCTGGCTTAGAAAATGTAATAGGCATTTGGCTTCTGCCAGTATGAGGATGAATTCTGATTCTGAGATGGAGCTCACTGATTCTTTTCTTTATGTTCTACATGGAAAAACTGCTGGTTTCGCAAATAATCCCTAATGTATTATTGTATGCAAGCAACCGATTTCACTTGAGTATGATGATGATGGAGTATGGCTGCACAATGTTAATTTTAGAATACTTCATCAGCAAAAATCTGTGCATTCTTCTGAACAAATCCACTATTTCCAAATTAATAATTCAAGAAATGTCAGGCACATATCACATTATTCAAGACCTTTTTGTGTGAACACATTCCCAAAATCTAAAAATGTGGTATGACTGTCTAACTGCATATCGTCGCATCTCCAAAATAGTAACTTTCCAGGAGAGTACAAAAACCTCTTTCACTTTCACTTTAAGTTAATGTAAAAAGGTTTTATTCCAAGAGATTTTGGAGCATTTCTATTTGATCGTTCATTATGAAAATGTCAGGGCAACTGTTATGTTTAAATAATATAAAAAACTGAATAATGAAGACAGCAACGATTAAAGGTGCCATAGAATAGAAAACTACTTACATTGTTATACCAGTATACAGTAAACAAAACTGATAGACCGTGAATCTCAAACAATGTTGTTTCCTCCTTTAGATACAAATCCTTTGTTCTTAAAAGCATTTTTAAAAATCCAATAATGTTTAATAAGAGTACTGACTCCACCCAAAAAGACTTCTCAAAAATGTATATATACCAGTTGATGTTCCTGTCCAGCAGAACTGCAATGGTGGATAATATGCACAGAAATCTGCCCTTCCAGGGTGTGAATGTGTGAATGTCTGCACTTTTCATGCAGCTTCTAATCATTTGTCATCAAGAACGGATTATGTTCATCTTCCAATGAGACTGTAATTGGCTTCTTATTTGCCAGCTTCTTAACCAAATGTTCTGTTCCACCTTAAGCTTGTATGAGTGCTGGCAGACTGTACAGAAACATACTATTCAGGCTGTGAAGGGGGATGACGCTTTTCATGACCTTTTTAAAGAATTCTGAACAGGTATGGTTAAAGTTGATCTTTAAACAAGGCTGAAATTGGCTTCCTATTTAACAGTCTCTTAACCAAATGTTTTATTTTGCTCAGGTCTTGCTTGGGTGCCAGAATGTAGCAGTGGCTTTTACGGTGGAATGGAAAACTCGCAAAACATGCTGGTGGACAGGAAACCAGCTTTCGCTCCCACATCTTTAACAAAATTCTGGACAACTTTAATTTCAAGATGCTAGTTTGCTATTATTTTTTTTCCCCCAGCCAAAGTTACCTACTATGTAGAAATCACAATTTAAAATGCTGGAACAATGAATTTTTATAGCACCATTAAGTAAATAAAACACTAACTTAAAAATCAGAAAGCTCATTCTAAGCTAAGATTATATAAGTGTTCTAAGCATTAAAAAAAAAATCTACTTTACTCCACAGTTTAACCAACAGCAAAGGCATTTTTACAGGTAGAAAAAATGTAAATCATATAATTTTTGATCCATATGCACTTTAGGTGCATTAAAAAAAATGTTATACCCAGTGCTGGCTAGTTTGCATTCAGCTTTTGAAAGAACTTTTGACTGACTTTTGATTGAACTTGCACTTTAATTACAATTTCTGTAAGTTCAAGATTTGGAAGTTTCCATGACAGTATTTTTTGGTTTAAAAATGAGAATGTTTCTAGTTTGTAGTCTTGTTAGACTGATATATTTATGTGCTGTTACCGTCTTTGTGACGTCTTGCAGGTGTCACCACTCTGAGGTGTGTAAATTCTGAGGTGAGTCAGTTGTTGAAAGTTTCCTTGTTTTTTTTTTTTAGCGTTTGCGTTGCTATATTCACCTCTTTGTCTGCTCTTTATACTTAAATATGGATTGCCATTAATGTGGACTTGTGATTAAGCTGTCAGTCACTCTTCTGACTCTAAACATCTGTTTAGACTACACTGCTTGTAAATGCTACAATAAAAATAAAAAGAGAATCATTAAGGAATTGTACTACAGCCCTCCTGAGTTATGTAAAGAAGTTAGTGGGAACAAAAACAGTGACACATATGTGCCATTTGTAGGGCTTTTATGTGTTCCACATCATTATTTACTAACTGGTCTAGAGAAATATATAATATTTATACAAATATATACAAAATATTTGTCACGTATATGTAAATATTCCATATACTTTATCTACATATGTGCATATATTTCAGTATGTATAAGAACATATTTGCTGTCCAAACAAAAACATGTATTTTCATTTTCCTATATAATTTAAATCCGACAGCTGGTGTTTACACTGTGTGACAATTTTATGATGAATGGACCAACAGAAATACTTGGTCCAATAGCTTGGGAACAAATCTGGGGACTTACACTGAAAGTAAAGTCTGTTTTTGTTCTCTCTTATAAAGTTGCCATTTTGGAAGTACTAGTTTTTTTATTGGACAGTGGTAATATATTGGCATATATTTAAAGTTTTTTTATAATTAGCATATATTTCACATATATTTTCTACTATATGGGATATATTGTCTAACTTTTGTCAAAAAATCCATGATTAGCTGATTTGCATGTGTGAAGCATGACTGGGCCTTAAGCACCTCTAAGGTCACTTTATAGTCAGTAACATGCCCAAAACTTGAAGCCATTTTCTTTATAGAAGGTAAACAAAAGTCTTCCAAAGTTTTCCCTTGAATGTCACTGCATCCTCTGAATTATGAGGTCATCAAGTACAAAAAACTACAAAATGATCTTCAAAATGTTGTAAGTCTGTATTACTAGCCAAATATATGCAAACTTTATAAAAGAACCCATAGCAAATAATTACCCCCAAATTCGAGCATATTTGATCTAGAACCATTTTTTTTTCTTTACAGCAGTACCGGCTACATCCTCTTTCTTCCTGCAGGCACACATGGATTTGAATTAAGAAAACATTGAATGTCATAAGTGAGGTCAAAAGACAGAGGTCTTATATTCACAAGTTTCTTATCATAGGCACTGATATAACAACAGCGCAGACACTGCAGATTCCAGACACTGCTAAGTACACAGACAGTTCTAAGGGGCTTTAGCGGAAAGGATTTCCTGGAAAACGTGACCGTAAGTAAGACCACTCGATCTGCTGCATGTCTTGTTGCACTTTTGTGCCAATTAACCTCCAGATCCAGCCTGAGACACCCAGCACAGCTTTGTTAGAGGTACACGACAGCACAAAAGAACTGATTAGTTGTGGATACACTATGCTTACGCTGTGAAAGTGTGCACCCTGCTGCTTTCTTTGAGTAACTGCAAGCTCTAGGCCACATGCTGTTTAGCTGAAACGCATGTTTGAGAGCATTTCCAAAAATAAGGCTTGACAAGCTTTGAACTGAGAGGTCCAGTCCTGAGTGCTGGACTTCAGCATGCTTGATTGTTTTCTTGTCCAACACACTACAGCAGATAGCACCTTCTATGTTCACAGTCATGAAAGATCTGTACTTTGACTGCAAGTTTTATATATTATAAGCGTCCTTGTGTTTTACAAAATGTTTGAGAAGAAGCACCTGACATCAGTTTAGAGAATTCACAGCAATTTTCTCAAATTCGATCAGAAGTTGTAACTTTTTCTACAGTTCCCTAAATTCTAGGTATTAACTAGGCAGTCCTATCTGTGCTGGATTAGATTTACTTGGAAATTTGCTGTAATTTCAGTGAGATTAATGATTTTAAACCAGTATGAATTGGCCCTATCCTTAGTTTTTACAGGTCTGCCAAGTAATGGTTCCAGAACGAATTACCTTGTAAACTCAGAACCCCCCTTAATAATTGTAGTCTTGTTCAAATTGACATCACAGTGATGTAATAACAAAACTGAGTAATCGAAAATGGCACCTCCATTTATTTTTTCTTCTTTTTTTGGCTACCTGAAGACAAGGCTAAAAGCTAAATTCCTTAATCATCAAATTCGAAATAAGACTGCTGAAGTCCAAAGCAATTCAGTGTATATTCTTTAACGTACACTATGATTATGCACCATAACACTGAATTGCTGTTGATGGGCACTCCCCTTAAATAAGAATTAGACTGGTGATGTTTGTATTAGTCATTTAGACATTTAATCATGTTTTGTGTGCTAAATCTATGTTCATATGGCATCTCTGTCTGTCTCTTCCAAAATAAAAGAGAAAAAAATTCAGTAATGATAATATCACCTTGCTCTAGATTTCTTATAGCACTAAATTCATTCTGGTACACATTAATGTTTTTGGGTTATCTAGATTAAACACAGACATTTGAAGCTTGTAATAAAACAACAAAATATGTTTTACTTTGTATGCTGGAGTTCTGTCTTCTGTCACGGAGCTGCCAACTGTTTTCTAAGAACAGACTGAATTGTGTTTGGACTACCATTCATACTCGTATGTTGGTGGCTAACAAATTACCCTGCGCGCACACGCTGGTAAAGAACAAGACAAGACAGCCGGAAGTCATTTATTTTGAATAAGAGCTAGCGACATGCAGTGGTAAACAGCAGCAGTAAGTGATCTGAGGAGAGAAAAGCCAAGACATACAGCTGTATGCAACTAATGCAAAAGGGCAAGTGATGGGGGGCAGCGACTCTCATTCCCACTAAAAATACTTTCTGTTGCATTACCGTGAACAGGTAGAAAAGTGGATCACAGTACCAGTAATTTGCTGTGCTGTATGGAATCTTTGTTTCTATTGTAAAATCTCAATGCAAAGACGAGGTGAGGTGGAAAGCAATTTTGTAATAACCATACCAATAAAACTGTACTAAAGCGATAGCTTAGCATAGCTTATGTCATTTTAAACTTATAGATATCACGAGCCATATAAACAATTTTAGTTAACTGACACTGAAAGACGTGTGTCCCAGCTCCTAAAGGCCTAAATAGTTGAAGCACTAGCTTGCTTCGTTGTACTTCGAATTCTGTAAAGATTTATGTCTTCTTGGAACTTGGATTTAAATACTTGAACTTGAAAACTGATTCTCTTTTTGTTTGCTTTAGCAATCAAAGCTTTGACATCTTAACCATGTTGTAGTACATAACAACAGTTAATCACTAATTTTCCAACTTTCCATCTTAAAACCTCTGTAGCCTCCAAGATTACTGCAGTCTCCATTTGGCTGCACTGCACTATGTTACGTGTTAAGTGTTAAGACCCGCTTACGAGAAGTCCACAGCCAGCTGCTCATGATGGCAGCATATAACATGTAGATGTTTTGTCAGTCTGTCACAAGATATGGGAATTAGTCTGATTCACTTACAGGAAGAACGGAGAACAACCAGAAGTCAGAGGCCTAAATGGTAGTAACAACGGCATCAATAGGGAAGTCAGTGCAAAAACAAAAACATGACTATTAAGTCTTGTTAGAGGCTGTGATCTGGGCTTACCAAAAGCAAAGGCTATTTCTTCTCATGATATCATTTCCTTTTGGTTCTCCTTTTGAAATTGACTACTTTTTCTGTCAAGCCAACTAGATTCAGCAGATTTCATGTATGAATTTTTTTAATGAAAGTAAACCTGAAATGTACCTTTTTACACTGATCATTTGACACACCTTTTATTTGTCTTTTAATGTTCTTTTCCATATCAGTCTTTATAATAGTACTGCAGATGCAGAGTTCAGTTTTGACCCACAAACAAAATAACTAACAATATTCCTACTTGGAAGACAACCTGGCTACCTTACATGCACAAAGAAAACAACAAAACAGAAACTTTCCTCAGTCTCTGATTATCAAGCATACACACAAACACACAAGGCACACATCTACAACCACAGTCACACCCAGACAGACAGGACTGCTGTATTCAGAACATCTACACTGAACAATCCAAAAAGGCAGAGCAAACAGCACAGTGAGGAGTCCATGCAGGGTAATAGGTTATTCTAAACGAGCTGCTGAGTAATCTTGCACATTCTTCATGCTGCTAGAAAGAATTAAATTTCAGAAGAAATTAACTGCAACACTTCGTTGCACTGGATTGGTTGTTGATGAAATACAGAGGACAATTAAGTATAGTCTAATACAGTTCAATCCTCGTTTCACTGGTTAGTTTTTCCATGAGTACAATTGTATTTGTGTCTTAAACCTCTGTCTTGTTTTTTAATCTTGGCCTATTACTCCATGTATAATTATGAACACTATACAGTTGTGCCCAAAAGTTTTGTGAATGGAACAAATTTAGGTTTTCGGAAAGTTTGCTGGCCTCAGTTTTTTTAGAACCTTTTGTCAGATGTTTATAATGAAGTACAATTATAAGCATTGCATATGGGTGTTAACTTTTTATTGACATATACATCCAGTTTAAGCAAAGGTTTAATATTTTCAGTGTTGACTTTTTTAAGATTTATGCAATTGAACCACTCTCCTTGAAATCCTTGATAATTCGATAAATGCTTGATTGGGGTGCTATCTTACAAGCACCAATGTCCTTGCCTTTTGATGCAATGCAATGATGACTGCATGTGTTTCCTTGGAGATAACCATGGTTAACAGAAGAAAACTTTAAAGCACCTCTACCTTTTTAAAGTAACCAGTCTGTCCCTTTAAACAGCATGACAGCGTGATATCAGCGGTCTTGTCCTCATTAACCTTTTCTCCTAAGTTAACGAGATCATTACTGAAATGATGTTTGCAGGCCTTTTGTAGTTCTGAAATGCAGTGACTGGAATGCAGTAATTTTTTTGAAAAGATCATTTTCATGGCAGGGAATGACTGATCACTCTTCACATTCCAGAGTTAATACAAATTGCCACCATAAGAACTGAGGCAGAAACTTTGTGACCTACCTACATACCACAAATTCTATGAACAGAGTTAACCTGTCTTTACACTGAATGCAGAAAATTCACCACTGCACTTTCAAATATTCTTTACAACAGGATGCATAATTAACATTGCATAATCATATGCAAGTGAAACATTTTAACTTTTGGCCAAAGCTCATCATGGTAATTCCAATTGTTAAGTCTAATGTAATAGCCTTTTCCGAGTCCAAACCAAACAACAAACACAGAATCTTTAAACCTTTTTACAGCCAATTCCTTGTTTGTTCAGGCATCACTGTGGGTTAACAAGGGTTACAACAGTTAAATTATTTCAATTCCAATCCACTTGTTAACACATCCGGGTCTGAGCCACTACCAAGCCAGTCGAGGCTTTCAACTTTTTAGCGTGAAGCGATCTCAAGAAAAAAAACTCAATTATTCCACCGCTTTCATTGTGATAAGAAAGAGAAGATAAAATGGTTGCAGTTGATAATGTGACTTACAATTCTTAAAGAAATTTAAAAAAAATAGTTTGGCCAATGGACTTTAATGTTAGACAGCTATCTAATGTTATCACCCACTGGCAAAAGCCAAACTTGCCCTTTGCGGAGATCTTTGATATCGACTATGGGTGTTGTTGCTGGTTACAGTTACCTGTGCATGTGTGAAAAAAAACTATCAATAATATTTTACTTTTTGAAATGTCAGCATTTTCTCCATATTTTATGTAGATAACAATAAGATTAATGTGCAGCTGTACTACCTCAAATATGAAATGAGTTCTACATTACCTGTTTTCCATAAAGAAATAACCTTTATTAACATACCTAATCTCATAAGAGAATGAGTGAAAGATGTATATGCGGGTTTGAACACATCCTTTCTATTTAACAATACTGTTGCTGACAGTGTGTCACCTTTTGTGCAAAATGAAACTACCTTGGGTAATAATTTGCAACTTTTGCCAGTTAAACAGTTTACTTTTGCATGATTCATACATTTATTTTCTGTAGGGTGTAAATGAATGACTATAAATAAAAAGAGAATGTTTATTCATTTCTATACTGTACACTTGGACTGTTTTTGACCAGTAAAGCTAGCTGTCCCAGTGTGTGAGTCATATTTTTAAATAGCCTTAGCCTGATTCATTGTTATCCTCAATGCTTTTCACATTGTGTGGCTGAATAAAACTAGTATGGCAACACCGATAATATTTCAAGCAGTCTGCCAAGAAGCTGATTCATTTTTATGTTTGTACCCTTCTGAATCTCCACACACTTATATAAACAGCAGGTTCAAGGCTGAGCCAGTCTGCTTAGCCTACATCTGAGAAAAGGCTGCCATCTGCTGGTTCATTGGCAGAAGAACGAGTATTCACTCATGTATATAAAGGAACATCTGGGCTGCTTTTAGATCAATGGTTTTCAACCCTGACTGCCAATTGCATGATCCAACTAATATAATATAATTTAGCTCATTAATAAACTTATGTCAGTGTGAGATCAAGAAAAAGATCAGAAATTGCATGGAAGCCTTACTTTAGGACCAGGATTCAAATCATCCCATTTTAAAATAGATCATTAAAACCATTAGAACTAAAGCCTGATGTTTTGCTTTCTATAGGAATTTGCCCAATAGATACTATTAAAACCACTGGATTGCTGCAGAACACCTTTAGATCCCATTAGGAGACCCCCATCTGGTATCAGTTCCAGAAAAACCTGTTCTAGACCATTAGAACCTTTACCACTGTGATATTAACTCTTCAGGACAACAGAAAACATCATAACTGGCTATTATACGTCAACAGGACGCAACTGAATCTTGGTGGATGGTTGTTGTGATTTTTACAGCAAAGTGGACAGAGCTTCAGAATAAACAATGTAGAATTGTGCATCATTGGTGAAGGTTCATGCATCTATTTACAACTTCTGTAAGAGATTATATAATATTAATCTTTATTTATAGAGAAATTTTCATACAATTAGCCGTTTAAAGTGTTTTACAGACAGATGGTAAGAGTAATAAAAGAAACTAGGAATATTGGGAGATGTAGCGTTTTAGTTAAAGGTCAAGTTAAAGAGATACGTTTTCAAATGCTTCTTAAAAGTGAGCACTGAGGCTGACTATCTAATAAGGGAGGAATTGAGTTAAACAGTATAGAACCCTAATAATGAAAACATTTTCTGTATTTTATGGAAGGTATGTGAGACATTCTGTGATGTAAGCAGGTGCTAGATTAGCTTGAGCTTTATGGACTAGTAGCAAAACTTTAAAGTCTATTCTAAAAGATATACGTTCTTTTAAAAAAAGAAGTGATATGAGCTCCATCAATGGCACCATTTAAATGTGTTGGTTTGCGCTGCTAAAATTTGTTTGTTTGTGCTAATATATATATAATAATGGAAATCCTTTGAAACTGGACAGCTCGTAGTGGGGTATGAAAATCCAGAGCTGTTATACTATAAAGTATACAGGAGAATTTAAACAGAAGAAAAAAATGTGATCCATGAAAGACTTACGGTAATGTTTTTATTCCTCCATTATGTGCTCTCAAGTCTGCTGTGCCGCTTGATTCGTTTTGACAGTTGGATACGTTTTTTAATCACTTTAACCCTGCAAACACAGTTATGTTGTGACAATGTCAGATAACACTGTCACAACTATCTGAGGAATTACATTTCAACATTGCAACAACGTTGTGAGAAATAAAGCAGTACGTTATCTGACAATGTAGTGGTAACGTTATCAGTACGTTGTCACCACCTCCTAGAATCCGTCAAATGTTCTATTATATCTGCATGGAACTCCATGAAATTTGGTAAATTTGCCAACAAGTAGTAACAATAACATATAAAACAGTAGTGACTTTGTGACAACCTTGTTAAAAAAATAACGAGCACTACCATCTGACAATGTTGTAGTAACATTTGAAGAAAGCAGACAACGTTGTGACAACGTTATGTGTTTGCTGGGTAGGTAGTTCTCCGTTTCTACTCTATACAGCAGAGGTCACTAATAGGACCCAGACGTTGTCTAATGCGGACCCAAACTGATAATCTATTGAGAATGATTTAATTCTGACAGTGTTTATTTTGAGCGGCGGTGCTTTTCTTGTGTTTACATTTTACGGGCTTTGCCGCGCAGTAAACTCACAGACCAATCGCGTGCGTAGTCTAATTAGCAAACGCGCTCCTCAGCCAATCAGAACTGTGCAGATTTGGGCGTGCAGCGCACACAGGCGAGAAGCAGCAGTCGAAGAATAAAGCGAGTCAGGCGGCGTGTTGTAAAAAAAGAGAAGTCGACGGTGAAAAACGACTTTTTAACCAGGAATGGACAGAGACAGAGATGTTGGCTGGAGCCAATCCCAGCATCGTCAGGCGAAGGCGCCAGTCCATCGCCAACACACACTCACACCTTACGGGCAGTTTAGAGTGAGTGATCAACCTAAAAATAGCTGCCGATTCAGTAGGTCATCCGGGTACCCTTCGCCTACTACTCGCTGCTTTCTAGGTATTCGGACGTACTAGCCACACTCGCCTACTGATTTCACTACTGATTTCACTACTGATTTCACTACTGAGATTTCGGGCGCACCTTCAGCGGCTGCAGCTGCTGTTCCACTAACTGCGCGAGCGAGAAACTGCTTGATGACGACAGAGCTGAATTCTAAATGGTCAGAAGCTCCGTGGACACCTCTGACATTAGACTCTATTCATTATAAAATGTATACCATCTCTAAAACTCTTTAAAGACCTCAAAGAGATTAGGCTCTTTGTTACTAAGAGAGTCATCTCTTTGCTTGTTTTATGAAAATAACAACAATACAAACAAACTATATTATTATTATTATTATTATTATTATTATTATTATTATTATTATTATTATTATTATTATCATCATCATCATTAAATATTATTTATATTATATATATATATATATATATAGCAAATAGTTAATATCAGTTACATGTAGATAGGGTATAAATTGACTTAATTTTATTTAACCTAGGGGATTCCCCATCAGTATTTTTTATCAGTATTGGTGATACTGGCCCTGTATTTACTTGTTATCATACAAAATTTTGCAGTATCGCAAGACTTCTAGCTCTGCCTTTACAGCTTGTGAATAATATATATTGTGCTGAGGTAAAAAGTACTTTCGGTTAGTGGTAAAGACAGTTCAGCTGTCAGCATAACTCATGTTTATTGTGATGACATTTGGCGTTTACAGGATGTACCATCCTTAAACTGAGATTTATAATGATGGTTTTGTGCTTATAGTGCATATACCTCCTCCCTGCAAACAGTTCACAACATACTGTTTCGGTGCCCACAACATAGTCACACCGTTGAAATGTAATTTCTCATCTGACAACGCTGTGACAATGTAGTGGCAACATTGTTGTCACAACCTACTAGAATCCTTCATATGTTCCATTATATCAGCATGGAACTCCATGGAATTTTGCTAAGTTGCCAAAAGGTAGTTATAAAATCATAAAACAACATTATTTAATAGGAACATTGTGACAAAGTTGTGACAACCTTGTTCAGACAACGTAAAAAGAACTACCTTTTGATGATGTTGTAAGAAGCTGGAGAGTGTTGTGAAAACATTGTGTATTTGCTGGGCTTAGGACAACATTTTAATGATGACCTCAGGATTCTACAACATATACTGCCTGTCCTGAAAAACATATTTTAATTTTAATTTTTCTATATCATTTAAACACAACACCTGCCCTTTATATCCTGTAAGAGTTGTGATGAATGGACCGATAGAAATGCTCCAAAATAACTGTTTTGTCTTCTCTTATAATGCCCCATGCTTTTCTAGCACATCCCACCCCTAGGCTACTTTAACTGATGTTTATATATGTTTATAACCTCAGGCTTTGACAACATATGTCATCCTTAACCTACATAATTGAAGCTTACAATGATGATCTCAAGTAATCTATTCTGATCTATAATGATCTTTGTATAATGTTAAGGAAACACATTTTTCCTTTGGGAATTGTTATCAGCTGTCAGCTCTAGATGTCCATTTTGCTGAAAAGCTAAGTTAAACACTGTGTCCACTCACTGTCCGCTTTATTGGACACTCCTACTTTGCTGGTCTACCTTTGTAGATGTAAAGTCAGAGAGGATGGCCCATCTGTTGCTGCACAGTTTGTGTTCCTCTGGTCCTTAATCAGTGTTCACAGGCTGCTGACCACAGGATGATGTTGGATGGAAAAACTCCAGCAGCACTGCTGTGTCTGATCCACTTATACCAGCACAACACACACTAACATACCGCCACCACATCAGTGTCATTGCAGTGCTGAGAATGATGCACCACCTACATAACACCTGCTCTGCGGTGGTCCTATGGGGGTCCTGGCCATTGAGGAACAGGGTAAAAGGGACAAACAAAGTATGCAGAGAAACTACACTCTAACATTACTTATCATCACACCCTACATTTAAAAATCTAGATTATTATGTATGTGATGGTAGTAAAAGCATCTGTATCTGCTAGGGGACATCAGTACACTATTCTTGTGGGGTCTAAGTTGTAAGTATAAACAAACTCAATGTGCTTAACCTAATACCAAACAATTATAATATTTCATGCCTTTATTGGACACATCCATTAAACATTCACAGTGCTGGTGGAAAAAGTAAGTGAACCCTTGGATTTAATAACTAGTTGAACCTCCTTTGGCAGCAATAACCCCCAACAAGCGTTTCTGGTAGCTGCAGACCTTCAGGAGGAATATTGACCCATCCTTTCTTACAAAACTGCTTCAGCTCAGCCATATTCTTACAATGTCTAATATGAAGTGCTCTGTTGAGGTCATTCCACAGCATCTCTATTGGACTCTGACTTTGTCCTGCTGCATTGCCCAACTTCTACTGAGATTCAGCTGGCAGACAGTCACCCTGACATTATTCTCTATACTTTGATAAACTTAAGAATTCTTCCCAAACAATTCAACCTTGGTTTCATCAGTACACAAAACATTTTCCAAGTAGCGTTGTGGAGTGTCAGGTACTCTTTGGTAAACTTCAGGCGTGCAGCGATGTTTTTTTGCCACATGACATCATGCCTGTTCAGGGATTTGCGTATGGTAGACAAATAAACAGAGATGTTAACCAGTTCCCATGATCCCTCAAGCCTTTAGCTGTTACTCTAGAGTTCTTTTTTAACTCTCTGAGCATTCTGAGTTGTGTCTTTGGAGTCAACATGGCGGGGCGCCCACTTCTAGGGAGAGTAGCCACAGTACTAAATCATCTCCATTTGTAGACAGTTTATCCAACAGTGGATGGGTTAATACCTAAAGTCTTGGAGATTACTCTGTAACCCTTTCCGGTTTTATGCAAATCAGCAATTCTTTATTGTGGGTTTTGGAGATCTCTTTTTTGCGAGGCATGGTTCACATCAGCAGACTCAAAAAGTTTGAGTGTCTTTTATAAGTCAAAGTAGCTCTACACCTTGTGGCAGAATTTAGTTAAAGGCATTAGCATAAAGGTTCACTTACTTTTTCCACCAGCGCTGTAAATGTTTCATGGATGCATGTGGTATTAGGCATTGGGTATTAGTTTGTCTATACTTGGGATTTAGATGTAGATCAGATCACGCTTTATGACCAATTAATGCAGAAAACCAGGTCATTTTATACTTTTTCTTGCCACTGTATATATATATATATATATATATATATATATATATATATATATATATATATATATATATATATATATATATATATATATGCAAAGAAGGTAGCGTCAAACTAGTGTCATTGAGTCACTATTGAAAGCACACAACAGAAACATTTTGGTGATTATTTAAGTCACTATAAATTAATCATAATTAAAGAAGCAGAAATGTCTTAAACGTCATGGATGTGAGTTTTCAGACACCACCTCTACTGTGTAAAAGGTGGTACCAGACTTGAGAACTTGTGTTGTGGTAGTATTTTTGTTTTGTATTTTGTAATTTGTATTGTATTTTTCTTGCTGAACACTAGATGGCATCCCTAATCCAAAAATTCAACATAACACCAAGACTGCTGCTCAAACCGCATATACTGTGCCTGCGAAATTAGCAGATCACCAGTAGCACTGTTACTAGTTTAAACATGCAGATTAAGACATGATGCCAACTCTGCTTTATTTGGTGTTTGTTATGATGGTCATTCATTTTTCTTAAGAAAGTTTTATAGAGAGTGTTTCAGAAATTTTCTTTTTTTTCTTAAACTCATAGATGTTTTTAGGAGATTTCGATGATCACACATTTTTATTGTAAGTATTTGTCAACAGGATGAGACAACCACTGCATTTTCATCTCTGTTGTAAAGGTAGATAAGAGAGATTTTTCTTTGTTTTAAGGTCAAGTAAAATATGGAGCCATCAGTACCACAGTTCTGGTCCCCATCCCGCCTTTTTCCAATCTCTTAGCCCCCCCACCACTTGTTCCACCTGCGGGGCATCTGTCTCTTGGGGCTCAGCCTGCTTTGACAAACGGAATTCCCACTTTCAGTTGAGAGATAATCATTCCATCTGTTTCAGTCCTTTGCCCCCCCTCCTTCCCTCCCCCAGTTTGCCAGAGTGGAAGTGCACAGATATGTGGAGCATGTATAATGCACTCATTTGCTTGTGGACCGCTTTGGAAACTGCTATCAGAGGCCATGTTGCTCTTCCTTCTGACTTCAGGAGAGGAGGGAGGGGAGAGAAGAGTGATATGGTGTTTTTGACACATGGAACGGTGGGGTGAGAGGGGTGCTGGTGACGGAGCTCCAGCTGTTGTTATAGGGCAAGGGCCTCCGCAACAACAACAGCTGCAAAGGGCCAAGAAAGCAAAAGTGATTACACTGCTAAACAGTTGCTCCATGCTGGGCATGTCAATATTATCTTAATAACGGGGGCTTCTTGACTGTCGGCGAATGTAAAGAGTGGTTAGTCGAGCAGTCAGCATTAAAAAACAATACACCAGAACTGCGGTTTATATAAAAGGTTTGTTCAGCAATTATTCAGTTTGAACCATTATTCTTATTATTATGCTGTGATATTGAAGTACCAGAATCACTTCATTTTATTAAGTATTTTACATGATTTATTTTATTGAGTGCACAATGTAATGGCAATCTAACAATAATAAATATTTAAAACAGAAAATAAGACATTAACTAAGTGAAAATCAAACAAAATAGAAAAAGAGATAAGATAAGAAGAAGAAGTAGAAAAGATATATATTTGAATAGGTATTTGGTTGCTGCCCAAAGAAAAACATCTCCACAATAGTAACTTTTTAGGAGAGGACATAAATGCTCTTTACTCTCAGTGTAACTTGATGTAAAGAGATTTTATTCAGAGTGATTTTGGAGCAGTCTTTATGAAATTGTCACTCGATGTATAGGATAATTGTTGTGCATAAATAATGTTGAAAAGTAGAAATCAACAAAAATTGAGACACTTGTTTTTCTTTAGACAGCAACAGTATCTATAGAGAGGGATCAGGTATAATCTATAATCGCTGTATGATTACAGTGAAATGTGCTCCATAGAAATCTGTTCTTCTGACAGCAACGTAACAGGATAATAATAAGACTGATGAAAAATAAAATATAACTGTAATTGGTTTAATAAATAGGGTTACATGCTCAAACTAAATTTAAGTAAACTACGTTATAAATTTTAATAATTCAACGGCTATGCTGTTACTATGTCTAGACAGGCCTGACAGTTATCAAAAATATGCAGTATTCAGTTCACATTTACTCATTTATTAATTTTTAGTTTTAAATGCTTATTATGTAAAACAATACGATTTGTTCATGACCACTGTCCGCCAGGCACCATGATCAGATTTTCAAAACATAAATTGGTATGACAACAGATTGTTAATACATACAATGTAATTATCTGTTATCATAAATACTATACTGTCATATGGAGTCACAGTTGTCTGTTTGCGGTCTGGCTGATGGAACCGAATGTATTATATTTATGTTTGTTCAGTCTGAAAAGGTGCCTGCTATGCTAGACTGCAAGCTAGTAAGGGAAAGTCCCCAAAGCTCCCGAAAGCACACACCTTGCTTTACAATTCAAATGATCCTGGTTAATGGATAAGGCTCCAGATGTGCGTGCATGTGTGTGTGAGAAAGAGAGGAGAGATGTATTGAGGAAACTTAACACTTCACCTGTAAGAGCCAAGCACCAATCTACAGACCAATGAACTTTCCAAAAAAGCACAACAGGAAAAGTCCCTCTGAAATAATTAACCAATTGGCATTACACTTGGAAAGCGCCCATCCAGCTCGGAGCCCTGAGTCAATCCATCGTATGGTTTTAAGGCATGATTTATGTTGTGTATCTGTGAATGTTTTTCTTTCCACGCGCCGAAGTATATGGCATCTGTGGTAGGAAATACGCTGCAGAATCTTAAGGGAGTGTGGAATTATGGGAGATTAAAAGCTTTTCTGGAAGAGTGTCAAAAAGTGCTGAACGAGCAGAACTAAACATCGGGATCGCGTTTTGGTCGATCCTCACATGTTCTGCTCACCAATGTCCATAGCACACGCATGCACGTACAGCAGTATATTTCTGTAACGTGAGTGTGAGCAGCTTGCAGACGCAGATCAGGAATAAGAGGAGGAAGAAGCCCAGGCTAGTAGATGAAAGATAAGGACTTTGAATAAAGAAGAGGAAGAATAGAGTGCAATGACCATAACAAACAAAAAGCAAATACATTCAAATAATTTTCTTTTAACGTATATATATATATATATATATATATATATATATATATATATATATATATATATATATATATATATATATATATGAAATTTCTTTCATTTTAAATTTAAAAAATAATACAAAATAGTAGTGTATAACACTGATAAAGCAATTTTCTACAAACTGAAAATACATGTATGAAATTATATGAATGACTTTCAAATTTAAGCTATTACAGTGCATTGTAATGATTTTACATACACATATGCTACACATATTTTTAAAAGCTGATAGCAAACGGTTCATTTCCTGGTGCTGAAAAGCATATTGGATAACAACCATTTGTAGTGTCATATGTTTTAATATAGTTAATTACATGATATAGTAGGCTATGTATTGTGCTTACAGTTGGGTTTTAAGTGAACTGCTGTATAATGTCAGTTTTCAATACTTTTTTTAAGTTGTGCACATGCAGTATTTTCCCTATTAATTTTTATGTTATCGACAGACTTAATTTATTTAATTCATTTCATTTTTGGTCAAAATGGCCAAAAAGTACATACAAGTGCAGTCTCAGATGAAAACTTCTGCTTTCACTGAAGATTACATGAAAACCTTACTTTTGACATTTGTAAGTATTTAATGTGTCCACTCTTTCCCTTTATTCCGTCTTACAAGGAGATCAGTATTTAGCTTTTTAATGCTTCTTCTAAACACCTCCCAAGTTTAACATTAGCAGCTGGTTGCAATTGGTAACAGGTATAACAGGTTGGTTCTAAGGATGAATGGACAGATGGGAGAGTTAAAGTGGCAGTCGAGTGCGCAGTACAACGAGCAGGCACATTAAACACGGGTAGATTTGACATTATACTTACAGTTGGAGGCTGTTATTTCTATTACATACGCTTTCCAGGCAATGAAAAATGAACAACTTGTAGTTAATGATTGTTTTGACCTGCAAATTAAAAAACTAATTAGGGTTTCTGTCAGCACTTTAATGAAAAAACGATATAGTGACAAATTTCCTACGTGTGTAGACGTGCTTGCTGTTTTGCTTTGGGGAAAAAAAAGAACTTGGAAGAGCGTCTCACTGATCTGCACTTAAAACATTCAACAAGCCAAAAATGATCCAGAGAGAAAATAATATCCTTCATAATTTGGAGATCTGCAACCTCTAATAACGTCTTTAGCTTCCTCTCCTGGGCTTCTGTTTACCTCCTTCCAGGAATGGAAGCAGGTCTTCTCAAGGATATCAAAGAGAGGAACACAGTGAATGGGCTGTTTTATTAAAAAAGCCACCCACCCAAGACTGGATCGCTTTACATTTTGAATCATATAATCCCTGTCGTCCTGCCTGCCACTCGTTCTGCCTGAGAGTGAAACAGTACCTAACAAGCTTAGCCAGTGTGTGTGTGTGTGTTTGTGTGTGAGGGAGAGGGGGAGAGAGAGAGAGAAGTTATGCTGACATTGGCCCACCACTGCAAGTATGGAGACGCAAGCCGTGATAACAGATTACAAATTAAATCAGTTGACTGTTGCCCAATATTTCAGAATTTAAATGTTAGGAGATGCTGAGAGAGGCTTTTTATTAGTAAAGGCTTCCTCAAATGTAACCAGAGCAGTACACAACATGTTTGTAGTTTTCTTGTGCTCCCCCACATAAAAATTCTTTCATCGCCCCCTTTCATTTCATTGTGAATCCTCACCTCCCCGTTTGTCCACTCTGGCGTCTGTTATCCTACTCTCTCTCTCTCTCTCTCTCTCTCTCTCTCTCTCTCTCTCTCTCTCTCTCTCTCTCTCTCTCTCTCTCTCTCTCTCTCTCTCTCTGTCTCTCTCTTTCTCTCTCTCTCTCTGTCTCTTATTGTCTCTCTATCTCTCACTCTCCTTCTTTCTCTCTCTCTTTCTAATAGTCACCTCCTGGTCCACGCTCTCTTTTTTCCCCCCAGCCTGTTTCTCGCTCGTTAATCCTTTAAAACAATCAGGCGGTACCAGGGGCCACCCGACACACAGGCCCCACAGCCCCCCTCCCAAGCAAAAAGCCAGTTCAAACTAGTTAGCACTTTTAATGAATGGCCGGTCATTAGGAGGCAGAAGCGGGCAGTGCTCACGTCCACTGCTGTCTCGTACCGCTCCCGATGTCATTCATTCACAGCCAATTATGGTGACATCATGGCACATTACATCATCAGAGCCCTGCTTCTCCCATAAAAATGCATGTGGACCAAATGTGATCCGTAATGCTGTGGCCGAAAAACTCCTTTGCTCTGAAAGTAAACAAGGTTGATGCAAGGCTGAAATGAGAATTCCATCAGTTTTGCTAAATTTTGGCATAATTACATCGTTAACATGTCATCCCGGAGTGGTTTGATGTGAAATTGCCTAGAGATCCGGAATGTTTCACAGTGCACTGTAAACCCTGATTAGTTGAGTCTGCTCAGAATATTAGGGGTAACTTTTTGGCTCAAATGTTTTAAAAAGCAATGTTTGTTTCTAAAACACTGAAATTATGACTGGAGTTAATTACACTTAAACTTCAAGATTCAAGATTTTTATTGTCATATGTACAGCAGAACAGGCAGTTACACTGTACAATGAAATTCTTTGCTGCTCCTCCATTTACCAACAGATAAAGATAACAAATAAAATAAATAAAAATATATATACAAAATACACAAAGTATAACAATATAAGTTGAAGTAGATAAAATTATTTTTATAGTTAAAGAATAAAAAATAAAATTTAGGTGTGCTTTTATGTGCAAATATGAAGAGCAGCAGCCATAAAGTGCAAGTTGCAAGTAACAAATGTAAACAATAATGTTTGTGTGAGTAGTGAATGTAAACAGTATTCTGACAGTACAGTGAGTGTAAGGTGCTGTTTAAATCAGACCAGTTAAAACCAGTTCAGATAGGAGAGGTTGGAGTGCATGAGGTGTTCACGCTAACTTTACTGTTACAGAGCTTTTAGGTTTAAGTAACAACATCAGTATTCTTTTCATTTTCACCACAAAATAGCTGCAATAATTTAAGACTGAGATGTTAAAGAAAAATCTTTCATAAAGAGTCTTCAGAGTTGCATACTCTAACATTATTGTCAGGAGGAGATGTTAGAATTGGCAGTAATTTACTGACTGCTCAGCAGAAACACTGAAAACGTTTGTGGTTAAGACGTCGAAAACGTGAAGGGCTTCCTAACTTGCATGTAACTTAAATATAACGTGAATGTGTTGTTTCTATAAAAATAACATCTAAATGAAAAGGAAAGAGTAAATAAATGCCA
Organism: Megaleporinus macrocephalus; assembly: GCA_021613375.1. Taxonomy (NCBI): domain Eukaryota; kingdom Metazoa; phylum Chordata; class Actinopteri; order Characiformes; family Anostomidae; genus Megaleporinus; species Megaleporinus macrocephalus. The sequence goes on from CM038719.1 coordinate 27,947,078, forward strand.
GGAATTCTAGGTAATCTGCCCTGTATTTTTTTATCGCTGGTCTTTTTGAGCTTAAAATCTAAAATAAGTACGCTTAATTTTCAACCAGACAGTACAAACAACCTGCCTGGATTAATTGATAGCAACAAATTGCAATAAGATAATAAATCAGGTACAAACAACACCAGGGCTTTTCACAATATAAATATTGAGCAAGATGGTAAGAAAATGCATTGCTTGTTGTCTAAGATATTGTTTTACAATAATTTTTAGGTAAGCTTTTGACCTTAAATGTATTTTTAAAATACCTGAGGTGTGGAGGAGTACCTGCAGTAGTTAGGAAAAACAATACTAAAATAAAGTGCTAAAATCATGCTATTATTAGCATTGCATTCAAAACTCAGAAGACATTTGGTTGTTTTGAATGGTAAATAAAACAGCTTTTCGCTGTAGACATTATAACTTTTGGTTTCTATCATGAATCAGACTCTGTAACTACGTCTGCAGTGAATCATTTCACATGAAAATACTCTGAATGACTCTTCACGTCTCAGTAATTGGAAACAGTACAATTCCACTGTAAACCACCTCTTTCACAAGGAGGGGTTGTTTGTTACCTGGTGTTTTGGTCCATGTTTTAAGAAAAGAATGCACATTATGACATCGGTAAAACCGATGTAAGGTCAGTGGCATCTGTGATGTCACCGTGTAACAGGTCACAGGACCTTTTATTTGAATGTCTTTTATTCGAACAACATTTGAACAGTTCTTTTATAGTCACATTAACTTAGCTAGAGACGTCTAGCATACAGAGGAATTTTCCTATTGAACTCTTTCTTTTGGCCTTTTGGAAGATGAACAGAGTATACAGTTTTGTTCTTTCATTGTTCATTCAGGACAACTAAGTTCACAGCATGGCCAGTTTCAAATTGATGACATGAGAAATCAGTGTAAAACAGATAGATGGCCACAATTATGTTGGCTCAGGACTGAGTGTCACCGTGAAACACATGTCTTTCAAAAAAACATTTTAACCTTGTATTGTATTTTGAGCCTTTTCTTTAGGACTCTTGCCCCCTTGCTTGTGTTTTGAGTGCTGGTCTTCTAACAACACATCATGGTAATGATGTTACTTATGGGCTAGTATCACATCTAAACAGTTGTGAATTCGACAAAATATAACTCTCAGAGTCAAATCTGCCCAGACTTCTATGTACAAATGGTGTCAGCGACTGGCACAGCGTCAGTTCATTTGTTTTGGATGACCGTGTGCACGGAAAGAGCAAAGACAATTACCTATGTCAGGCTTTGCTTTCGTTTACCCAAAAGACAGACAGACAGAACGGAAGATAAAAGCAAATCCAGAAACCACAGGCTCCATCTGCTCTCCTCTCATCATCTCCATGATAGGCTAGCTGAGATGAGAGCTGTTTTTCCCAGCGCCACAGGCAACCTCTGAACTTCTGTGAACTCCACAAACCTGTTAGCATTTAATGCCTCTAACTATGATTAGACATACATAGATATGTATTTGTGCTGGAAACTCCACAAAATGGCCCACAAAATTAATTGAGTTGGTGGCCAGAGTTGCCAGCGCAAATTTAAACATACTCCAGTACCAAAAACTGACCATGTCCATTGCAATTTTTTACATTATACGAGTGAAACCAGGGAAGGGATCCTAGCTTACCGCCTTTATCAAGCTTTGATCATTTGATCCTGTGGGATGATTGTTGGGATTGGTGAAGGTCATTGCGCACTTGCGGCTGTACTTTTGAATTCATAGTATTCCACTGATGTCACTCAGTCGCATTGCTGCCACTTTGGAAGGCAACTCAGCAGCACGGTGTATGTCTGTATTGAGAAAACAAAGCCATAATTGATCCAACAAAGTTAAACATTGTTTTGTAAGGCTTAGCTTTTAAGCATATCAACCGATACATTTGAGGGTTTTATATTTAAGTAATACATTTTATTAGTTTTATTAGCTGTAGTGATAAAAAATTAAAGCTGAAATTAGTTAAGGCTGTAAGCCTGTACAAGCACACTAAATAGTATGCTAAAAATGGTACATACACTATTAGAAATGCACTAATTAGTGTAGCATGTGAAATATAGACATGTGTGGTTTGGAACCATAAGAACAGTCCAACAGCTTTAGCGTCTGATTATAGCTCTGCTGTGCTGCTGTTTAGCTAATCATTAGTCAAGTCAAGTCAAGTGGGTTTTATTGTCATTTCAACTACATACAGAGTACACAGTGAAACGAAACAACATTCCTCAAGGACCATGGTGCAACATAGACAGTGCATACAAGACACAAGTGCAACACGAACAAACAAGTGCGGACAGACAACACAACACAGTACAGACAGAGAATAATAAATAATTGCCGGTAGTGTGCAAATTGTGCAATGTGTAATAAATAGTCCAGTGAGGTAGTAAAGTTATCAGTGCAATGCTTTGTGCAAAAATGCTTCCCTTTTTTATATCTGGGGTAAATGGTTGGAGAGAGAGAGAGAGTGTGTACATGTACCAGAAGATATCAGTTCAGACGTTGAGTTGTGTTGAGAAGTCTGATGGCTTGGGGGAAGAAGCTGTTGCAGAGTCTGGTCGTGCGGTACCTTCTTCCTGATGGCAAGAGGGAGAACAGTCTGTGTGAAGGGTGGGTGGGGTCATCCACAATGCTGGTTGCTTTGCGGATGCAGCGGGTGGTGTAAATGTCCAAGACGGAGGGGAGAGAGACTCCGATGATCCTCTCAGCTGTCCTCACAATGCGTTGGAGGGACTTGCGGTCAGAGGCTGTGCAGGTCCCAAACCAGGCAGTGATGCAGCTACTTAGGATGCTCTCTATGGTTCCCCTATAGAAGAGGGTGAGGATGGGTGGAGGGAGACGGGCCTTTCTCAGCTTCCGGAGGAAGTAGAGACGCTGCTGGGCTTTCTTGGCTGTAGAGCTGGTGTTCAGGGACCAGGTGAGGTTCTCCGCTAGGTGGACACCAAGGAACTTGGTGCTCTTAACGATCTCCACAGAGGAGCCGTTGATGTTAAGCGGAGAGTGGACCGGTCTTGATTTCCTGAAGTCAACAACCATTAAACATCTTCATTCAAAGTTTAAGGTGTTTCCTTATTAAGGAATTTCTGAGGGCAAATGAATACATTTATTTAGGTAAGCTGATATTTACTTCATATTCACCAGCTTCTTGTTTAAAAATTGAAGTTTTTAAAGCTTAGGAAGATCTCGGGAGAAATGCAGCCAACAAGGATCCAGTCCAATAATCTAGCGAATCCTCTACTCATGGCATTTTCTCTATCTAATGTGAGAACATTCCTTCTATCTTTTTCAATGTTATACTGGTCGCTTTTACTTCATCTTTATCCACCTGCAGTAATGGTGCTGAGATGAGGAATATTTAAAGCACTGTTGGAGGTCTGCTTGCTATTCGAAATGGCGACAGGGTCTTCTTAAAGTCAATTAGTACAGATACTGTATTTTCTAAAAGGGTCAAACTTAAAAAAAAAGTAAAGAATGATTTCTGTGTCTCTTTTCCTCTCGAATTCTCATAGTCATCATCATTGATTAATTACTTGCCACTGACATTAAAGGCCCTATTAATAACCCAACTATTGTGGCACTTCATGCTCGCAGTTTGAGAAAGATGTTGGCACCTACCATACCGCTAACTTTCACAGAGTTAACGTTAATGTTACAGTTGCAAAATTCTGCAGGGGGCTAAAACATGTTGTTAATAATAATGGGTATTTGTGAACATGTAGAATTTTTAACTAGTCTGGTGGTTTGATAAAAGAAAGATAAGAAAATAGACAGTGTCGACCCCTGACCCCAATGACTTAAAATACTCTTACAGAAGTGGTTAAATTAGTGTAAATGGGGTAGACGAAGAGTAGGGTGAAAAAAATCCTTTAAAGAATTCTTTAGAGGACTCACAGGTGGCTTTTCTATGGTATCATATCACAGATTGGCACCGTTTCTGCATTTCTTGTAGCAATTTTAAAGTCTCACTTTAAGATACATTATTCTTTTTTATTGTCCCCCTCCAAAGAGAGACTCTCTCTCTCTCCCTCTGTGTCTCTCTTTCGTCCTCCTTCCCTAAAGAGCGGCGCCACATCGATGGGCCGCGGGTGACCTCTGTAACCGCGGTGGGTTTTTGTGGTTACCTTCTCGCAGCCCTAATGAACCCCAGCAGGCCAGTGAAAAAACAGCAGCTTCCTTTGACCTCCTCACCACAAGCGCCTCTCTTTTTCCCTTTTTTTCCCTTCCCTGTGGAAGAGCTCTCCCTGGATCTTCAGAGCAGTCAGCATGAGGCAAGAGAGGTGATTCTGCAGGGGGTGCGCATTTGGGGCTTTTTTAAGGGTAAACAGTAACATTAAGGCCTGTTTCCTCTCTGTTTGAACCTCCTGCTTTCTTATTGAATAAAAAAAGGATACAATCATGATAAACTGGCACCACAATTCTGAGGTTTGAATTAGGGTCTAACTGACATGAAAACTGACATGATTTTGATACAATATGATCAAACATGATAAAATAAGGGCTTATTTTTCTCACTGTTTTTGAACTATGCTTTTTTTGCTTTAGTGAGCTGGTAGTGAATATATATTCACAGGCGAAGGTTTGTTCTTGTAACCATGGGCGTAGCTAGCTCTAGTTTAGGGTTGCTTAAGCACCCCTAAATTTAGCCCCAGCACCCCTAGATTATAGATTATAAAATGTTTTTTTTTTCTTTTAACATTATGTTGTCTCTGACAAGCTGAAAATGTTAAAACCATAGAGAGTATATGTTTAAACTAATTCATTCTAACAACAAAAATGCAGCAGCCCCTCTCCTCTTGCAAAATTGTATCAGAGGAGTGACTGGTTTTTTTTTAGTTTAGCAGGCTAATGATGCAGGTGGTCTGTTTACTGTTTATAAAGGAGTGGGAGAAGCTATAGCTGCTGTGCCATTGCTTAGAGCAGTGCTGTCTGTATGTGTATTAGCTGTGTGTGTGGTCAACTGTTCGATTCGTTTTGCAAAAAAAGAAGCAGGTTCGGGTGAGAGTAAGGCCGACATGATCTTGATACGTTTAGAATCTGTTGATAAAATAATATGCATAACTGATGATTAGAATTGGTGTGTCTGATCTAAATTATTCTGACACACTCATCCCAAGTCTCATGCCCTGAACTTCTCTCATTCTCATCTGGTCACCCTTTAGCCCACAGAAGCTCAATATTCAATAAGAAAAATGTGTTAAATTGATGTGGATCTATTTATTTTTCCCTTAGATGATATATATATAATCTTGAAAGGCCCACACATTTTAATCCAAAATCATATATATATATATATATATATATATATATATATATATATATATATATATATATATATATATATATATATATATATATATGACTTTGAATTGATAGTCCGAAATGACTTTAAAATGTAGTTTTTTTCATGAGTTGTTCTTATTTGAGTGTTCAGCCTAAAATAGACCCTGCTTGGAACATTAACAAAACATCTGGTCACCCAAACTTTTGCATAAGACCATAAGCTTAGCTGATATACAGTCATAAAACCACTTTTATTTTTAGTGTTCTTCACTTCAAAAGTTTTTGGTTCTGGGTATAAAACAAGCCACGGTTCTGAGAGATAGAATCCACAAGACCTCAGTTTCAGTCCTAATTTTTATATAGCTTAATTTATACAGTTCCTGCACTTTATCTTAGTCAGACAGCTAATGAATACACCTGTAAGTGTGTGGGCCTTTCAAGATTATCTGGTCCTTTCAACGTTACCTTTTCTCATTACGGTTTAGTTAATAAATCTAGTTTCTCAGCTACATCAAACACCAACGGGAAATCTGACATTTTAGCCTATCTGATCTAGTATCTGATTTAACATTGCTGTGTGCATGCCTGTTATGTTTTGGTTTCTGTAAACTACCAGAACCATGTAGTGTCATTAACACTGCTGCTCCCTAAAGCTGTGAGAGAAGCTAAGAGCTGAGATAAAGTTTGTTTGTGCATATATAATTATAGTAGACATCTGGGGTCTCATTCATTAATGTATGCCAAGAACATCTAACTCTGAGCATGAGAACTGCCAATACACACTAGAAAAAAAAAATTATGAAACATATGTATGCACAGCTGTACACGATGAGCAGTGATGAGTTCTACACTACTCTGCTGGTACACAACCAGGCATATTTACATAACGCCCCCAGCATAGCTAAATATGGTAAACAAATTCCCTTTAAAAGTCCCTAGTTAGCCTATGCACCTGTGAGTACAAAATTTAACAATTACTAATTAGAATTTCGCTTTTTAGAAATTTATTTGAACATGCCATAATAATGTAACAAGAACTACCTTTAGTTTCAATATATATATATATATATATATATATATATATATATATATATATATATATATATTGTTGAATGTTAAAACTGAATGCATAACAGTTAAAATGATGATGTAACATAACATAAACAGAACAGATTTTTGGCAGTTCAAATTTCACTTTAAGTAATATTAAAATATTTTATTCAGACATATTTTGTTTTTGATATTAAATAATTGTGCTTTAACAGCTAAACCATGCCCAAAACATCTCCCAGTCCAACACACAAAAAAAAAGTTAAGTAGATGTTTACATCACAATCAGCCTACATCAAATATCATCTCCATCACCCATCTGCACCATATCTGGACACTGTAAAAAAGTTAACATCATTAATGGTTTTATGAAACATGTTGCTGTTGTAATATATATATATATATATATATATATATATATATATATATACACACACACAGTATGAACATTGCTACATTCATGCTATAAGGAAGCTAACACTCATTCAAATTATGTCTCATGAAAACAAGTACAATACTGTACAAGAACGCTCTTATACAGCAGCATCTGCTACTCAAAGCTGGGTGGTTTGTGTGGGGTTGACAAGGTTGCCAGTCTTATGATGTCAGTGAATTATGCAGCAGTGGTAGTTTGCATGTAGCAATATTTGTATTTTACCTAATAGTGAGAAACATTGTGAGTCAGAGGATACAGTGACATTCAGAAAAATGTACATAGTATGTATCAATTTTTGTTCACCACAGGGTGGGGAAGCGGTTTCTCTAACTAATTTTTCCCATACAAAAATAAAGGCTTTGAGATCTTCTCCTCTCCTCTTCTGGGAAGGCTTAAAAGAGGCTTTTTTCACATAGCTACAGTAAAAGTATCTTTTCTGCTACTTCACATGGTTTAGCTTTGGTCGTTTTATTATTTTAACTAGAAGTGATGAATAAAGTTGAAACACAATTTCTTAAACCCAGGCCTATAACAAAACCTACCAAACCATACAAGGAAGAATGTTACCTTCTGATAAAGACAAATATTCAGTGTTACAACAAAACCTGCAAAGCTGAAACTTTTTACAGGAGATATTACACCTTGGATATCGATGATCTTTCAGTCTATCCATGTGAGTAGCAACCTGCACTAAACTAGACACTAAGGTGGTCTTGTAAGGGTAAATCTTCAGGACATCTGTTTCTTTTTTTATTTTTGTTTTCAAACTTTATGTTATGATACAGTTTAAATGTGCATCAACAGAACATTGATGACCTTTGTGGATACTTCACGATGTTCGTACCTCAGTGAACAAAAACACACTTGTACAGTACCTTTTTTCTGACAGTGTGCTGCAGGCTGGAAAGCGACTGAGTGACCTGCCTACCTCAGACCGAACCCCTCACATTCAGCCTGTATCCTCCCCCCAAAATAAGGCATTGCCAATCAATGATGCAACTACAACTGGTTGATAGTATATTAAACCATATTATTCTAGCTGATGCTTGATGTTGGGCATTATGACCAGCAGCAGCGGAGTGTTCTATTCTCTTTGCAATGCTTATCTATGGAGTTTGCTGTGTTGAACAGAACTGCCATATATATATAGTGGTTTGAACACGACAGCTGCTTTTTATATCCTGTGATAATTGAAGGTAAAGAGCAGTTTTGTAAAGTTGCTATTTTTGAGATACTTGTTTTTCTTTGGATAGTACTAGTCTATGTGTGTGTGTATGTGTGTGTGCATGCATGCTTCAGAAGCATCCGGTTTGCACCTGTGACCCTCCACAGAGCCTTTCATATAACCTTCTTCTCCTCTCACCTACCCCAGCGAGCCTCCTATTGTTTCAGTCGCCGACAACAGATTTACTTACATAATGAGCCCCGTCCATATCAAAGCATGGGCTGGGAGAGACTGTGGACTCCTTCCAAACTCCCTGAAACAGGCCAAAGCCACATGGGAGAACAAACTCTCTTTTCCTCTCTCTCGCTTGCTCTCTCCCTCCCTCATTACCATACAGCGAGAAGATATCGAGTGTGGGGGTAGGAGCATATGTTGTTGATCAAATGGATATCACTGACTCACTTCATTTTCAAACTATCAAAATGGTGGTCCAATATTTTGCGGTGTGCATTGTGTGGAGAAGCCATCGCTCATTATTTCATTATTTGCGAAGATGTCTCGCTGTTTCCCGTCTTCAGAAGACCCCTTTGATATACAGTACGTGTAAGGGATATACCGCAGAGTATAGACGGAAATTTATCACAATAGAGTAATTGTTTTCCGTAGCGAGCTGTGTTTAGCCACACGTTACTAGTCGTGCTAGCTGACAGGCTTTGGTGCTCCAACAGGGCTCGCGCATTGCTATGCCAACACAGCACTAACGTTTAAAACTCCGGTCATGCTGTCCCTGCTTTTCGCTGCCAAACAACAACTCGACTGCAAAAGAGGAAAAGGAAAAAAGCAAAAAAAAGACTTTCTCTCCCCCTCTCTGTGTGACCCATTCTCTCACCCTCTAGTTCTCTCTCGAAATTTTCTCTCACTTTTTCGCTCCTGCCCTTCCCCTCTCGGTCTATCTCTTTCTTTCTCCACCTCCATCCTGAGAGAGTATGAGAACTCTCCGCAAATGTTCCTCCCACGCGCGACATTCCAGGGGCGACAGAAACCCACACACTGGTGGCGGTCTGTTCAGACGCGGAAACAATGGCTGTAAGTGGGCTACCTTGTAGAACGCAAAGCATCCGACCCTGGACTGGATGATTTAGTCAAGTCCCCTGCCACTCGGGGGCCTGCGTTCGAACATTTCTCTGAGTGGAGGCTCTGATCTAGGATCAGTTTTCTCCTTCCATCTTGGAACATATTGACTTTTGCTTCTGGGATGCTAGAGAAAAGGTCCCTGAACCGTTTTCAGGCCCAAAAACGTAAACCAGAAACGAATAGTATTTTGCTAGAAGCAAACACTCAGCCTAAAAACTTAATCCTCCTGAACTGTTCCAGAGCAGAAACAGACCTGGTTAATGATGATATTTCTGTATTTCTTCAAACTCCCAAATGTTTTTGGATCAGCATCACACCTCATATGTATCATCTTACAGGAATCGTATGAAATGTATATTGTATTTTTTAATATTATGCTAGGTCATTTGGTAATCATAATCTATAAGCAGGCCATACCTGAATGTCCTTTTCTGTTCACTCTTAGAAAGAGGTTTCTATGTTGTACCAAACAAACAAAAAAAAAACCTTGTATGGCTAGTAGAACCCCTTATTGATATATGGAAACATTTTTAAAACATTCTTTAAAAATATTTGTTTTCTTTCATGGAAAAGTAACATTTAAGCGCACAAAGAATAATGTATGCCAAATGATTCTTTGAGTGGTATATTAGCATTTACAAAGCCTTGAAGAATGACTTGAAGAATGAGGGTAAATAAATTTATTTATATTGCACATCATGATGTTAGAACCCTTTTTAGCCCCTAGCATATTTACGAATTTTAAAACAGGGAGTTTGTTAACTAAATTAACAACGTAACGTAGTGTGAACCTCCAGTAAATTATAGCACTGTTCAAAAGTTAGAGAAAGTCAGTAAGTCCATGCATAAGAAAGGAGGAAGTCGGTGGAATATAAAAGAAAAATAACTGGAATTAAAAAAAGTTAACAACTGTGTAGCCCATCAAAACTATTACCAACACCACAGAAAACACTACTTTTATGTTTGAGAGGTAGACAAGACTTAAGCTCCACTCTTGCTTCAGGTCTAATAAATACACAAGTGTTTCTGTCCATCCTTTCAGTGTAAAAAGACAACCCTGTGGGTCTGAAGGGTTGTGCATCTGTCCTGAAGCCCTTACTGAGAAAAGATGGTAAGCGAAAAAATAAAAAGGAGCTGCTGGAGTTCTCAGAACAATGGACCTCATTCACCAGCAGTTCCTAAGAAGACATTTCTTCTTAAAACCCACATGAAAATTCTGACATTCACCAATGCTTTCTGGGTTTGTTCTTAGGTAAGCAAACTGTTTGTGGTTGAAGAGCACTTAATCTGACATCAGACCTTTCACAAGAACAAATTTAAGAAAATATAGGCAGACATAAGTGAAGGGTTGTAAGAAACAAGAAAAGCAAAAACAGAACTTTAAAGATATGGACAAATAACCCTGCTTATTGTTTTTTTAACTGAAATCTCCCTAAAAGAGTAAGACCTCTACTGAAACAAATGGTAGACACGCTAAAACTGAAAATTACAATATTTAGTTGTTGAGGCTTCTGTGAAATGTTAAACATCTGATAATGATGCTATAAAATCAATATACTTAAAGGCTGTTTGGAATGGAAATTAAATATATGAGGGGTGCTTTTTAATATTTGCACATTTTTTGTATATTAATATTTTATATATATATATATATATATATATATATATATATATATATATATATATATATAATGTGTGTGTGTTAAAGCAATTCAACGATAGAGCAACCAGTAAGTTATATAGCCTGGGTGGTGTGAGTATCAGTACAAGCTCAACTACACTTCTGTGTGCATTCTTGTAAAGTGAATTGAAATAAGTGTTTTGTTTTATTCTAACTGGATTAGGAATGTTATGTTTTTGAGTTACATGTTTTCTTTCTTTAACAGAACTAAATTAAAACCGCTGAAAAAACTGAAGAGTGTAATATTTGCTAAAGTGTTCTTATTATTTATCTTTTATGCTGGATGTTTTTTTATGATTGGATGTTTTCTACACAGTGTCCTTCTTAATTCATATTATGGAAATTGTAAGTACATTGAGGACAACACATCTGTGCTCTAAATGTATAAATGAGAAAAATTCAATTGAATCTATTGAAATTGAATTAAATTCCAAAGTGCAGTGGAGGTAGACGTCTTATTCCCTCATTGCTGTCTCCCTCCCATTCACAAAGAGCGTCTTTCTCCTCTTGACTACGCTGGTGGACAATCACTGTATACAGCCGAGTCAAGCCACCTTACTCTGCCAGTTTAAGTGGATTATTCAATCAGTTCAATTAGTATAACTTTATTAAAGTTGTGATATGTCAAATGTCAGCAGCCATGTCACAGAAAGCATTAGGGCACACAAATCATTGCCCATAATAATCATTTATGTTCATGAAATGTATTGTGCAGTGAAGTGAGAGTACATGGAGTGAGATGATGTATCAGAATATAAAAGACATTCTCTTGCACAAATTGATATTGGACAGCAAAGACAAATGATATGGAAAATGTGATTTATAATATGCTGATAAAATAAAAATGGCATGAAGAAGGCAAAGCAAAAATAATGTAATGGTGCAGTAAGTAGTGGCATATTACTAATTTTCTGCTTATCACACGTATTGTATCTTATTGTGACTTTGGAAACTGCATATTCTGCCCAACACCGCCTGCGACTTTCCACACATACTGCGATTAATGTTATTTTTTTTCATCATAAAGAACAACTGTTACTTTAGAAAAACACCACAGAGCATATTGTTTTTACTTCAGTAAGAGTAAGTCATGTTCGTGTGTGTATATATATATATATATATATATATATATATATATATGTGTGTGGGTGTGTGGGTGTGTGTGTGTGTAGGCCTGTCACGATTATGAAATTTTAGCTGACGATTAATTGCCATATAAATATGTTCTATTAAGAGTTTGTCTGTTTCTGTTTTTATGTAGCTATCAAAGCACAAATCTAAAACAAACAAATTAGTTTATGTGCTAGTTTGCTTCCTAGCTGATGGTATTTAATAGCTACGAACTGATGACAGACACAGCTTGAGCTCAAATAAACAAATATATGTACTGCCCTCTAAGGATGTAGCCACAATGATCAAAAGGTAGAACTCGACCAGTGTGTGAGAAAATCTGGTATTCAGGTTGTCCTACGCTAGTTAGACTAATCCAGCACTGACTTTGCTAATACACTAGTTTACATGTTAAATGTGATCTTATTTATCCCCTCTTTTGTAATCGGTTTGAGAAATGAGTAGCAACTCTCACTTTGTTTTAGGATACTGTAAATGACAGCATAATGATAATAGGTTTATGTTTAGGGACTTCTTTGTATTTCACATCTTGTTTTCTACTTTCTTTTGTTTAAATCTTTTTTTATTTAATTATTTCCTTTTTTAAATTCCATAGTCAAATTGTTAGCAGCTAAAACCTGTCATATAAAGATTTAGAAACAAATAAGACAACCATGTACTCTGTTGTGCCAGGATGGATGATTTTTGGACCAGCCTCAGAAAAGACACAGTTGACCTCATATACAGTACTATGCAAATGTCAGAAATCACCTGTTTGTTTATGTGATTTCTAGTTAAAATGGCCAAGTTATTAATACAAGTTATTAATTTTCATTGTCAGAAATGGACACAAAAATAATACAAAAGCCTCCATCAGTATGCCTCCATTACATATCAGTATTTACTTTGGCCAGTCTTCGCTCTTTACTGACACTTTTAACACAACTTTGCCATCATGCCAACCTTAAAACCAACGAGTTACAGCTGATAAATTTAATGTGTTATGTTTTATTTTTTATAAATAGACATTGTGCATTAATCATGAGGTTTGTTCATTGTCAAGCAAGTCTTAACCTATGGTCAATTGAGAAAGAGTGATATAACCAGGACTGTTTACGCTTTTGCGTATGACTGTATATAGATAAAGAGTGTATGTAATAAAATTGAATATTAGTGAATATGGTCTATTCTTTGTTTTGTTTTTTTTAAGCTGCTGTATTGACCTTTTATAGCTAAAGTAATTCAGAATACAAAAAATTTGATGATGACCAGAATAAAATGATCAGTGCACACCGAATTAGCTTTAAGATGTAGCTGAACATAAAAGCAAATAAGACTCTCATTGATTATAATAATACAGTCAATAAGTCATAGGACTTAAAACAGAAAACAGTAAACCAAAGAAAGCCAGAAATGTACACCAATCTACCTTGAAAAGTTATTTCTCTATGTGTGCAAAACCCTCAAGTAAAGGTACTTGTTCTCCAGTGGAATGGCAAGGCTGGTTTACAGAGTAGAGGTGATGCATAGCTGGTCAAACGCAGACGAGCTATACACAGAGACGAGACCCAATTTAGAAGTGTGTTCCAGAGAGGGCACACTTTGGCACAAGCAGTTCCCCCTCTTCCTTGAGGCCTGGGCAGAATCCGGGGAAGTCACTGTTGGTTCTGTCTGGGCTGCTGTTTGCTTTAGCCAAAGCCTGCCAGCGACTGCTGATAAAACTTAGAGCTTTGTTTAGCTAACCGCAGAACAAGAGGAGTAGGAGAAACAACACTGAATTATGAAGGAAATTATTAAACCACTGACAAGAAGATTTAAAAAAGGTTTCTTACTTTCTACTTTTCCTTTTGGTAGAATTCAGATTATCATCTCATCACAGGATAAATATCAGGAATGGTATCTTCAGCTTGAGGGGAATACTTTCCCAAACACCTTAACATGATGTACACTAAATAAAAGCTGTTAGTGACACTGAGATAATTTTCTTAATGCTTACATTGTTGATATTACCAGCTCAATACAAAGTGTGATATTATTTGCTTAAGGCTTTAAAGCAGTTGTATATATTTACTGTTTACTGTATCTGATTTTGTCTTTGATATTGACTGAGTTATTGTAAAGCGTTGTCAGGTAGTCTGTAATTTTTTTGCATTGTTTGACTCTTTACTTACTTTCACACCTCACATAAACCTGCTCGCCAAGACTGCGTTTTCTCGTCTGTTCAGTGTTGCACATCTTACTTCAGCTAAAAGAAGCCAAAGCACGGGTCCACGCTTTCATCACTTCTCGTCGTGATTACTGTAATTCTATTCTTACCAGTCTCTCTACAAACAGTTTAAATAGACTGCAGCATGCAAGGGTTTTCGCTCCCACCGAACATGTGGAGCATATTACTCTCATATACCACTTACAGTAGCTGCACATTTTATCACATATTAAATACAAGATATTTCTCATTAGCTTTTTGGATGCTACATGTCTAGCATCTCCATATATAACTCCAGACATAATTTTATGTGAACTCTGATCAACACATTTAAGGCTCCTTATCCATTTCCTCATATAAATCTGAATAGAAAACTTTCCTTTTCACACACTCTGCTACCCTCACTTCATAGCCATATTATAAGATCTGTTTTGTTCAGTTTATGTCTTTGTTCTAATCTGTTAATTAAAAATATTTGGTTTGTTTGTCTCTTACTGTCGTTGTTCTCCTATAGCAATTTTTATTCCTCTTTTGTTTTTATTATTAGGATAACACAGTGGTACAGTATTGCTGCGCCTCTTAGTAAAAGGAGCCTGGGTTCTATTCCCCGGACAGGTGGCCAGGGTCAGTTCTGTGTGGACTTTGCATGTTCTCCCTTTGTCCGTATGGGTTATCCTTCTTTCCCTCCTACATTCCAAAGACATGTAAATAGGCTAGCTGGATATACTAAATTGCTCCTAAGGGTGAATGTGTATGTCTATGTGTCTGCCTTGTGATAGACTGTTGACATGTACCAGGTGTCTTCTGCCTTCCACTGGGATAGGGTTCTGCATCCCCCATGATCCCAGAGGATTAGCTTAGATGATGAATAAATAAATTAATTGTTGTTATTAATATATATATAGTTCTGTTATTTGGTTTCCTTTACAATATTCATTATGTTTTGTTTTCTTTATGATCTTTTTGTATTTCTTGTGTTTTGGATTTACTGTGAAGTGAACTTTATAGGCGCTTTATAACAATATATAACAATAACATATTTTCATTATTACTAATTCTTCCAGCATTTGAAATTGTTTAGTCATCTTTCTTTACAAATGAAGCAGGAACAAGGGGCCAGGCTGTCTGTAACAGAAACACAGCCATTTTACTTACTCTCTGAAACATCCTATATATATTTATGTAATATTGATAACATTAGCAGTTAACAATCTGTCAGGCATCAGCAACATATACATCCAAACACGGTGCAAAGAAAAAACATTTATTATTATGATTTATTTTTATTTCTAAAATGACAATTTTACAGGAGAGGTCAAAAACCTTCTTTACTTTACCTTATTTAAGTTGACGGAACCAGAAAACTTTCCAGGCTATTTTGGAGCATTTCCATTGGTCCATTCAGTATGACATTTTCACACAATGTAATCTGCTGCATTCAAATAATGTAGAAAAATAAAAATGGGCAGAAATGGAAATTTATGTTTGTAATCCAACAATATACATGTATGTATTTGCCTTCTGTGATATGAGGGATGTAAGGGATGATTTTTTGTAGGTAGGTTTTTGTAAAAGCATGCTGACATACTGAAAAACTGGTAGAATGTCTATTTAACATCAGGTACTAAAATATGTCATAGTTTACATAGAAATTCTATGTAAAATATAGGCTGAAGATTTCTATTTTAATGTACGTTATCGCCAAAGCCAAGTAAACAGAGTTGCATCGTAAAAGCAAGGATGCAACAAGTGGAGTCTGAGAGGCAAGTGCAGTTCAAACATGGGCGATAATGGCACTTTATGTCCAGTTCATTTCCCTTGCAAATCGGCTCCAAGTTTGCACGCACGCACACACACTCTGAGTCCCTTGAATAAAAAAGCCAGCTAGGCTCATTAAAAGGGATGAGACTATTACTCTGATAGATGTCCCTCTCTGGAACAATGGGATTTGGTAGGGCAGTGATGGCAGAGCCCCCTGAGTTCAACAAGTTTTTCTTATGCAATTCTCTCTTCCCAACACTCTGCATCTCTTTGAACGATGTAGAAGCAACAGATGGAACACAAGGCACTGAGTGCACGTCTGCACACGGAACACGCGCTCCGCTCCATATGCCCATATGTTCCTATGTGAAAATAGTAATATAACCAGAGGAGATGCGTTTTGCACCTCTCAGACCTAACCAGTCTATTTTGGCTTGTCTGCTTCCGTGTGAACGTTCATGGATGTAGGAAATTTGATTCTGAGCGTGTCCATGTTAGAACATGTAAATGAAACCATTATCTTGTCCGGCTCACCAATAAAACCATCAGCTGTTTCTTCAGAGCTTTTATGTGGTAATGTTTTCAGCATTTTGGGCCAGGCCAGGATGTAGCAGTCGCTTTTCATGCTGGGCAGCTTATGGGAAAGGCTCTCCACTTCAGCGCTATTGTTTAGCCATTTACAGTAGGAGCTCCTGAAGGGCCAGTCGCTCACTGTGGACGTTTCCTAGTGAAATGAGACCCAAGCACCCTGAAGTGCCTGTTTCAATTAGTTTTATTCACGTCTGCTCCTTCTCAAGAGTTCCTCCTGAAACTATTTGGCGAACAATGGGGGGAGAAGAAGAGTTTGAAGGAGAAAAACAACAAGTCGTTCTCCAACCACCCACATCCCATCTGCTCGCAAAATATCTGTTTTATTATTAACAGTGCCGTTGTCACAGTCATGGTTTTAAGTTTTGCTTGTTGCTGTGGCGGTTGTTGTCATTGTTGTTGTTGTTGTTGTTTTCTGTTTGAGTTGAACTGCCATATGAAACAGTGCAATGGGGGGAAAAAAATCCACCCCTATGTGCATCTAATCGTCCATTCACAGCCCTCTTAATGACTTGTCAGTTCCCCTGCTCTTCCATTTTCTGTCCAATTAATTCTTTTCTTGCGCTCCGGATAAAGGCAGACAATAGGGCCTCTCCACCACATAATAAATCATTAAAATTCAGCGGCTCTCCGCTGTGGCACTTGGCTTTCTCCCTCCGCCAGTTGGGGAAGGCTGCTTGGCATGCATGCCAGTGCCCAGTTTGAAATTCTACCCTGCAGAAAAGAGCACTGGACAATTCTCTTTCTGCCTCTACTTTAGCTGCAGTTGAACTTTAGGGGCAGTCGGGATATGTTTTCGTGAATTTTCCCACATTTAAAAGATGAGTCATGGAATGTCACGCCAGGGTTTCACTGCTGTTCATGGTGGTTTAGATAGAAAAGCCTTTAATGTCTTGCCTCCCCACTCAGAAGGGCACTGTCTTGTGATCTCTAATAAAGGGGTCTGGCGTTAAAAAGAAGGCCACAGTAAAATATAAATGTTTTTAGGTGTTATGTTGTGAGTAAGGCTGGAAAATAAGTTGTTGGATCCAAATCTGAGGGCTCTTGAGGACCAGGCTGGGAAATAGAAACAGAAATAAACTAACAAGGCTTGAGGCTAAAGTTTATGGCAATTGAACTTTTTATTTTTCCGCTTTCACTAATTAATTTTAAGTTGTAAACTCAAAGCAGCAATCTGGGTTTGGAGGGGGAGGGTTAACAAAAAGAGCAGGCAGATGAGCAGAACATTTTTATCTATCTTCATGTATAATAAGTATCAAAACAAAATCTTATTTCTGATGCTTTTGGAGCCCAACCCCCCCACCCCCGACCCATTTAGGGAGGGCCCTGATTAGTCTGGTCCTTCATTGCCCAAAATCCATCACCCCTGATTGTAGAGACTGGTTGTCAATAAGTCTAAATGCAGAACAATAATAAACTGGACAGTGTGCCATGCTTTATAGGGAAACTTTGTAACCTATACTGTCAAACTAATGCTTAATATATTGACTGATTGAATGAATTAGTTAATTTTTAATTAATTGGTTAATTCGGTTGATTGAGTGATTGACTGAATTTGTGATTCATCTGATTGATTGATTAAATAATTGATTGATTGGTTGACTGATTTGAAAGGTGTGATGTGAAGGAAGTAAGTAGCAGCTTTTTTAAGAACAATAAAAAAAACATGGGCAGCTGTATTAAAAGTGGCGGGGCTTACGCAAACATTTGCAGAATGTAGATGGCAAACGCAGAAAGAGGGAAATACTATTTTTAGTTCTGATTTGTTCTTCTTTTTTAATGTGAGCGATATTATAAATGCATTGCTTTTGTAATGTGACATTAAAAGAATGTATAGAAATAACACATATAACAGAATTCAACTCGAGAAAGTCAAGGTTCAAGGAAAAAAAAGTTTATTGTTTTTTCACAGATATGGCCAGCAATAAAGGTTAGCTTTTTGTAAGAATGCACTTGTTAACACAAAATAATTCACAGCCGAGTTGTTTAAAATGGCACAACAGGAGAAAAAAAGAGAGAACACTGTTTTGCGTCTCACAAGCAACCATGTTAAAAAATCACGATATAAATCTCAAATGGCACCAAATGTGAAACTCGTTAAGACATTTCTGAAGCAACAGGTTAAAAACAAAGAGGGGGAATGAATCGCTCGTGTTAATCAACCTAAACAACTGACCGAGTCCATCAAAACAATGACACCAAGCAGCACACGGGTCTATCTCTGGTATACGCTGATCTCTCATATAAAGACTTTTGTTTAGCCTGTATGGATAGAAACGACATGACGATCCTTCAGCTGCTTGGTTTCCAAGCGGAGTGTTCAAATTGCAGCTTTTGGCTTTGGCTCGCGCGAGAGCGTGTAGCGCGCGCGCTCCGGAACAGCTGACGCGCCACTCTCTCGCGCTCTTCTCTTCCCCTCGTTTCCTTCACTGTGACATCATGACTAATCGCGATTCGGTAAGCGTGCACACACCTGTTGCGTCACGTGGCATCACGCTACTCTCGATCTGTTGCTTCTTCTAAACAATATGGAATGGATGTGGGCTTTACCTCTGTCTTTTTTTCTTTTCAGGAATGACGTAGTCTGTAATAATACAAATGATTGTGAAATCAGCACAAAATTCAGTATCTGTCTGTACTGAACAGCGTTTCACCCCCACCACTTCACAAACCCCCTCCCAAAAAAGCCTTTTTACAACTATACAACTTAAACACAAAGAAACAAAGGAGCAATGAACATAAATACATAGGCAACATCTCTAAGTAAGAAGAAAACATTTCTGATCAAAATGAAGGAGGGTGACCAACTGATGCTGAGAAGTTTTATAGTTGTTTCGGTAAGACTGAGCAAACACTACTGCTTTTGTATTTTAAAAAATAATTGGTCCCAGTGCATGTGTGTATTTGTTTCTCCATCTGCTTCGTAAAAGGATTTTGGCTTGCCCGTGTGCTTCTCTCCTACACAATTCAGTGGCATATACACAGTCATTAAAAAAAAAAAAGAAAGAAAGAAACATACGACTGCAGGAGCAGGCCTGTATGCGGGGCGGGGAGAGAAACAGTGACAGGTGGTCCTCACAGAGGATTTCCGCTTGCTGTACAAGCACCGATATATCAAGTTCTGCACCAGCCGTCCACGATTAAGTGTGTATGTGTGTGTGTGTGTGTGGGAGGGGGGGGCATGATCAAACATACAAAATCAGCAGGCACTTTTTTTTCTTTTTTTGAATGAGCAAATGCCCCCCCTTATTTTCTTGGCTACTGCTATTCCTTCATAAGTGCATCCGAAGTACGGACAAGGTTCGCCAAGAGAAGACGGCTCACGGCCTTGATAAGGTGGTGTAAACCGGCTGGTCCCAGTTCGCCGTGGGGCTGTGGGAGGGCGGAATGGACAAGCTGTTGAGGATGGGGCCCCCGTAGGGTCTCCGTGAGGAGTGGAAGTAGGGGTACTGGTAGAGGCTGGAGGGGTAGCTGGAGTAAGGGCTGTAGTAGTTGGGGCTTTGGAGGTCTGTATAGTCACACTGGGAGCTGGGGAAGGAAGCGGCGGCCGAGGTGGCGCAGCTCTGAGTGCTGTAGGAGCCATAGTCGGGGTGGGAGGGCGAGCCGTGAGAGTGCTCGCTGTAGTGACTGGGACTCAGCTGTTCTGTTTTGATGTGAGGTCTGTGCTGACCCACTTCGCTAGCGCCAGGAGACGGCGAGGATGACGAGGCCAAGGCCCCTTTGCGGCTCCAGCCGGCCCCATTGGCCCCAGGGTGCGCGTAGGACACGGCATAACTGTTGGGGTTGGGTCCGTGACCAGACTCCGAGGTCATGGAGGACGCCCCCGCTCCAGAGTGCCCGTTGACAGGGAGGTACTGGTCGAACTCATGGACGTCAAAGGTTTCCATGTTGCTGATGACATCCGTGCTAAGCTCAGAGATGTCCACATTGCTGAAGTCGATGTTCTGGCGCCCGGCATCCATAAGCCGCCTGCCTTCGTGCTTCAGGTCTTGCTTTGCCCCATGGTGGAGGTCAGTTTTCGGGGTCGTTGGTGGTGTTGGTGGTCCATGGGGCTGGCCTGAAAATGATATTATCCAAAACGGTTATTCTCAAATGTCCCAACATCCTTTAAAAGCAGCGGTGCAAAAAAGTGTTATTTAAATAGTGTCCCTATTTTTGGTAGCATTTAAAACATTCAATCTTTAAACACTGGTGTTTTTTTTATATTTGTATTTATATTCTACGAGGCTTAGGTAACAAAGTGAGGGTTGCCACATGAATGACAATTTAACTGAATTCCACATTATGAGCATTACTTATTTATTTATTTTTTGCATACAGAGATGGCACCACTCACCTGGATGGTCTGAATGATGATGATCAGCTAAGCCCCCCAGGCCACCCATCCCAGGCTCAGCTTTGTACATCTGATGGCTCAACTCGGCCCCAGAGTCGGAGTCGCTTTGCCCCGGCTTCACGCTTTTCCGACGCCTTGGCTGGTACTTGTAGTCGGGGTGATCTTTCTTATGTTGAACCCTCAGTCTTTCTGCCTCCTCTACAAAGGGCCGCTTTTCACTCTCTGACAACAGGCTATGGTAAGAAAATGAAAAATGAAAAAATAATTTATTACACTTGAAAAGTCTATTTTTATTCATCCTCAGTCAACAACAGACAACAAGTTTGTTAAAAGACAAAAGTGAACATGGACAAGTTTCATGTTATTATTCAAAATGAATATGTAGCCTAGGTATCTATGTCAAATCAAGGTAGCTATGCCAGACAGAAAAAAAAACTTTCAACTTTAAGACTGAAGAGGAGCTTTAAACTTTTAAAAATGAGGATATTTGAACTTTAAGGCTTTAAAAAGAACTTTAAACATTAAGACCAGAGGTTTAAATTTTAAAATTGAAAAACTTGTGTTTAAACTTATAAGACTTAAAAGGGAAGCTTTAAACTTGATGAACGCATAAATACTTTAAATATTCCATAATGCTATTAATGTCAATAAAGTTAGACCTAGGAAAGATTGTTTTATTCACTCCTACATTCAAAACTTTACCCTAAATAAAAAAAAACGTAATAAATGGCACCACTCACCGCCACAGTTTGCCCAGAGTTTTGCTGAGCTCTGCGTTGTGCAGATGGGGATATTGGTCTGCGAGCTTTCTCCGCGCCGCCTGCGCCCAAACCATAAACGCGTTCATGGGCCTCTTCACGTGCGGCTTGCTCTTGAGCGCACCGTTGCCACGCACGGGCATGGGCACAAGCGACCAGTCGTAGCCCTTCAGCACTTGTGACACGGCGTCCCGGATGCACGCCGGGAACCTGTCATCATCCTCGTCCAGTTTTTTGCCCGAGTGTAGCGAGCCGGCCGGAGAGGAGGGCGCGTCCGAGTCCGAGTCATCTGGAGACATGGAGCTGGAAGTGCCCGCCGGGCTGCACGGCGCGTCTGCCACGGACTTGTCGCGCTCCTCCGTCATGTTCGTCCTAATAAAATCCGTCTTGAGTTTTAGAGTCAGCGAGCGAAACTGTCATAAACGTTGGTCTGCGCAGAAAAACACTTTATTAAGGATCCGTGCATGTGGAGTCGTGCTGGTCGAGTTGTGTGTGAGCTCGCTGTGCACCTCGGTGACAGTCGATAAAGACTTTACACGAAGTTAGAGCGCGTCACGCCTCCCTTCACTCCCCATTGGTGGACTGTCCTTTCACGCTGGACTCTGATTGGTTAAGGGAGATTCACAGTAGTTGCGCTGAGCGAAGGTATGCTCTAGAATTCATTTGCGTTATTGATTAGGCGGCGATCGACTAGATTCATAGATTAACTACGCTGAACTTCAGATAGTTCCGACATTTTTATCTCCGCCAAACAGCTGTTTAGCGTGTAGGTTATTTAGGCAAGCACATATTTATAGCTTATGAGTTCTATTTATTTATTTGTATAAGTCAATTATTTTAGATTTTCCCCAGTTTTTTTAGCCAAGGTCTGTCCTATATGCAGGAACCACCACCAAACTATCCATCAACTATAAAATATGACTTATAATTAAAATTAGTGCAAAGGCTGGCAGTAAAAGGGGAAATCATTTGGCATTGCTGATAAGATCTCTCGTTGGAGGCACTTCTACCGTATTTACTGGGAAACAAACAAACAAAAAAGAACTGCCAGCAGCCCCTAAACCTTAAAGTTATTCTATCAAAAAAAAACCACTGTGTAGGAAGCTGAAGGAGCTGTGCTAACTGATCCTGCAGCAGCTACTGAGTGAATCTTACTGCCGGTTCCTTCTCTCTGCTGTCAGTCCTGACGCCCTGTCAAATGTGTTCTTTTTACTGGTAGCCTAATAAACTGTCGTCTTGGATAATCCTCATCGTCTTTATTATTATTAATATAATTATTTTTATTATTATTAAAGGAATGTTTTCAGAGGTTGTATTGTGTCACAGAGAGCCAACAATAAGCAGAGTGAAAACGTAGAGAACGATTTTCTTTCCTTGTTCCTGTATGTAATGCAGTTACTCTTTATTTATTATTACTACGTTTAGTGAAGTTTTATATGTTTTATTATACTCGTAAACCTAAGTCTCCTTTTCTGACGGTGATATAAAGATAAAAACTACATCTCCTATAAAAGCACAGCCTTAGTTATGATTCCTCGCTGTCCTGAGGGAAGACAACAGTAAACGCACAATACGAATAAACTGAAGCCTGCTGTGAATAAAAGCCTGTAGACGATAATAGGATAACAATAGTAATAAAATTGTCACCTTAAAGCAGATATAACAGACATGTTGGCGGCTAACAGAGAAGAAATAACGTTCTCACAGACTCAGCGAGCGGCGCGAGCGAGCGCTTTTCGCGGGCTTCACCTTCAAAGCCCTGCAGACCTTATCAGCCAATAGGAGGAGGCGGAGGCGCACGCGGGTATGATACAGGTGTACAGGTGTAGCTGCTCACTGAGAGGCGAATCTAGACCGCTGCTAGAGAAACTTACAGAGGTATATATCAGGATAAACTACGCCACAGTCCGCTTTTCTGACCATATTATCATACAGAACACTGACCAGCTGTACCTTTAAGAAGAGCCTAAATGGTCCTGTTTAACTGGATTTTTATGTTCTATATATTCACCATATCATTATAGCAAATACAGTTTTATGTCTGGCATTTACAGCATATTGTTGTCCAAAGAAAAACAAGTAGGCCTATCTCCAAAAAAATGCTTTTACAGGAAAAACTTCTAAAGTCATTGTAAACAGTATTCCAAATAATTTGGTTGTTGGTTCAATGAAACTTGCTGGAAAAAAGACTTTTGCCTACTATGTACACATGTGTGTAAGTGTGTATCTTAACACTGTAACACTGTGTATATTACAATCGGAAGCATGTTAACCAAATATTGGCATAATGCCTCTTACTGTGTCATGTAACTTGCTGTTGAGTTTTTAAGGTTTTTAAGGTTTGTAGTCTATTCAATTGTATGATAATAATATAGAAGGCCCTTACACTCGCTACATTAGATGTCCTGTCTGTGGTTCCTGCACTATCCTAATTTGAATGTAAACAAATGAACCATACTTGTACACATTATGGAAGCCATGTAAAGAATAGTCTTGTTGTAGTGAAACAAAGGCCTCTGTCAGCTTTGATATTGTAGTGGAATCACAGGGCGCTACGACTGCAGGCTTACCTAAAGGTCTCTTTGTTATGTCCATCGTTATAAGTCCACACATTACAAAGGAAGTTAATTGCTGACATCAGTCTGCTTGTGAGTTATGAGTGGGGGAAAAAATAGGCGCACATTTCGCTTTAAAAGAAACAGAGCTTTAGTTGTAAATACTAGATACGGAGAGACAGACTGAGGGAAAGAGAGAGGGAGAGCGAGAGAGACATGAAGATAAGAGAAGCGATTGAATCACAGCCTTTGTTAGCGAGCCTTTGTGTCCATGTATTACAAAGTTGATTTTTATCACTGGCTTTCCCGTGAAAAGACAAGGTATCTTTCTCCTGGCAGGCATTAAGTTTACCCAATGCTTGCAGTGAGTGGCTGGAATGGCGGAGCAGAAGGTGGCTGGTGGATTTAATTCATTTGGAGAATATCACAGGGAATTTTTTCTCTTTTTTATGCATTGTGGATTTTTTATGCTTTTTAAATAACATGTATGAAGATTGTATGTAAGCTTTGTTGTTTTGCTATGAGGTAAGTGAGTCTTTTTATGGCCTTTTACAACGCAGTCTGTAGTATGTCGGACGAGTGACAGGGAAAGTGTTGCAGCTGATATGGAGAGATTTACCAGAGTTATCATTCTATTTCCAAAGAGTTTCACCGTTTATTTTCTTGCAAAGATTTTAGAATACGAGGTGTTTTTAATGATGGGTGGTCTTTGTATAATTAGCTACAACAGCAATTTTTATTCAGGGCTCTTCTCAGTGTTTGTATCTGGCTCATAGTTTGCACAGAAGTCCACTGAACTCTGGAACTGTAATCCCCTAATGTATACATTACACTTAGCCTAAAATGGTGATTACAGTTACGCTTTCAAGGAGGCAAGAAGTCATTTGATTCCAAAGAGGGTTCCACTAACAGACGCGGTCCATATTCAACTGTCCAAATGTTCAACTGCTGTAAAGAACGCTGAAAGGACAGGGGCATCTGGCAGAGGGAGGAGGATAGCAAAAGCTCTTGCTCAGCAAAAAATTACAGGAGGGCTCGGTTTCAGCACACAATTAATGCTAGGAAGTCTCCTTGCTTGAAAAGCAGAGAGAAAGCGTAACATTGACCGACAGCTGGTTCCACTTGCTGCCAAGTGGTGGGATTGGCCGGTGGTTTTGGTGGGGTCTGGTGTCAGGAGAGGGGAAAGGCAGGAAAAGAATGACGGTAAAACGAATCCAGCGCTCGACCTTCACGGCTCTCTGTGTTGTGGGCAGATCTTTGTGAGCGCCCCATGCTCTGAGAGAAAAAGAGAAGGACTGGAAGAGAGAGGGAGAGGAGGACTCACATGAACCCGGAGTGGCCCAGTGCGGGACGGAAGGTTTTAATTTCAGCTTTTGTGATTTCTCAAAGAGGGGGAACTTGGTTAGAGACAGCCTCAGCAAAGCCTGCTGTAGCCTGTGTCTCACAGACGGTGGTCAGCTTTACCCCTAATAGTGTGCAGCTTAAGTAATACACAGTCGAAATTGAATTCCCCCACAGCAAGCTCACATGCTTGAGCATCTCTGTCTTGACCACTTCCTTTGAGACAGTAAAAAATCATGGGTACCATCAATCAATCAAGCGAACATGCTCTTCAGAAGTTAATTTGTCTGTTGTGTATTTGTTCATATTTAAACTTAAGGCATACCTTTGTGATGTTTTCTTCATCTTGAAGGCACACTTTTACAAATTAAGGGCCCAAAAATGGTCTTTGGAGGGATGCCAAAGACAGACCACTTCTACTGCTTCCATGTATCCTTTTACATTTATGCACAATTCAATAAGATGTAAACAAAGTCATTGAAAGTGGTTTGATATGAAATGGTGCACTGTAGTGAAACCTTCAAATTTGTCCACAGTGGTGGTAATAGGAACGCATCCAAAATGACCAGCAAACCTTCACCAGTCTACCATCACCGAGTTCTTTTACATAGGACTGATAATGGCAAAATAGTAGTAAAACGACAATACAAATCTTTATTTGGGGACTGTGTTGTCTAATATTTATCTCTCTGCCAAGAACATATGAAGAAATGTCAAGACAATTGTATCTCTGGCAAAGGATGTGTAACCATTTAGGGTAATAACTTATTCTGTGGTAGCTTCTAGAGGCATTAAATATGCTGCATGTCTGGAACACCACTACTATGAACTGCTCTGACTGTGCACTGACTGTGAACCACTATAAATGACTCTGAATGAATCGTAACTCCTAAGGCATGCAGAAATGTTGACCATTCAGTTGATCAAAGCATTCATTGAAAGGTTCTCGAAATGGTTCTACAGCATCGCTTTAAAAGAACCCATTGTAGGGCGATTGACATGACAATTGTAATAGAGCCTCACAGGTACAGCCCTGTGGATAAAAGTTAGATGCTTATCTCTGTTTGGGTTTAGCTGCTAATTTTCTCTGGATTCAACAGTGGCCGGGTGTTGTCACATCCTCTCCACCTCTGAGCGATTGGAGCCTTTGAATAGCTGAGTCACAGTTCAGGCTGTGAACTCAACGGCTTGAACTCTCCCCTGCCCACATCTTCTTGCCCTCTTGTTCACCCTGGCTGCTATAGACACAGCCAAACCACACACTAAACAAGCTCATACAGCTACTGTGCCACAACACAGCGCTGTGAAATTGAGACCAAATTAAAAGTCTCATTCTCTCTCTCTCTCTCCCTCTCTCTCTCTCTGATCTAGTATCTGGATTCTGTAAACTGTTTACGCATTACTTTAAGGCTGCATGGTTCTTGAGTAAAAGGCAATCATTGTGTTTTGACAAGTATTGAGATTATGATTCTCACCTATGGTTCTGCAACATACCAAAGTGTAAAAAGGAACACTAGTATAATTACAAGTATACAAGCAAAATATGTTAAATATATAGTTCAATTGACTGTATTTACTGCACTGCTTTCTAAAGTATAATTTAAATGAATGAAACATTTCTGTTCGGCAATTGCAATAACTAACTGCTTGTCCTGTGCTTTGACCAACAAATCAACTGTTGAACTTGAAATATCAACAACATAAATGACTCTAACGCAAATCTAATTTAAATAGGTGATCTCTTTAAAAGTTCACACAAATCAGTGTTTTTCACAATAACACAACCACAAGTTATTGGCATCCCTTACTGCCAGCATTGCCTACACCTATCTACACCTTATCTGTGGTATATCCAGCACTGTGGTGTGGCTGCATCCATGACAGGTGGTTGGTACTGCGCCAGCAGGGGGCTTAAGAGCGACAAAGCTTCTAGAACCCAAGCTGACCCACAATCTCTATTTCTAAAGGCATGGCTGGGCTGATCTTGGCAAAATGGTTCTCAAATAATATACAGTACGATTATTGTATGCACCGACCAAAAGGGAGATTGTACAGTATGAGGGCAAAAGAAAAACTAGCAACTAATAACACATAATAACCCATATCACACTGACAAATTCCCAATTTTAATGTGAATTTATATGCAGTCCTGCATTTTATCATGAACAGGTCAGATTGCAGCATATTGTAGTTCTTTACGTTGTGCTAAAATTGTGCTCCAGAATTATTACCAAAAGAATCGTGTTTCATGAACAACTAATCAAAGCTACAAATATTTTTACCATTTAGGGGATCCAAGGGTTTGTCATGACAGCATCTTGAGATCATTAAACAAACATAACACTTCTAAAACTGAGTCTTAGCAGCCTGTCCTTTCAGAAATAGACAGTTGATGTATTCTGTGTCTGGACCTTACCAGATGTGTTTTGCAGGTTGTGTAGTGAGTCATTGGCGGATGGACCTGCGGATGTTTCAAGCAGGCGTGCCATTTGAACTTTGCTGGTTCTAATCATACCCTGCAACCCCTGCATCCCCCCCCCCCCCCACCCCCACCCCACCCCAAAAGCAGCTGTTGCAAGTTAGGCCCTCCCATTGACCCCTGAACCCCCTCTCTCCTAAATTCATTCTATAAAAACATCTTAACGAGGGGTTTACTGGGCCAATTGGAGTTTTTATTTAAACCTATTAGTAGGCTTGGAGAGATGCTTGAGAGGTGTAGGGAAGGGAGGAGGTGTTTCAGACTGAAGGAAACAATTAGTACAAACAGCTAAGAATAAATTGGCCTAAAGCCATTTTCTTTAGTGCCATGAGGAAAGCATTTGAAGCACTTCCAGATTCTTTTGTGTTTGTGTGTGTGTGTGTGTGTGTGTGTGTATGTGTGTTTCCTAGACACACTGCTGTCTCCTTAGTTAAAGCTCATGCTGGAGGGACTATGGTCGGACATGTTAAGGCTGATTATTTCAGATCAGGTCCAGTGCGTGACTGTAAAAGCAAGTGTCTTTGCTAAGAAGTACTTGATGGAATTAGCAGCCCACATGTATACCTGCAGGCATGAAATTGACTCTTGTATGTTCTTTCTGCAAAGACAAAACATGGTGTTTTTGGCCAGCAGCCAGCAGCTGGCCGTTTTTTTTTCTTGTCTCGATCCAATGGACCAACCGCTTCTGCTTTATTTTCCGATGTGACAGGATAAGTGTTTGGAATTGTGTAAGGAATTCTGCTCCCATCCTGAGTCTTGTCCTGCAGTCAGACAGTGGGAATATTAAGGACATATTGTGCATATTGCTTATAGTTTTCCTTTTCAAATGTCTCCGTAACACACACACACAAACACGCTGCTTGTGCATATGGTCTGAATAAAAGCTTGTGGTTGCAGCCCCGTCTTCCAGCTCGTCTGCTTTTTTGATCCCAGATTCTCATAAATCATCTCCTAAATTTTCGTGCGAATTAGACGGTGTGGGGACATGTAGCAGTTCAGAGATCCGCCCCCCTCGGGCTCTTTTACGGGAAACGCTCGGGCGCAGGCCTGTCACATTACGCCTCTGGGGCTCTGCTTTATGGGCCTGCTCCTCTCCAGCGGCTTGTTTTGTCTCTGGCAGAATTAAATGCACCACTCAAATGAGAACGCTCACAACGGCAGTGCGCCAATGCTTTACGTCAATTAGCTACTCGACACTAGTTTGCAACCCTCAAGGGTTGTTGTAAAGGTCTGGGCTAAAGGTCGCCATAGAGGAAGCCACCAGTCCTTTTTTTCCCCCATGAACAGCCCTGTCTTATATCTATGTGGATAGAAGCATTGAACTCTTTGCCACTCTCTGTGCTAATGTAATAACAGATGTAATGATGGAGTTCAAGAGAGCACATAGCTACATACTACTCTGCTACCTGACTACTATTAGAGAGAACATGATACCTCCCTTTTCTTTACTGATAGCGATTTTGAAACCTTGAGTGTCGGCTGATGCCTTTACAGATCTGTTGCTTTTTCTTTAAAAACGACTAAACTGCTCTACACTGAGCTATTTGAATTGAAGTTGAGCATTTAAAAGTATACTCAAAGTTTTTAAAGCCTCAACTACCTCACAGGAGAAAATACTCAGATAGCAACATGACATCACACTATGTGCATGTGTGCAGTTAAGCAAACAAGAGGTTTTTTTTCTTACAATCCAGCATTTTCTGTTGATATCTGGTCAAAACCTATACTCGATAACAGATGTTGTCATCTGTAGTTACTACATGCTACTTTGTTGGTGTACCAGTGAAGACTACGGGTGTGTCTCAAAACCTAGTGAGCTGTCTAAGTAGGCAGTGACTAGGTAGGAAGCTGTTTAAGTAGGCAGCATTTTATCTGACATCTCTCCCGCATAGAACAGATTACTAAGACTCGCTAGTTAGTGAGAGACTGCGGCTTGTTCCCGCCCACTGCAGCACATGACCGGTAGTTTAGCTGGTTGCTAAGCTACCGGTCAGCATCCAAAACAGCATCCAAATCCACTAGCATAAATGCTAATGGCTCGAGTATAAAACTGCAAAATGGTCAACGACTGGTTACAAAGATGTAAATAAAATACTGTTTTGTGTAATTATATGACAAGAAACACATTAAAACACCAGAGAGAATCTAAATAACTTACATTTTAAAACGACTTCACTGCTCAATGATTTGCCTGCGTTGCTTCATGGGATTGGTTTAGCGGCTGAGGAAGCGTTCAATGCTTCCTTAAAATCAGTTCAAAATAAGGTGCCTCAGTAGACATCATGTTTAAGGTATGTAAGAATTGGGACAGCCTACATGCCGGGAGCGCATATTATGATGTAAAATGCTGCCTATGTAGGTTTTCTACGGTTTTCTTTGTTGGTAGGCTACTCTGTACCTAGCTGAGACAGTTAGAGGTCATTCTGTGGTGACCCCATTCTGTTGATTGTACAGCAACACATTGACTATATTAGGTGCCCCTCTGTGGTTGGTTTTCCTGGTAACATGGCCAGTGAGTGTAGGTGAAAGTGAGGTGATAAGTAAACTGACTAGCCTTGTGTATATGGTAGGTTCTGTATGGAAGAAAACCTGTGTGCAGCCTGTATTACCTACACTTTATATCCCGCAGTCGTAGAAAAAGCTTGAAAATAAGTATACATCATCTACAGTCAACAAACTTGAAATTATGGCTACTCATATAATTAAGACTAAAGGGTAAAACGTAAGCAACTGTTGTTGAATTAACTAAGATCTGCCTCCTCATGCTTAGTTGATGTTATTCCACAGAAAGGTTATGTGACCACTACTGTTATGACCTTGTCATTTCATATTTCATAAATATGTTTAACTCCCCAACCTCTTAATTTCAGCCATGCCATTGCCATTTTTGCAGTAGGCCTAAAATAGGCTACAGTTGGGAAATTTGCCTTCTGTGATCTGTAGATTGAAGCAGATTGCTTAATGGAGGTTCGGCTTGTGAGGCCTGTCAAACAGTGCGCTTGTGAAAGAGCTGGATAAATAAGATGATACTCATGTATTTGGACTCGGAGCAGCTGTGCCAAGTGCTGCCGTGTGATTTGCATTTATGAGTGACACTTGGGTAGTCATGAAGCCGCCAAGTAAAATCATAAAATACGATGTCAGGGGACAGCAGCTTTTATTCTACTGTCAGATGCTTCAAACCAAAATAAACTGGAGAAGGATTTTGGAGATTCCTTGTAGATCCATGTAATAGTCCAGAGGAAATCCTTGAATTTTCTTTATTTATGTCCGGTTTTGTATTTGTTAACACAGAAAAATCCCCCTACTTAATTTGTCTGTTGTAGAAGGGGTGAGTGAAAGATCCTACTTGCTGCAGGGTGGGTTTTTCCTCTCCACTACTTCACTTTTTCAAACCGTTGCCTCTCCTGACAGCTACAGTACTCTCACTGCATGCAAATCTAAAGCCTGTAACAACAGACATCAGGGCCGCGAGTACATTTGTTTAGTGTGGGTGCACGTGCATGAGTCTGTGTGTGTGTATAAAGTAATTTGTGTGTGCACACATTTGGCTTTGCATTTTGCTACTGCTTTTATCAGCGTTGTTGGTACAGTTACTTTTCTCCTCATTCTTCCATTACTTTTTGTTGTTAAGGTGAAACTTTTTTAATGAAATGTAGTTTAACCTTTCAAAGTGTACAGTTATTATTGCTATCCTTTAAAAATGTAATTATGTAATAATATGATAAATATTATTACAAATAAATATAATACATTTAACTGACTAGCAGTATTTGTGGTTAACCAAAATGTTTTTTTTTTCAGTTTAATTATGATATTAAACAACAACAACTAATAATAATCAGAAGTTGGCTTATTATCTGCATTGTCTCTGTTTGCGTATTTTGGATAATAAAATGTAGCAGTTTAATAAATGTCCACAAGTTTCCAAAAAAATAAATTAAACCCTATATTTAGTTGCAAATATTAAAATTATTATTATTTAAATACTAAATAATAAAAAATACAATTACTTTCCATTTGCTAGCTTCTACAGTCATATATTTCCGTTGCATCGAACGGAATATACTTCATAGATTTTCTGAAAACCACAACAGTTCTAACTTCTAAATGACACTGTAGCATATTTCAAGGAAAGCTGTGTGTAATGCTTGTTAGAAAGCAGGATGACTAACTGTACTCTAATAGTTGCAGAAAACAATCATTCTGGTTTGTAATGGCTTTAATGGGTTTGTATTGATTCTGTTTGCTGCCTCTTGGCACCTGTGTGCATGTGAATGTATGAGTGTATGTGTGTCAGCAGTGGGATGTACTGGGCCTGGGCACAATTCTTCTCCGGGTCACATGTATGAGAGAGGGGTCGGGGGGCATTTCCTGTGCAGGCTAAAGAGTCTAGAGAAATAAAAGAGGGAAAGTGAACTGACGCAGTGTGAAGATATAAAGAGTCTTTTCACCAAGCTGTTTGCCTTATTGTAGAATTTCTCTTCAGCACAGGAAGCGCTAGTGACGTCAATTTCTTGATCTGTTTCTTGTGCTGAACACACTGACGTTAACTTAACGTCATTTTTCTAATCCAATTGAAGTGTGTCCCTATGTTAGTCAGTAGTGAATGTTGTAAACAATGAGCCAATAATGAGAGAGAGCATAGTTCTGCATGATTATTTCTGTTACACTGATAACAGGGCATAAGTAATATATTGATTGAATGATAGTTTAGGCACCTTTAAGCTATACAGTGTTGTTGTTACAAATAAAAATCCTGCCAGTAAAACATTAAGAGAGGAACATTGTGCTGTTCATTCGATTTTACATCTATGAAGTTGTAATGTAGCTAGAAAATAGCTGTTTGGAAAATAGTCACATAAAAATGATTCATGAGTGTGACAATCATCTAAGCTTTTGCCCTATTATCAGAGGATTACATCCCTGGTGAGACCACAGCCATCTATTTTGTCCAGGAGTCCAAGAGCCTATAACTAGCCTTGCTTTTTCTGGGTGGGTAGGATGGTCCTCCCTCTCCCAGAGCAATGTTTATTAGGTAACGTAACAAAATTGGCAGTTCATGTTCTCCAAGTGTGCTAGTAATTTTGTGTGATAGGGAAAGACCTAGCTAGTGAGAGGAACACTGCATAAAAATGTCAAATGTGGTGTTTGTACAAAATGGATATAAAGAGAGTTCAGGGAGAAAAATTCAGTGCAAGAAAAATATATATATACAACTGTGCAAAAGTTTTAGGCACTTGGGGGGAGCATTAAAAAGCATGTTTTTCCAAACTCAAATAGTATTTATACAGTAAGTTGTGATGTTCCATATGTCTCTGTGTTTATATAACCCTTTCCAAGGTCTCCCTTGTGGCAACCCAGTATTATTTGTTGTTATCATCTAATACCTGCTTTGACTGCTCAGTACTTCGTTAAGCTAAATCAAGATATCTAAAGATATCTAAAAATCTGAAGCTAAATTTATTGTTCAACTGGTGCACAAGATATTATCTACTTCTTTTAAAACAAGATACTCATGCTACTTTTGTATTGTATCTGTTCGAATGATATATGATGTTCTGGTGAAAACACTTGCTAAGATAAAGGCTTTTAAACAATTAAGACTTTTTATCAGTACTGTATATAGGATTTCCAGTTTGTCCTCTGTCTGGCCTTCCCTCATTGCTGGACACAGTCAGCTATTCATTCTGGCAGCTAGTGTGCAGAGGATTGAAATTTCATATCAGCAGAAGTTGATCAAATCAGTGACACCCGCTCTTCCCCTGCCACACCTCACCAAAACACACTGGCTTACTCACTCTCTCTCTCTCTCTCTCTCTCTCTCTCTCTCTCATGCATGTGTGTGTGTGTGTCTGAAGTCACAGGTCATACCAGGCCCCAGCCTCATGATATCACATGCTCTTACTTTATTTACACTTAACTCAGCTTTCCCTTGTAAACTACCATTGTTCACACATCTATTTGCAATCATGTTGCTAATTCAGAACTTGCTTACATTATACATTCCACTGGTACATGGCTACATTAGCCTGTCAGCACATCTAAATACTTCCAAATTTCATTAAAATAAGATTTGAACATATTTGCCCACGCCAAACCACTATAGGTCAGTCTCTATATGTTTTCTTCATAGCAGAAAAGCTGGAGCTTTTTTGTAGCCATTTTTACAGCTAATCTGTTTCTACTGGTTGATTTAATGGTATATTAGGCAAGGTGAATCGCCTGCTGCTACCTCCAGTGTCCTCTAATGACAACCCCAGAGAGAAGTTAGGACAACTTTAATATCCTTCATAAATTTGCCCAGTTTAACTACACATGGCCTCATGTCTGTAGCCCACATTTACTTTTAAAATGCCACTGTTAGTTCTCCTGATGCTTATTACATCACTTTATTTCATTTTTTTCCGGTAATGTCTGGCATCTTGGTATTTATGACTTGGACTCCTGTAATGATTTGATCCTAGGTACATTTTCCTGCTTTAGAGGCGTTTGTATTTTGTGCGAACATACGTGTGTGCCTGTACATCTGTTGGTCAGTATTTGTCACACAGCATTTTTTTTTTACTTTTTGTCCTTGTCATTTACACTATTGGCCAAAAATAGATACCATCATATTAATAATTTAATTTGCAGTCAGCATGGCTATTTTGATATAAGATATTTCTTTTTCAGTGTCAGGAGCATGTATCGATGTATTGATTTTCATTTTTCTACACATTTTAAACACACCAGCTGTTTTTTGCATTCTGTGAAAGTTTCATAATGAATGGACCAAGAGAAATGCTCCAAAATGACTTGGAATAAAACATCTTTTCATTAACTTACATTGAAGGTGAAAAACATTTTTGGCCTCTCCTGGAAAGTTATTGTTTTTAGGCATGTTTTTCTTGGGCAGCGACGATATATTTAATTTACACAAAATATTTTAGCGTTCTGCTACTGGCTATTTCGGCTATGGATATGCGGAAGGTATGGTCGTATAGAGTGCAGACCACCACCCAACTGTTCAGTAGTGCTGGGCAGCGATCATGTCTGCCGTAAAAGAGCTTTCATCTAAAGCACTATGTTTCAGTTTCTTCTTATTCTACGCCCACATCTTAACATTTACATTTTACAACTGCTTTTAAAAGAAAAATGAATAACTCATTGGTCAGATGGTCGCTGACTGGCGGCACAGTGGTGTAGTTGTTAGCACAGCGAGACAGTCCAGGTTTTGATTCCCGATCTGGGCCATTCTGTGTGGAGTTTGCATGTTCTCCATGTGCTTGAGTGGATTTCCTCCGGGTACTTCGGTTTCTTCCCACAGTCCAAACACATGTAAGGTTGATTGGTCACACAATTGCCTGGTCTGAGTGTGTGTTGGCCATGCAATGGGCTGGCGACCTGTCCATGGTGTACCCCGTCTTCGCCCAATGATGCTAGGATTGGCTCCCGTTCCCCCTGACTAGCGGGATAAAGCGGAAAATAATGGATGGATGGTGTCTGACTATTGCACAGTACTATA
The DNA here is from genome assembly GCA_021613375.1 of Megaleporinus macrocephalus. NCBI lineage: Eukaryota > Metazoa > Chordata > Actinopteri > Characiformes > Anostomidae > Megaleporinus > Megaleporinus macrocephalus. Next base: position 27,982,499 of record CM038719.1, read on the forward strand.
GAAAACCTATACTTCTTCTACTTATTTGGATTTTTGTTTTTCTTTATACACCAATACCAGTCCTCCTTTACATTGTGTTATGTTATGATGAGTGGACCAGTAAAAATGTTTTAATCACTTTTTTGTTCATTAATGTTAAGCATGTTTTTTTTAAAGATGCCAGGTTTTGATATTAAACATTTATAGAAACTTTCACAGACAAAGTAGATTAGTAGATGTCTGCACACGTGTTCAGAGTATAATAACATTGAAGCAGAATTTAATGAAAACCAGTAAATGCAGTAGTTTCCCAATGCGCCCCCGCACCATATTTATGGTGTTCTACCAAGGCTTGTATTTATGGTGGCAGTAAAGTAGGTTTCTGTTGTTAATGCCCCCCTCCTTTTCGCCTTACCAGCCCTGCTTTGGCTCTACCCTTGGCTGACCGGGGCTGGACCGGGCACTGGACTGGCTGAGTCAGAAGCCCTGAGGCTAGGAGAGAAAAACCCATAGAAAGAAGTAGTATAATGAAAATATATTTCAGTTTATTGCTGTTACATTGTGAAATATACTCACAGCATATATCAGTATATTTTCATAGGGATAGAATGGGTTTGGTTTGAGTTCTGGGAATGATAGAACAGGTCATTTGAGAAAACCGTAACTTTCTGAGTCATGGGCTACAGTCATATCTGCCACATTTGCAAAATCCTGGTTTGCATGCTGTAGGACGACGCAAAGTTTGAATATTGTGCATCTGCATGTGAAATTATGGAGCCGCTCAGCCACACATCATCTGCGGTTGTTTTATATGTCTGTCAACTGTCCTGAGCTCTGCACAGTTTATCCGAGGTATTTTGGGTGCGTTTGTTGAACCCTTTGCTCCAGTGGCAGTGTACTCCAGTTGCAGTCTGCTAATAGCAAAAGATAAACCATACCAATGATGCTACGTAAAAGCTGAGAAAGGATATATATATATATATATATATATATATATATATATATATATATATATATATATATATATATATATATATATATATTCATTTATTCTCTCCCCTGTCTCTGTTGCTCTCTCTTGCTTTTCTCCTTTCTGTATTTTCTCCTCTCTATATTCCTTTCTCCCTGTATATAATCTTTTTTTACTTTTTCCCTTTCTCCCTCCCTTTTTTAGCTCCCTCTCTTGCTCTATCTCTCTCTCTCTCTTTTTCTCTCTCTCTCCCTTTCTCCTTCTCATTGCAGTTGTATGTGCGTCCGCCTCAGGGAGATCACAAAGAGGCGCTTTGTGAGAGGATGCAGCTGCTGAAATCCGACTAGATCCAGCTGAAGAGAGAAGGGAGCAGGTGGGTCAACGGCGCGACCCCTCCGTTCCCAGAATATCAGGCTGCAGCACCGTCCCTCAGCACATGAACATACATATTAAATTGTTTATTTAGGTCCAAAATATTGAAATGTATTATAAACGGCCACTAACGTTGTCAGGCCCTTTATGAATAAACAAGTGATTTCGTGACCAACTGTTGCACAGCAGTACATAAAAAGTTATCCCTCCACAAAACATTATGTGTTGCAACTGTTAAAGATAGATTTTGAAAAAAGCATGGCAATAAATGTACATGAGCATGCTTCCCTAATATAAATATAACTGATTATTTACTCTAGAGGCTGGTAGGAACATAAAAAAATAACCCAACTTCACAAAATGAGGCATGCAGCTTAATGTAGTGATATTCAGAAACACTTATGAGCTGATGGCACAACTACTACAATGTACTATCTCAAAAAAATATGTATCTTTAGAATATAGAACATTGTGGTATATTTAACTTTTAGCTCATGTTGTTTTGAATATTTTGTGGCAGTCAGCTCCTTAATTTAAATAAAAACAGTCAGTTTATGTTATATACACAGTTGTCCCCATCTGTCATCACTATGTTCTACTGTGCATACAAGGACCTCTCTTTAATATCATTAATACAGGACCCAGTTGTTGTTTGCAGTAATTAGTGTGTGTAAAGCAGATATTCTACAATTAGAATCAGAATATTCCACATTTAGTATCAGATCAGATAAATCAGATATAAGATCCAAAATATTTGTTTTATACCTGATATTTTGCTGGTTTGCATCCTTTGTGCTTTCTGGTGAATGATTAATCCCAGACTAATGATGGTCGGTTAACAGTTTAAAGAATGTATATAAAAAAGATCTTACTTTGTAAGCCATGCAAGTTTCAGAAGAACACACACAAACAAGCAGTAGCAACTGAAAAACACAAATACAACACAGACAGCAGTAAAAAAAGTAATGCAAATTGTAGTTCTGAGAAGAAATGTACCATGAAAGTACAAACAGCAGGAGCTGAGTGTGCCTCCACTGTATGCTATTATGGAGCCAGACAAACAAACATGGCTCAAGTACCTCTACCACTGGGACAGACATACGTAAAGCATTTGCTGGCTGAGGAATTATTTTTTGTAGAAAGAGTTTTTGTGGACAGATTTGGTGTGTGTATGCATATATTAGGGCAGAGTGATATTTCCAGGCCAAAATGTAATATCACAATAATTCAAGAAGTTTTCGCAAAAATGATGTCACAGTATTTATTGATATGTTTTTTTTTCTAGCATTAGATAAATCGAAACAGACAAAGCAGTGCAATAGTACTTTAAAATACTATTAAAATGTTTAATCCCAGTGATTTGTAATCAATGTTTCACATAGTGGTAAGTACTGGCATCCTTGATATGTAATACTGGTAAATATTGTCAAATTGTCCAGCCCGAGTATATATAACTGCAAAATAAATTATGGAATTATGGATATTTTGTGTTCCAGTATTGACCTTTTTTACAGTTACACATATATATTTTTTGGACTTTGGAACTCTTTTACTTCAAAAGAGTAGGACCTGCTCACCATGTGGTCATGAGCAGATGTTTTTCTTTGTCCATTTTTATTTCATGAACCAATAGAAATGCAATTCCATTGACTTAAAAGGACAGCATATAAAAGTCATATGTAAAAATTTTAAAAGAGACAAACACTGTCTCTGTATACAAGCACACTACACTTCTGTCTGTCTTTAAATTAATAAAACTTCATTGTTCGAAGGGGAAGATATGAGACCTTGTTTGTGGTAAGAGGAAGAGAGAAAGAAAGAGAGAGAGAAGAGCCTGTTGGGTCTATGGGGTAAAGATGTTAACAAGTCACAGAGCTGCCAAAAAGTGGGATTTCTGTAGGGCAGTGGGGACTTTGGTAAGATGACCCTCATCCGGCTTTGGGAGAGGAACAGAATGTAAGAAAAGACAGGAATAAAGAGAGGAAGTCGCTTTGGACCTGTGTTCTTGCTTTTCACAGAACGGATCAAAATTCTCTTTCTCTCTCTCTCTGTCTGTCTCTGTCTCAGTCTATCTCTCTTTCTCCTGTTCTCTCTCTCTCTCTCTGTCTCAGTCTCTCTCTCTCTCACTCTCTCTCTCTATCTTGTTCTCTCTCTCTCTCGCTGTCTTTCTTCGCGGCTGTGACATATCACAACAGAGATTTGACATCAGTTGACATCAAATGCATACAGATTTGCCACATGATTTTAATGTGCGCCTAAATGCAAACAGCCTGGCCTATGAAGTCAAGTGGTGAAAAAAGGGGGCCAAGCAAAAGTCGAAGTAGTGGAAGACCGCCAAGTCAGCAGTTGTTCCCACTTTATATTAGCATACATCCACCAATCCGCAGCCTGCCAATCATCTGCAGAACAGTCTGCCCTCAAACCTCGATGTGAGACAAAGAGGAGAAAATATCAATAGATTTTCCTTTTGCGTTCAGCTGTTTTGCACTTTATAGTCATGTTTCATAAGTCTGTCTTTTGATAACCATGAAAGCCAATGGTAATGAGTGAGGGGAGGAGGGATAGAGCTGGTGGTTGCGTTCTGAGTCTGGGGTTGTTTTAACTTTACCAGCATTGACCATAAATGGCCCTTCTACAGCAGACTTCAGCAATGGCTTCAGTGTATTCACAAGTTTAGCCCCCTACCGCCGCCACCGCCACCACCACCATCCCCATCTCTTTTTTTTTTTCGACCGGGTGCTTTAAGTGTTTGCCGCAGCCTGTGATGAGAACAGGGTCCTCTGTCATCGGCCATGCCTGCTCATATTATGGTTGACTGGACTGCCCTACCCAGCATGCCCCCGAGGGTCCAGGCCCTGAAAGACTCCAGTGTCTCCCACACACTTAGTATTCCCCTAGGGACCTGCAGGCCACATCCTTATCACCACCACTAATACATGCGCTCCCCACTCCTTCAAGAGGTCCCAGCTAATAAAGCCATTCTCTAAAAAGCAGCGCTCTCGTTTCTTTTTAACATTTGCCCCTTTTCACTTCCTTTGTTCTTGCTATCTGTCAATTACTATCTATTACTACGTATATCAAGTATGCCATTACAGACTTAAAAGAACTATCTTCTGACATTAACAAAGATTAAGAACATTTTTCTCTACTACAAAGGTTTTGTTAAAGCTGCAACAATAAACTATACTATCTCTGCTCTGCCTTGATATTAGATACACACAGGGCTTGAGGAAACAAGGGCCAAATTTGACGGCTATGATTTGACGGCTCCAATCATACACCTTGAAGCAACTTGTTGAATTAGATTCCTGTAAGCAGGAAAATAAAAGGAATCTCTTTGTAAATAAGTTTAGTCTTCATACTACTTACTATGCATGCGTTTGTTACTGGCTAGTAGCTAATTTTATCTACACTAGCTGCTTGCTTTCAATCTCGACAGAAACACAAAGGAAATTAAAGTTGTTATAAATCTTACTATGAAAGCTTCAGTTTAAGATGACCTGGTTCAACTGTCACAAAGTGAATAAAATCACACAGCATGGCAGCTACTTACAGGTTTGCGATTGGGGTTTGGCTTTTTTGCCAGCTTGTTTTACAAATTTTTCGTTACACCTTAAATAGTACACAGTTACACATTGTGACACCTGTATAAGCTGTAGTATTTAAGGTGGAATGAAACTTATGATTAAGAAGCTGGCGAATAGGAAACCAATTTCAGTCTTATTTAAAGAGGAGTATCAACTATGCCCACTGACAGTTTAGTCCCTTAGGAAAGGACACACTCTGTTGTCCTTGTATGTAAATGTTGGGGATGAAAATATTCATAAGTCAGGAATTTAAGTTAGGATTTTAAAATTGGCCTGTTTTTACAATCCTCTTTTGCAAAGTGTGTTTTGTGATTGAAGGAGACAAGTGCTTAAGGTTGATGGTATGTCAGCTCTATGTACTGAATGGTACCTTTAAAAATAGCCAAATAAAATGCATTGATTACACTATTCATTTACAAACATTACTCACTTGTACTGCAATAAGGTGAAAGGTCAGGTGCTCAGGCCTCTCTGGGGTCTTTATGTGCACGTGCCTGCTGTTCACTTAGTTGTTTTCTTAAAACTTTGCTTAGTTTTTTCACCAACAGAATCGACTTTGCATATTTTAGAACTACAACACTACTACTTGTGGCAACTTTAATGTGTGTAAACTTGTTAAAGCTTGACCTTTTAAAAGTTAAAATGAAGTCCCATAATAGAGATTACATAAATACATTTTTTCAGCAGTGAAATATCCTAGCAACCGTGGTTACTTATCGACTTCCAGAGGGAACATGCTTCCAGTGTAATGTGTTATTGTGCTTCTATTACTGCATCTGTAAATTGGTCATGACTTAAACATCTGTGCCACCTTTACCGTGTAAAAAGCATATACTAAATTGTACATGACGCTAATGAGTCAAATAAATTGTTGATATTGAACATATGTCACCTGTCACGTTTGTCAGAGCTGTTACAAGAGAGCAAGTGGAAGTGTGTAAGAACTGAGGAACGAGGTAGATTTCCATCAGAGAAGCACGGCTGCGTAGGTGACGACTTATCATGCCCATCTGATGGCATGCATAGCTCTTGTTCTGCTTTTGAGTTTCTGACCGCTTCAGCTGCAAAAGCTCCCTCTCCCCCTTTCTCTCTCTCTCTCTCTCTCCCCATCTGCTAATTTGGAGTGCTTCATGTTCACAGATTTGATTAGCCTGTTAATGGCACAATGTACAACATCTTTCCAAGAATTGTTGGAAGTTTGGTGTCATCCAGCACTTGTGACTTGGCTATGACTTTGTGTTGGGCATGACAGGAAAAAAAAGAAAAAGGAGAAGGAGAAAAAAACAAAAAATCAAATTTTCTACCCAACCATCTGGATTCCCTTTTAATGATAGGGTGTCTGAGAACTGCCAGCCTTTGGTCTGTGCACTGTGAATTCACTAATAGTTTTAACATGTGTGCTGACCATTATTGGAATAAATACCGTTTTCTAGTGTGCAGTAAATGCATTTGCTTAGTGTGTGCACTTAAAGCTCCAGCAATGTCTGTTTGTTTATTTGCTTTGTCCAGTTATACCTGGAATTATTCCAGTTTGACTTTAGACAGCTTCTTTAAGACCTCTCTTCCTTACTTCTCTTGTTTCTGATCGTCTGCATTGGGGCATTGTACTCAGTTTTCAAAGAGCACTGTTGGGGATGTGTCGAGCATGTAAGCAGTTGTGAAGCCTTGTTCAGTCTGGTTTGGGTTTTGGATTTTAGTTGTAGGCTTTGAGCAGCAAGGGGGAAAGCAAGAGTGCCGTTATCACCTTGTGGCTGTCACAATGTGTTTGTGTGGTTAGCAAGGTTGAGAGGGTTACTTTTAAAAGGTATTTCTTAGTAATCGCTGTAGAAGCTAAATAATTAGCAAATGGCAGCCCTGTTTAAACCTGTGCTGCTGTCACAGTCAAGCCCTGCCTTTTTCTTTCTGTCTCTGTTCTTATTTACATTCTCTTGTTTAGCTGTGTGCTCATGTTTATGTTTTGGTCATGTGGTCCTTGTCTCCGCCCCTCACCTGTTGCGTTTCTGCGTCCCTTCCGTTTCTGTTTCTGTGCCCCGCGCTGCTCCTGTCCCTGTTCACTGGTCTGGTCTTCACCCTCCTCCCGGTCTTCGTCCTGCTCCTTGTCCATTTTCTGCTCCTGTCCCTGTTCTTCTTGTTTTTTCTGTCCCAGTTCCTGTTAGTTTGTCTGTCCCCGTCTACAGTAACCATTTCTGGTCCTGTCCCCTTGTCATCGTTGTTTTTGTCTCCTGTTCTGTCCCCGTCCAGTCTCCAGCCAGTCTGATCTTTGTAGCTTTGATGTTCAAACCATGCATATCATGACAGAATGACAGAATGTCCACTGTTTTGCATTGTGACATCATGATATCATGATGTCACAATGCAATTAAAGTTGCAACAGTTGATATGCATTTCTTAACTTAAGAGAATGAGCGCTCAATTTTTTTTAATTTAGGAATTATTTGAAAAAAAGGAAAATAAATCTAAAAGGAATCTAAATGTAATGATGCACTTCTTGTCCCAAGGCAGCAAATTCCTATCGTAAAATGATATAGAAATCCAAATTGTGGCCATTGCTCTGTCACTGCGTTCTTCCATTGCATGACTGAAAACTGATTGTAATGATGTCTTCAGCGGAGAGTCTGTAGTTTCAGTGAGAAACCTTCCTTACAGAACTGCTTGCAGAGGATTTAGCTGTAATAGTGATCAGGTAAAGAACCTTGACGTTCTTATAAATGTGTAGTATCTGTATGTGTATTTGTACATTTCTTTGTGCTTGTTCACAGGTGTATGTAATACACATCACTTGCCTCCTTCCTCTTTTCAAAAAGGTACGGCTTGGAATTTAGCTTGAAAGGGAAGTTGCATGGCACATACCACGACGTTTTAACTGTCACCCAGCCTCACTTCATTTTCCTATTCCTCAGCCTAGTCGAGAGGCCTGTGTAGTGATAATAATCGCAGCCAAGCTGAGTGCTTTGCATTGACAAATGCCTGGCCTCCTGGGGTGTCAGTGACGGCACGATAAGCTCAGGTGAAAACAGCCCTGATTTGCTTATTCAAAGCCACCCCATTTTCCCTTTTTCCCAGCAGTCCATGCTCTGGAGTTGCGCATGCCAACCAGGATGTTTTGGATGCAAAGTGGAATGCAAAAAAAGGGCTATTTGCATGTCCCCTCTCATCGCTCTCCCAAGCTCACCTATTAGTCATGGACTGTGGTTTCACTATTAGCATCTGACTGGTACTCACAACGTTACGCTTAGGGCACTTCTTGTATTAGGCCAGCTCTTGCATACAACAAACGTTGCCATCTACTGTGAATGGACTGTATCAAAGCATAAACGTGAACACTTGTTGCCTGCTCCCTGACCTAAAGGCAAGTACAGCTGTTCAGTTTAGATCCCAACCTTTGATTGGCTCTCTGCTTACCTTTTTGCCCCTGCCTGGCCACCATGACCTGCAAGTCTATGCATACACCATAAAGCCATTCCACTCTGGTCTGCTGCAACTCTCAGCTCTGTGATGTCATCCTTTGGAAGCTAACTTTCAATTCGCTGGAGGCTGGTGTTTTCTCATTTCGCCAGAGCTTAAGGTTTTTGCTATAAAATCTCTGTCCTTTAACACGGCACATTTGCCCAGAAGAAATAACATGATATACATCTAATATGCAAATATAAAATCAGTCAGACAGCTCGTCTGGCTTTTTAAGGGGCTCTGCGCCTGGTGCTTCGGCCGCACTGTGCTGCCTGCCAAATGCTGGGATTGCCACAGTGCTGAAAGTGGTTTTTCCATTAGTCCCGGTGCTCCGCGTTTTGCAAAACTCAGGTGCCAAGTATATAATTTTCCTTAAGTGCTTACAACTGTAAAAACCAAAGTTGATTCCCTGGGATCCAAATTAATTATAGGCCAGTTAGAGAAATAAAAGACTAGGTAAAGCTGTTAGTATTCGCAGAGCTCTGATATTTTGATGTGGTCTCATATTTATTTTATTCTAGTGTTTCTTTTTATGCCTACGCACTTGATAATTTACACTGGCCATGTGCTGCTTGCAGTGAGGTGATACACTATGAATCATTGGAAACATCTTGAATTTCAGTACCAACGCCAGTGTGGAAAAATGAATTTCAAGTCAAGTGGACCTTAAGATCTGCATCTGTCACTCTTCCTCTTAAGAGTGGACAGTGCTGAATGGTTGATGGCATGGCCAAGCAGTCGAGACGTTGGGCCAGCGTCTGTGCAGGCGGGCTGGCTGCGTGCAGGGTGGCTTGGCGTGGCCGTCGGAGCGTGACCACGCACCTGTCCCAGAGGAAGGCTTGGCTAATCGCTCTAATCCGGACGCAGCATTACTATGTGTGCCAGGCCACATTGAAAGGGGGGAACCTCCTATAGGAAGGGGAGAGGAGAGTGGTGGCACAGAACAAGCAAGGGGCTTTGGAGTTCCTCCATAATGTTTCAATAAAGCCTGAGGATGTGTCCACCTCCTAACCCCCCAGGCTCCTTGTCTCTTTTATTTCCTACATGCTGGTTTCATTCAAGCAGGTCCGAAAGTCTAATTTCCATCTGAAGCTTCCCTTTCCTCTTGTTGCATCATGCTGCCGATCCCTCCCTCCCCTCCCATTTTCTGCTGACTCATCGCTTCAGCCATGACCTCATCATCAAAAGCCCAGCCTGCCATTAGCCAGCTCCACTGTCCACAGTGGACTCCTAAGAACTTGAGTCATTCCTTGGGAAAGAACATACAGGATCTACTGAGAATCGTCCGAATGTGCTTGCGTTCTGTTGACCAAGGGTGAGGTTCTGCTCCATTGGTGAGGAGCGCAGGCCACACAGTTTGAGAAAATCTGGAGAGCAGACACACCTCTGTTGGTGTGTGAGGTTATGATGATGACGCCCAGCTTTTCCCACCACAATTCACAGAAAAAAAAAACAACTGAAAGACAAACAAATCTCACTTCCAACCGCAAAAATATTGGGGGTCTCAACTTAACAATGCAGATACGGGTAACAACAAATGAAAGCAAGTGTTCTCAGCCTAGCCTGAATTTGCTTTCATTCGCTGTCAGATTAGCATCGTTTTATTCAGCAGTGCTTCAAAGACGCAGGAACTAGCATTGGTTTTATTTCAATGAGTCACTCTTGGCATGGCGCAGGAGTGTGGCAGGGTGAATAACCTGCTCTAAAGCAGTGCTGCATTCACTTAATGGTTGTTTCTGGGCTCACAGGAGATCTAAGTATTTGTCTGTGGTTCACCACTGTTAGCTTGTTGCCGAGTCCCCTAAGTGAGGGAAACGGTTTCAATAAAACATCAAAAGGAGCGCCTGAGAATGGGCTTCAGATGGGGAACCCTCCTCCCTCTTCCATCTCAAGCGGTTACGGCATCCAAGCTCCTTTAGACCTAAGTTAAAGTCAATGAATCCAAGGCAACAGACATATTTTTTAGTTGTCTGTGAAAAGGTTTCATTTAGAAGGATCTGTTTTATGAGTGTTCAAGATAATTATATTTCTTTAAGCTCATCTTTGTGAGCTGTGTATCTTCTTCAGCCTATTTTTTTTCCTGGTTGACCATTGTAACATTCCTTAAAATGTCAAACCCTGAATCTCATCCATCAAGCGACTCTCCAAGGCCACATCTTCATTTTCTGTTCCATCTACTTTCCCCACAATTGGCCAACAGAGAGCTCTGCGATGTGCCTCATCTAACCCTAGACATAACACATGAATAGATTTTGCAGTGTCTCAAGGTAAACCAAAATGCGAGCTGTATAATGGGATTGGACACACAGGTCAGCACTGGGCTTTTTTACGATCTGCAACAAGATCACAGCTCAAATTAAGTCCCTGTGACTCAATGTGATAGCAATTATATGCCAGGCTGTAAACTGCCACTTTTACACATCTTCATCTTGTTAAATTGCTGGACGCATTGTGGCTCTCTTATGCCACCCACCACCCCTTATAGTATTATGGAGCCTGTTTTAATTGGGAACATGATGGGGGTTGATTACAGGGTGAATGTCCACCAGGCTCACTGACATAAGTAATCAGTCTTTTTCTCTGCCCACTGTGCATACCCAGATTTCCTTGGTCATTAAGCAGACCAGCAACTTTGTCATTTGTTAAAGCCTTTGGTGGCTATTAATGGTAGATGTTAACATGATGTCAATGTGCATCAAGGAACACAGGGTGTTCCATGTCTACAATCTATCAGTATGCTTCCAGTTAAAACACTTTATTCTGTCCCCTCTCTCTCTCTCTCTCTCTCTCTCTCTCTCTCTTTCCCTCTGATGCTTCAAGTGGTGTCCCCAGGACTTTGTTCCCAAGCAGTTTGTTTTGTTTTGTCTGCTGCCTGGGCTCTGGCAGAGCTGTGCTCTGGTCTGAAACTAAATCTTCTGCTGTTCTGTGGGAGCCACAAGAGGTGGTGGTTTCTCGCATTTTCTCTGCGGCTGCTGGGCCTTTGTCTGGAGGCAGGCTAAAGCTGGGTTTGTTGTTCTGACTCTGTAGGCTCTGTTACACAGTAGAAGATGTATACTTGCTGTACTCCAGGAACCTCTTTTCAAGAGAATGGAGAAATGAAATGACTGAATATGTCTTACCTCTCTTAATTTTCTCACAATTGCCTAGAGGAGAGAGACCTACAGGCTTCAGACCAAGCCCATTTTTGTTCATATGGTCTGAGAGCTCTTCTCCAAAGAAGTTTCCAGAATGTTATGAATCAACTTTGATAGGAATCAGCTGTCCCTTGTAGGAACACTCCAATTGAAAACCTTGCATGATTATAAAATGATACACAAATGAGCAATTGCTAAATACCACGTTGTAGATTAACCTCTAGCAGGTCTCTGTGTTTCAGGCATTTTGCAAGACTTTTAGATGGAGCTATGAAAATCTATCCATACCAAATAAGAAAACTACAATCCAGATTAAACAATATTGACAGACAAAATATGAACAATACATACTGCATCGGTGTAACTATATGTTTTATAACTGCTAAAGCATTAAATTTCTAATGCTTATAAACAGATACATAATAGTTAATATTCAGATAAAAATGTAGTTATATGAAACAAATATGGAAGCGCAAGTACAAAACCCTATGACACATTCTAACCAGCAGTATCACTCTTTGCTAACTTGCTTACCTAATACCAAATTATTATCACAAAATCACTATATAGGGAACTCTTGCCCACTCACAGCGTAACTGGCAGGCTGGTTGGTTCTTTTTTATTAGGTCTCCTTATTTAAGGTCTCTATTAACACTGTAAGTATTTAAACAGTCCCAGTAGAGCATGTATGGTAAATGTTATCTTTAGCCCATGTAAGCTTTTTTCACATTTGTGTTTTTAGGAAAAAAATTATATTATTTAGTTGTTTAAACTACACAGTGTAGAGTAAAAATGTGTAAAGAAATTTTACAGAAAACACATTTATATCTGATTTATTAGGGCACAAATTAGTTAAGATGCATATCGTTGCTGTCCAATGAAAAACAGGCGTCTCCCACAAGCCTTCACTTTCAATGTAAGACAATTGAACCAGAATTTTTTCCAAACTATTTTGGAGCATTTCTATTGGTCCATTCATCATTACATTTTCCATTTAATTAATATAGAAAAATAGAAATCGACAAAAATGGAGATACAGCGACGATATACAAGAATGTCTAGACCATTAGACCTTTTGAGGCTTTAGGCTCTGTCTTTATTATTTTGAATGCTGATAGATTAGCGTGCTGTGGAAGTAGCCTTTAAGTTTTTATAAATGGTTCTTGGCTTGGATTACCGTAGTGGTATAGATCCTTTACGTTATGTGTGTGGTTCTTCTATGGCATTGCTCAAAATAACCCTTTTTGGCAACTTTGTTTTCTAAGAAGGCAATAATGTTTTCCCAGGGTTCAGAAAGCAGAGACAATGGAGAAACATGTTGGTTTTATTTGTGATGTTTGTGTAACCAAAACAGACAGAGTTTGTTGTCTTTGTTCAGCATTTTGATTTAAAATCTTGAGTCTGAAGCCTTAATTTTAAATGTTCTTAACATACTTTTTTGGCTAGATTTCGGTGCTGACTGTGACTTACAGTTGCTGCAACTGATAGCAACATAGATACTTCTGTTTTTTAATGAGAATATGTTCCCAATTCCCTAGTTACACGTTGGTTCTCTTTCACACTAACTGCATGGAGTGGGGGCACTGAAAAGTTGCTAAAGAGGGAAAGAAAAACAAGCTTGCCAACCTCTCAGGCCTAAATGAAGTTGACGCCATGTGTGTTAGGCTGTTGTTCTTGCTACTGTACCTAGACTCACTGCTAAAACGCTTTACCTCCCCTCCTCCTTCCCTGAACACCTTCCACCACTCCCTCATAATTACCAAGAGGTGCCCCCAGCCAGACTTGGTGTAGCATGTAGCCTGTATGTTTTATTAGTGGCTGTTCGGACACAGCTAATTACTTCCTGAGGGAACTGGCTCTCCGGGCTGGCCCTCTCCTCTATGACTGACTAACGGGGTACATTATGAGTCTGGACAAGTCCTTGCCTTTTTATATTCTTTTATTACAGAAGATTGGCATAAATCTAGAAGGGTCTTGGTTTGAGCCCATTCTTCAAGTCCCTAAAATGGGCAGAGCAATGTGGCTCTCAAGCCTTTTTTGAAATGTGTAAATGGTCTTTATGAAGCTGCTGTTTTGATTTCATGGCCTCTTGATATGTAGCAGCTGATCTACTACTCCAGTTTGTTGGTTTGATTGCCTAAAGCCAGTTATGGTTGCAGTTAGCTTTTGTTGCTGTTTTTTCACAGCTTTCTTTGGCATGCCTCAGGATCATTTATGTTATTTGATAAATATACACTCTAAACACTATAATATCTTTGTTAATCGGTTTCAAACATGGAGGGATTAAGTCATTACTTACAGTGCAAACCAGTCTGGCGTACTTGGTTGATTGACTGAATTGCTTGTTTGACTGAACACTACTCGTCTATTTACAGTATGTTTCTTTCTTGTCTCATACTGGATTTACACAGTGCCATGTAAAAGTGAACAAGTGCTAGTTAGAATTTTAGAATTTAGACATTCAAATTAGCCACATGTGATTTTGCACACAGCGGAATTTGACCTCCGCATTTAACCCATCCGTGCAGTGAAACACCCACATATACACACACTAGTGAACACACTAGGGGGCAGTGAGCACATGTGCCCGGAGCGGTGGGCAGCCCTATCCACAGCGCCCGGGGAGCAGTAGGGGTTAGGTGCCTTGCTCAAGGGCACCTCAGTCGTGGCCTGGGGGATCCCAGGGATCGAACCGGCGACCTTCCGGTCACAAGACCGGATCCCTATCCTTCAGGCCATGACTGCCCCATGTTTGGAACTTATGTTTGGAAATAATTCATACTTGCACATTAAAGGAAAATAAGAGAAAAATAGGAAATTCCAACATCCAGATAAAACAGGACTCCTAACACCAATGCAGCACACCTCAAATCCTCCACCTTAATCTCTGAGAGAACTTCTATCTCCACTCTTGCTTCAGATCTGAACGAAATCCACAGATGTTTCTGTCTATCCTTCTACTGTAAGAATACGACTCAAGACTATAGGTCAAAACATGCACATCTGTCAAAAATCTGACACTGAGAAAACAAAACAAATGTAAAAAGTGAGCTGCTTGTGTTATCCGTTGCCCAGCTGCATAAAACACAGTAAGTTTTTCTTGAAGTATAAATCCTAATGGTAGGATTTTTCTTACCAAGGGAATTTGTTAAGGGTGTTGTATAAAAATCGTTAGATGTTTTTCTTTCTTTTTTTTTCAGGAGAACACTGAGAGGTTTATTACAGCGTTTACAGGTTTTACTGTAGTAAAATTTTATCATATCCAGGACAGCATTCTTTCAATAACGGAACTTACGATCAGCAGCTCAAATAGCACAGTTAGAAACTGAACCACCTCACCTAAATCAGTTTTGATAACCTGTTATTCCTGCCAAAAGAAAGAAGTAACTGCTTAATTTTACTGTCAGCAAAGAGCCTCTTCTACTTGGACAACCAACACACAAGGACATAACCATGCAGAATAACTTTTTTTAAATGTCGTAAACATTTTTAAAACACACTCAAATATAGTGCATACTATACATATTCATGCATGCATTTTTACGGTTTCAGTTGGTTCTGCATTTGTCATGTGAAGACATTGACTGTTTTGAATGTCAGTCAATCTCATAACAAAAGAAGGTTTAGCAAAGCCAATATCAGTCCCAATAAACTAAAATAAATCTTACCTTACAGCTTCAAATAAAATCTTTCTTTTAATCTACATTGCGTCAATAAACACAAAAGGTTAACGGTGTAGTGGTCAAGGTCATCTCCAGGTGTGCTATAGCTTATATATTTAGAGATGATTTAATCTGTACTCTCATTTTTATTCATGTAGGATTTTCTTTATCACATAGAACATGTACAATTACATGTTCCTTCCCAAACACCTACAAAATACAACCATTTCTTCAACTGATGATTTCACTTAAGGAAACCCCAAAGTAGACAAGTTTATTTGTATAGTGCTTTTTACAACGATTTTATCACAAAGTTTAAAAAACAAAAAAACATGAAGCAACAGCATGTATCCCCCTGTGAGGAAGCCAGAGGCTATGGTGGCAAGAAAAAACTCCCTCAAAACTGGAGGAAGAAACCTTGGGAGGAACCAAGACCATCAACAAACCTGTGAAGTGGTGGTACAACAGCACCATCATCTCAGTTTACCATAAACCTCTGTGTTAATGAACCCCTGGTTCTACTCCCTTTATCTAAATGGGAAGGCTAGTATTAGAATGTAATACTTTAAGTTTTGTAATATAACACACTTAACCGTAGGAAGCACTTAGAAGTAATCTTAAGGGAAAATTTGGGCACAGATATCATCACTGAATGTGTTCAGAATGATTTGGATCATGAGGAGCATAAAACTGTTGCCAAACAACAAACTGGTTTTTGACTGTAAACCAAATAAACAAAGGACATGTTTTAAAATCTTTGAAAATGTGTGGTCGGTTTTTTATTTTTTATTTTGGTTTTCTGATTGCATGGTTAATCATCAAAATGTTGGTAGATTTCTCAAAGAGTAACATAACTGATAGGCCTGGTTATGACCCAGTGTTGATCAAGTTCCAGTCATTTCAGCATCCCCTTAGCAGTCTTCTTTGCTTGATTCAGGACAAAAATTTAACCTTTCAAAAATACAGTAACAACTTTTTTATGAACACATCTCCTCACATGATTGTTTGGGAAATATAAAGTTGCTCATCAGTTAAGGATCATATTAATCATATTAATCACTGCGGTAATTATCCAATCAAAAGTTTTTATTTGCTTATTTAAGTGAAAACCCTTTTTGTCAAGGAATATATTTCAATATTTTTTTTTTCATTGCTCAGGCCACAAAGGAGTGAGGTGAGGGAACTTCCAATGCGATTGACAGACCAGGTGAATCACAGCACTCGCCAGCTTCCCATTCAGAGAAAACTCAGTCATGGCCAGCCATCTGGAGGCAAGTATGGTCAACATGTTACTCCTTACAAATATAATTGAGATAACACAAATTGACTAAAGCACTTAATTCACATTCCTGCATCTTCAACAACCAGATGTCAGCATATTGATGTTCAGGCGCTATGCAATGTGCTTTCTCTGCATGTAGGCCAGGCAAACATGACCAGCAGGTACGCCTGAAAAAAAGTTCAACTCAATTTGGCCATAATCAGGTTGTGCCTAAAAATAAAACTCCAAATAGATTTTTTGCGTCACTGATTAGTTGAGAAGGAAGGCCAAGATGGTGTTGAAGTGGTTTGGTGGGCAATTATTATCTCTTTCCACTTTTGAAAAAATTGGGTTTATGTATCCCAAACCAGATTAGTGCAGCAACTTCACAAAAATGCTTTCACCCAGTGCTTTTAGGAGCACATTTGATGTGCTATGGCCAGGGGCTGTTAGACAGTCACCAAAATCCCATTAAAGTCACAAAAAAACACTGCAGCCTCAATAGGGCGCTTGTCTTCAATGCTGTTTTTGATCTTCCCAGACATTGTGTTCTTACATCCACAGTGTCCATCAGTCTTTCCGCATACATTATGCATCATGGAACTACATTTACACTTTAAGCTTGATCGGCTAGGAGTGGCACTGTGAGTGAACGACTGTGTGTATCCTGTATGTGTGTGTGTGTTTGTGTGTGTCTGCTTTCTATGCATGACCCCTCTGGTACTACTGGGATCTGAAAGCAGATGGGTTTCAAAAGGACCTCTTCCCAAACAGGATGTAAGCGAGTGGGCCCACAGCTCATTCTGAACAGGGATCAAATGCTGTTCTTCCACCTCCCACTGTTTCCCTCACCCTCCAAGGGGCGGGGTCTGTATGACTGAGGAAGAGGAGGTGGAGGAAGAGAAAGTGACTCCGCTGTGCACTGGCGGTGCCGCAGGGTTCTCTGAGGAGGCTGTAGGCAGATGCAAATGTCAAGGTCACAGCACCTTAAGGACCAGACCCCCACTAAAGGAAGCAGACCCCCACTTTCCTCTGTAGTACAGCTTTTCTAAGAAGGTATTACAGATGGCATCGAACAAAAAGCAGCAAATCAGATCCAATTCTGTAACAGAATTAAAATATCCCAGGAATGGCACATACATCACCTGTCAATTGGTGGGGTATATGGGGTATGAATATGTGGGAGTTGCTATTATGTTGGCTTATTATGGTTCACGTTTTTATGTGGCTGTCGTAGGGATCTTTGCATGCCATCTACTCTATACCAGTCTTGAGCCTGTAGAGTTATGTTATGGATTACTAAGAACAATTTGGACCAAAAACTTTTATATTAAAGAAGAATTCATATAAAAGTTAAATTTTAAATTTTGTCCTTTAAGGCTGTAAATGATGTCTTATAAATATTGAGTTTAACAGCTTTCAGTAATGTTTAAAAAACCACAAAGGACTCTTGTCCTGTGTACTTTTTATTAGTTAATAAGGTATTACAGTTCTTATTCAGTGAGTAAATAGGCCTAGTCCTTTTTGAGAGAATATAATGAATAAAAAGGATTTTTAGTTGAACATCATGTTGAACAAATAATGTTACCTTAAATATTGCCAAATATTCTAAAATTCATAGCTTTGCAATAAATGTAGAACATACTATATATTTATTGAAAGTAATTTTAAAACCTTTTGACTAAAAGATGAAAAATTACATAATCTTACCTATACATTCCAATAAGTTAACCTTCTGAAGGAATTTAGTAACATTTAAAGTGAAATATCATTCTTAGTGCTGCATTTATGCCAATAAAATATTTAATTTTGGTAATTACGTAAGTTGTGTAAATGTTTATCTGCATATTATCCAAAGAAAACCAAGCATCTCCTTTTTTTATGATTTTTAGTTTCCCACATAATTTGAGCTCTACAGTGCTCATATTGTGTGAAAATTCCATAATGATTGGACCAATAAAAAAGCTGAAAAACTGCTTTTATTAACTTACATTGAAAGTAAAGAGCGTTTTTGTCCTCTCCTGTAAAGCTACCATATACTTGGAAATACTTGCTTTAGACAGTAACTATTTTAAAACTATTTTAAAACAACTTTGTATATGTTTTAGAGCAATGCACAGTTTGATTGAATAAAATCCAAAACTAAAAAGCTTGGTTTCAGTGAATGAATGAATTTTTTCAGTTGTTGCTTGACTTTTTTATGCATGACCTTATCAGACAGGCCCAAGGTGAGTTGGCACGGAATGATCTTTGAGGCACATTAATAGAATAGCTAATTTTAAAGCTTAAAGAAGATAAGGAATATTGAAGAATCAATATATGTATCTGTTGTTTCAGTATTAGTACATGCCAAAAACAATGGTGGTATCATGCCATCTCTATCTGGTATCAATCACACTTCATATCCTTGTACAATTGAATCATTTTTCATGGTAATTTTCTGTTTTGTTTTGGTTTTTTTTCAGACTCTACCTCCCTTTGACCCTCTTCACTTGGCACTGTTTAATCGCTGTCATGTCAAGCATACACCAATGGCTTACAAGCTTCTAAAAGGCGTCCAGGCAAACTGTGGTCTCTGGGGTTTGGAAGAAGTCCCTCCGAAGCCCTTTTTCTCAAAGCAAAAAGAAAGCGAATGCTACGGCTGGAGATTTATTATTGACATGGATTTGTTTTGCGCCCACTCTCTGGACATATTTCCACTATAAATGTGTCAGAAATTGGGGACATCTGTCTCAACATGTAGCAGCTGATGGATTTGTCCTCCCCAGTGCCCCACCATGTGCGTCTGCGGAACTGCAGTTGGTGGCTGCTATTTGGCTGCAGACAGTGGTACTAGACGGGACTGGATGGCATCTCAAATGGGGGAATTTTGTTGCGAGAGGCAGCAAGTGATTTGCTTGCAAAGTGTGGGGTCAGGAGGTGTGTGCATGGTGGGCGAGGGTGGGTGGTCATTTTCACATTAGCAGAATCACATTTGGAGAGCAGAAAAACCCTACATTCCAGCCCTCCTTTATTTGATTAGCCATAATGTCATAAATGCAAGAATGTACTCTGATAAATAGTGAAAGTAGCAGATGAATTAGTTATTCCCGTCAGCAAATGCCCACGCCAGTGCCCCGCCTCCCTCTCGCCCACGCGGCCTCCTCAATCTCCGATATGGAGCATAATTATACTAATTTGTTCAATTGCATTAGTGAGAGGCCCGGCTGAAAGAAAGGTCCTCTTTCTGTTCGGGCCATTGCAGACTCTGCAGTGTGTGACGAAAGCGCCGGGCAGCAGACCTGACCCCCATACGCCTCTTCTCACGGGCCTTCTCTCTCTCTTTCACTTTATCTCTCTTTCTCTCGCCCTCTTTCTTTCCCACTCAATGTCATTTCTCCATTTTGCCACCCTCAGACTGCTTTCTTATTCCTCCATAGTTTTTCTGTGGTCAACTTGGCTTATTAACATGGTTTGAATAAATGGAGGTCAAGCAAAGTGTTGGAGTGTTTTTCCGCAGAAGATGGCACACAATCTACAATCTGGGTTGCTTTTATTTTTAACAAGTTTTTTTTTGCAGTTACGTGACATCAAGTCATTTGAATATACTTTGCAACTGTTGTAAACCTAGGCTTATCTTGTTCATCTGTTGTTTTTGTACAAATTCACATGCACATACACACATCCACTTGGGTATGCACATGTGTGTATACACTTACATAACACCTCTTTTGTTCTAGGTTCTGTTTCTTTTGATATTCAACATCCTACCATTTTAAATATTTATTAAAATTTTAACAGAAGACCACATACTTTAAATCAAATCATATTTCCTCTTGTCAAACAGCCAGTATCATATGTACTACATTTAAAACTTTGCAATCACATGCCAAATAAATAATTGCTCTTTTATTCCATACTTGAAGTACACACTAGAGGGTATTGTTCATGCTTGAGATGAGTGATATAAAAAAGACAAAATTCTTTTTTCGTTTTAAACTTTATTTAATTATAATTAGTTTCTGATTTTTAAAAGATGGGAAAAGCTATAATCTTTAGTAATAGCATAGAAACAACTTTTCTCAACAATTCTGTGCTGATGAATCCAACTGCTTCATAATCAGTAATAACATTTACAATAACAAAATGCTATACGTTACAAATTGCTATAAACTAAACACTGTGTCAAGATTTTTGTTGAATAATATTTGTTGAATTGCTTATCAAAATAAGTCAGTGTCACTGCTGAGAATGTTTCACCATGTAAATAATACCTGCTCTGTTCTACTACATGTCTTAGCTTTAGTTTTAAAACCTTTCCACAGATTAGTTAAAATACTTGCACAGTACTAGCATCTCATTAGAAGCAGGTTTGTATGTTATTTTATGGAAACTATGGAGCAGTGCTTCTAAACTTTTAAACAGTAGTTAATATTCTGAAAAGACATTTTTAAATCCACGAACAAAAAAACAGAACAAGATTCCAAGAAGCATTAGACAGACAGAACAGCAATCCATTAATCAAGTCTTTTCTCCTCCAGGCCGCTCGAGAAACACACTCTGACCCCTCCCTTTTCATTGTGTCTTCAAAGGTCAGTGTAATTACATGTATCTCCATGAATCAGCACCCCTTACAATGGAGGAAAAATACTGGTTTCCTTTCACTGTTGTCTCCTTTATATTCTGAGGAACTGAATTAGTTATGAGATGACTTGGTAGGCCCTTGGCAGGACACGCAACCGGCCCCTATGTAGCTTGTGTTGGATCACTTTGGAGCATCTATCAGCAACTGGCAACTATACAAGACTCTGGCAAACTTTTTTCCCCATCTTTGGCACATTAACATGACAACTATATTTAGCGATGAATATTTGAAGGCTATTTCTGTTTCAGGGTGATTCATCGGCTATGTTTAGGCGAGTACAGAACGCTTTCTTCAGCTCTGGCTGCTACTAAAACGAACTCGACAGTTTTGCGATTTTCACATGCCCTTTATTTTCTGAATAGAGACTTCGGAGAATTGGGTTGGAAAGGAAATTATTACAGAGTGTGATCTGCGCCCATTTAAAGAGTGTTTACTGCATTAAAATGTGAGATTATTCCGGTAATTGCTTTGTTCTTGGACAACAAGAAATACTCGTGGTTTTAGGGCAGCAGTGTGTAAGTTATATATATATGCAATAAGTAGTTTTCTAGCAAATCACAAGATAACTTTTTGTATTTCCCCAAAGCAAATTAATCAGAACTTTTTCTTTTTTGGATTATATCTCATTTTCAGTGTAGACGTTGTAGGAGACTTAAAGCTGATACACACCACACACAATCATTGTGTCGTTTTTGTTTGGTTCGTACCACAGTGTAGACACAAATAGGCCAATGCTAACAGACCTAACACAAAGGACAAACGGTGACATGGGAAGACCACTTTTCATTGCATAAAATGAACAGATCAGGAGCTGAAACTTTAAAAGCTTCCACATGCAACCTGTATGTCCGTTGCCTATTTTGAGCCTTGTTTGAGCTAATCTGTGGATGCTAACACCATCCGAAGTTCCCATAATAAACAAGAAGACATACATTTAATCTGTCATTATTTAAAAATCCCTTTAGTTTACTTGGTACCATACCAATGCAAGAAACAACAGTCATTTGTCAGTGAGTTTATGTTGCTCAGCAGATTGGAAAATATTAAACAACTTTCAAATCTGAAGCAGAATGTTTAAGATATTGGAAGAAATAATCATACAGTACAAACTTTTACACAAACCACACCAAAACGTTAAAGTTGTGTATAAAAATGTACAGACTTTGTATGTCCTCTGTAGTGGATGTTCTCACTTGTTCTCACTTGTTCTCACTAATATTTCACACTTACAGTTAAATGAGAAACAATACAAAAGTTTTTGCATAATTTGATGGAGCTCTCCACTGCTAGAATACATGAGTTTCAACAGATATGGGAAAACTAAAGATAAGAGATGTGGAGAATATTCAATAGGCTGATGCTAGGGCAGGATAGGACAGGATGTGTCACTGCTCTTTATTCCAGTAATAATTTTATTTTATGTATGTGCGTGTATGTACAAAGTTATCCTTGATTTTGTTTGTTTATTTTATGTTTATGTAAAACTATGTTATGTATGCTTTCATTGTGCATCTTGTTTTTGCTTTGTAATAAAAATACTAAAATAAACATAGCACTTGAGGACATAATATTAAAAAAAAAAAAAGATTTTACCAGATGGCAAGCTTTTATTTGCTCAGCGAAACACATTTTAATACTTAAATAGTATCAATACAGTAGGTAGTGTTTTACACATGACAGTATGTCTATTTAACCCTTTCCAAGATTTTCCTGGCAACCCAGTATTATGTGCAGTTATCATCTAATACCTGCTTTGACTACTCAGTACGTCATGCTGATAGAATTTAATAAATACAATGTCTGGGGCGTCCAGGAGAAATCTAGAATTAAATCTTTGTTCTTCAAACTGGTGCACAAATAATATCTACTTCTTCCAAAATAAGATTCTTTGTACTGTATTTATGCTTATTTACATCTGTTCTAATGACATCTGGTGTTCTTACTAGTGAAAATACACTTATTGCTAAGATACAGGCTTTTAAACAGTGACCTTAGGTGCCTAAAACTTTTTACACAGTAGTATATATATGTTTATATGACGTATACTAATACATGGGACACTTTTTCCCTCTATTTTTACCTGTTAAAGAAGATCACATGACTGCCTTACAGGCTGACTTTTTTGTGCATTTATTTAGATAATTACATTTTAAGTTTCTTCTTAAAACACATTTAGTGCAGCAATAAATGCATGGTTGGGGATAACAGGTGCTTCACCAAAATTATTAATTTCCCTATTTATGTCATCTACATACATTTTCCTTGCAAATGGCCATTTAAATGACCCGTATAGAGGCCGTAGGTTGCAGTATGCTGCAGCAGTGAGATGCAAAGTGGCGAATCAGTAGCAGGACGAATTGTCCTTTGGGCCATTTGAAGGCCAGCCGCAGCCTGTTAGCTGGAAACTGCTACACTGGCCGCCATCTGGGGCTCGTGTAAAGGCAGAGCCATTCACTTCAACACAGTGACACCCTTTACGAACCAGGTGTGTGTGTCTTTGTGTGCGTGCACGCAGATGTGTGCACGACTGTATCTCGTCTGTGCGTTTCAGTGTGTGTGTGTGTGTTTGTGTGTGCTCCAGCCGTATGCTGTCTTGTGTGGGATCGAGTGTGTGTGTCTTACACAAAGACAGCCCTGTGTCGTTTCGCACATCTGTGACTGTCTGCTTAAGCTCTTCTGTCCCGTCCTCTGGTGATCTTTGAGCACATGCACAGGTGCCTGACACATCTGGAGCTCTCTGTGCAAGCCATAGCACTCTATCAGTCTATCAGGCTCTGAATACTGTTATAATACTGTAGGCTACAATAAACGTATCAGCGTTCAGTAACGATACGAAGACAGATTTGTACTTTCATCACCACCCTTCAGCGCTTAGGCAAATTTCATTTTACCTCTGCCTACTGAAAGCCAAGCCCTTCTCTTGGACAGCATCCACAGCTCAGATAAAGTGAAAAAGAAAAAACACAAGACGCTGATTCTTATTTTTTTTTCTACAGCCGTTGCATGAAATGTAAATGTTTGACTGGGATTAAAAGTAGCCTCTGTGTATAGATGCAGAGTCAAACAGTGATGGCACTGTCAATGTCCGACACCATCATTCATGATGACCCCTCTGAAAGATTCGCCCCTTTGTTTGTCCAGGAAATCTAATGAATGAAAGGGGAAGATGGCAGCCTTAAGTTTGTTCTCTGCGGTGTATAATGCAGGCAGCGACGCAACACTGATGTGTCCTATGTAGACGAGTTTTAAATCATTTGAAACATTGCTAACTGCTTGCCATAATATATTTAATATTACACAGAATTCTGTAATAGTATTTATTTTTTTACTCCAGTTACCCTGTGTTAAAATGTCACAATGAAAGGATGAATAGAAATAGTTTAATAAAAAACAGTAATAATAATAATCATCATCAGAAAAAATTGGCATTTCAAGTTATCCTCTAAACCACCGAGAACATGAAGATTGATTTTGATTGATTGGTTATCTTTGTCAGATGTGTGAATTTGATGCCCCCTTTTAAAATATGTCAAAATCATGTTATTGATTGATATTGATTGTATTTTAACTTGATTCTCAATGCAATATAGATTTTCACTAATTTACTGTCTTCTAAAGGTCTGTTCATGGTTCTGGAGATCTACATCTACATTTTTTTTCCTGAGATATGTTACTCAGAGTTACTCTGATAGATTTACTTTACTCGACTCACCTCTGCACAGTAAAGGTGGAAAATACTGTATTTCCTGTAATGCTGTGTTTCTGGTTCATGGCTAAGGAGATGAACGTGATGTTGACATAGTGTGTGCATGGAAATGTTACGTGACTTGGTAAGCCTGCTTTGCATCAGTCAGATGGTTTAATGCACAGAGCCAGCGAGCTGAGTCAGAGGTTTCAGTTAGTGACCTCACAAATAATGCTGAATACTAAAAGGTAACAAAGGTGTTATAGCCATAAACCAATTCTGGTCCTTTCTAATATATATTCTCGCCACAGAGACATGAGACTTGATTCTGACTTAGACGGCAGAGACTTAAGACTTAACCTATAATCACACTCCAAAATTGAAGACTCGACTTGCACCCCAACTTGCATCACAAAGACTCAAGACTCAAGAGTCTTGATTTGGACTCTAGAGACTTGACACTCCAGACTAGTACCCCAGGTTCTCAGACTTGCATGCCAATTGAGACATAGATCTTGATCTTCTCAGACTTAATTTGTACTCAGACTATAGAGACTCAGACTCGTACCCCAGAGACTTCAACCTAGCAAAGGGTGATATACCTGTTCATTCATTATTCTAGTTAAAATTCTTCTTAATGTATTAGTTTTGTCATTACCGTTACACCGCTATGCACATAAATGTAGATAACACAATGTAAAAACAGTGCCAAGTATCTGTCAAAGTAGCAGACATCAAATTGTACTGAGTTAATATGTTAAAGATAGAAACAGAGTGAAAGAAAGAGCTGCTCTCTCTGAGTAAGCCATTAGCCTAGCCAACTTTTTGCATACACAGCCTATGGTGTTCCTTACTCAGCCAGCTGCTTCAAGCAACACTAAGGTCTCAGGCTGCAAGTAGAGACACTCTGCAATAGCTTATGCTCAGTTCACACTACACTTAAGCCTGGTTTTCCAGTTGTCAACTGTTTTTTGTAGATCGCCGACAAAACCTCTGCTCAGAGGCAAATCGGCGATCAGTCAGCGCTGGCTCAGTCGTGTAGTGTAAACTGCTGAAAGACTTCGACACAAGCTCGCCGACTAATCGCAGATGCCCAGCAAATATCTAGCATGTTTAATATCTAGGCCAGTCGGCGACTGTGAGTCAACAGCAGCGTCTAGCTACAGCCAAAGGGATCGCATAGAGAGAACCGCGTTACCGTTCATGCAATCTCACTGCGGCTGTGGGCGACACAGACATTTTCATTGATAAAATATTTACCCCCAACTCTCTCTGCAGAACAGACAGCCCCTGATGGACCCGTGCCTTTATCTATCTTTTCATATTCCACATTTGTTCCTTTTTCTTCTTGCATTTGTCCCAGCAAATCAGCGCAGTGACAACTTGTATTGCTTGTTTGTTGTTGTTTTTGTTTGTTTTGGAAATAACGTATGGTCTACGTGTTATCGCTAGTTCTCACATGCGTTTGGTTCTAACAAGAGCTTAGTTTTCGTGTGTTTTCTCATGACAAAAACATGTTTTGGACAGCAGGCAGAAGAGTCTGCGATTCCCCCGAGTGAAAATCGTGTAATTGGTGACCCTGTGTTGCCTGATCAGTCATGTAGTGTGGATGCCACAACAACTGAAAGACTTGCTATTACAGCACAACCAGTCATTGTAGTGTGAACAGTACAAAGACTTGCCGACTTAAAAAGTCGTGTAGTGTGAACCAGGCATTAGCTGAACTAACAATCATCTTGGACGTCACCTGCTAGTTGTAGACAGAAGTGTAAGAGATGCACATATAACTGAAACCAACATTCAGCACTGTTTTACTAGGTTCAGAGAAGCTGCTGTGGGCTCGACACAGACCCCAAACACCTGAGACATGCTAAAAGTGACTTGTGAACATCATTAAAGTGAATCTGTATTATTAGAATTTGTATCAGTAAAAGTGTGAAATTCCGTAGAAACTCTCTATTCTAAATCTATAGAATAAAAGAATAAAGAGAACTTTTTTCAGTCATTTCACAGGCGTAGGCATTTTATAGCCTAAGAAACAAGATGGAGCACAGGCCACAATAAACAAGACCCTCCTTACTCAAAGATATGTGTGTGTGTGTGTGTGTGTGTGTGTGTGTGTGTGTGTGTGTGTGTGTGTGTGTGCGTGTGTGTGTGTGTGTCTGTCTGTATGTGTGTGTGTGTGTGTGTGTGTGTGTGTGTGTGCGTGTGTATGTGTGTGTGTGTGTGTGTGTGTGTGTGTGTGTGTGTGTGTGTGTGTGTGTGTGTGTGCGTGTGTATGTGTGCACACAGAAGATCAGAACATAGGACGTGGTCACTCACTCATACACACATGATCAGTGGCGATGGTGATTGTATCTTGTTCGTCTTTCTGGGTGGTCACTGTTTTTTAAGGGTGGGAGAGAGTGGGTCAGTGGTGTGTACCGCAGTTGCTCCATCATGACGAGTGTTTCTTGGCTTTGTGTGTGTGTGTTTGTGTGCGCGCACTTCCTGTGTGAAGCAGTGTGGGGGACTTGCTGACCTCTGACCCGGCCACATGTCTTGCTATCTTCCATAGTTCCGCCCAAGGGGGCTCTAAGGATTCCTCAGCCCACTCATCCTCCTCATCAGCATCATCATCACTGACATTAGTACTCTCATTAGTATTGCATTAATTATGGTCTCCTGAGTGCAATTACACTTACTATGTGGTGACTTAGGCATAAGTCAAAGTTTCCTGAGGAACCCAAAATGTCTTTCATTCTTACTCCACTTCTTTCTCCTGAACTAAATGTAATCTTTAATCGGGAAACTTTATCTAATACTGCTCACATCTGTGTTGCTATTTGGTCACTTAGGATGATGTAAATGAGAACCAACTTTGCAGTGCTCCGTTAACCCTTAAACTACACTTTAGTGATCAAATGTCATTTGGCGACAATTCTAGCATTTTTATTTAGAATTATTTAATTTAATACACATCCACTACAGGGAACAAACTTCTGCACATTTACTGGTCATTAGTTGAATTTAACATTCTGGGGAAAAAATAAAAAAAATAAGTTTGGCAATACAAAAGTTATGGCACATTTAATGATTTGTTATATTATAATGTGCATAAAACCTTTTATTTTCACTATTTTGCTTGTTTTTAACTGACAGCAGCTCTTAACATTGTATAATAAATCGACCAATGGAAATGCTTCAGAATTATCCAATATTTATGTACCTTAAAAGTTAAGAATCCTTTTTTGTCCTAATCAAACCTGTTGACACAGAATGTAAATGTACATGTATTTATGCCATTGTATTTAAATAGCAGAGCAAAATAGTTAAATAATTACAATAACTTTTCCATATTTGGACTGTCATAGTCAATATTATGAGTTTATTCTCATTTTTTCTGTTTGTCTCATGTACAGACTGTTGGAGTCATGCTTATCTCTCTTCCTTTCTCCTGCTGGGTGAAGCCCCTCACATGACCTCTATGCATAAATGCAGTAACCTTCTCTGATAACTCTTAATAAGAAGATTACGAAGACGAATGGTTCAAAAAATGTGCTGAGCTTTTTCCCTTTTCACTTACCACCACTGCACTCTACCCGGCAGAGCCTCCGAATGCTAATTATCGAATTACCCCTCTCCTATTCTCCATCCTCTCCCAGCTCACACACCACTTAACCAGCACAGCCAAATACAGCCCAGTATTTGAATGGCAGTCATTGCAGTCAGCCTGCAGTCGTCCTGCTATAAAGGCAGCAGTATGCGCATTGGCAGGACAGCCCGTCTTCCAATATCCTCCCCCCTGACTACTTCCTGTCATTATACACGGGGCCTGCATTTTGGCCTTATTGAATTTATTTTGGCTTATTAACCGGGCCATGAGCGGAGATTAATGCTGGGATTGGGAGCGGTTCAGGCCAAGACTCCACACAGCCATCCTGCCACTCACACACATCACCTCACCATGCTGCTTCCTCTAACACTGCTTTAGTTTTATGTTATTATGTATCAGGACCGTGTATAAAAAAACTTACAGCTCAAATGTAAAAAAAAAGATGCTTTGCACTGGAGTACTGCTGCCATCTACACAGGCAGGTAAACGTAGAATTAGCTAAAAGGGACCATCTGCTACAATTTTCTTGTGTTTCGATATTGTCCTCAAATAATGTATGTAAAAACATGTATTTCATTTTTGCGTGACTATTGTTTACCCTGTTTTATACTTTAGAATGTTTCTCTGGTATTAAGACTGATGTAAATTAGCTATACTATGACTGATTACTCTGTATTGCAACCTGTTGAGCAGTACAGATTTAAACACTCCTTTATGTATGTATGTAAATGTATTGATTTTTAAAACATAAAAAATGGATTCAAAACAGGCTGTTTTTCACATTGTAGTTTTCATATATGGACTTAATGGACTGGCAAATAATTGGTAAATTTAAAATATTTTTTAGATGTTTAGCCAGTGCATCAGTGTTTGATTTCAAAACAAGTTTTGCAATTTTATTTATGGGCCCATTCATTTCTAACAAATGCAATACACATACAATACCAAATACATAACACATGTGTATATATAGATGTATATATAAAAAGTGAGTGGTAAAGTGAATTTAGTACCTTTAAAATTTGTTTAAAGGTGAGATAGAATTTACTCATTTATACTCATATTTATACTTTTTTAGAGTTTACTAGTAGCGATCATTACATATACTAGCTACTTGCTTTCAATCTAGATTAAAGCTGTTATTCACTATGAAACTTTCAGTTTAAGATGATCTGACTTTAAAAACTGGATACAATTACACAGCAAAGTTGCTACTTACTGGTTGCGGCTGGTGCTGTGATGCTAAATAATAAATAAATAAATAATAACGGTGGAACTGCTTCTCTCTTTAGTATATTTATTAACTATCCTGAGTTAAATGTGCCTAACAGACTAACAACTTTGAACTTAAGTTGTGTGGGATATTGTTAAAGATGTGGGTGCTGTAGTTGGCTTCCTGTTGCCAGCTTGTATTCGTGAATTTTCTGTTTAACCTCAAAAAGTGCCATAGTTACAATCCAGAACCTTTATAAGACGCCGGTGAAGATGAACATCAGACATGCCCACAGATAATTCCTTAGAAAGGGAGCGAAAAATGCCAACACCCCTTCACAGCATTGAGTAATAGATTTCTTTACATAGTAAGTATTTTTTTTAGGACTTTTTGGTCTGTTTTTACCATCCTTTTTTTGTAAATGTGGGATTCATATTTGAAGAAGGAGACAACAGTGTTTGAGGTTCATGGGATGTCAGCTTTGTGTACCGGTCCTTATTCAACTATGCCAATGTAAATACAGTTTTTCACTCATCGAGGCCATTGTTGTTTGGTTATGGTATATTTACATTGTTTGCACTTTGATGAAAAAATGTATTTCTACTACCCCCTTTTCACAGGATTAAATCTAAAAACAATAGGTGAAACTTTATAAATAGCATATTATACAAACATTGATATTTTAGCATGCAATCGCAATGTATTTGCACCTTTATTCCTCAGATGTCACAAGTGTTACTGTCTCTCCAAAAGGCAACAAACATGTTTACTTTCAATATATGCCAATGTAAAGAGATTTATACCATGCAAATTTGAAGAATTTCTACTGGTCCAATCATCATAAATTTATCACACAATGTAAAAAACAGCTGCTGTGCTCAAATCATTTAGTTAAGTACAAATTAAAAAGAAGATAGGCAGTATTTCTGTGGACAATGGCAATACAATATTCGTCATATATAGCTCGCTGAAATGAGCAGAGCTTCTGTCCTGAGATTTTAATTCACAGTCAATAGGTTTGTGTAGAAGAAAACAGTATCAGGCAAAAAATTTAATTACATACTAAGTATATATATATATATATATATATATATATATATATATATATATATATATATATATATATATATATATATATATATATATATAAAATATACATAATAAAACTAAAACTCCTCAAAGACAAGAGAACACACCATATAAGTAAGGCAGGTGTGTGTCGACCTTCATAATTCAGAAAATAGTCAATCGCCTACACCTGCTCATATGTACAGTCAGAGGAATCTTCAAGAAGTTTAAAAAAACTGCAACAGTGGCAAACAAGCCTGGACGAGGACATACGTTTATCTTGCCACCATACACAGTGAGGAGGATGGTAAGAGAAGTGAACCATTCTCCAAAGCTCATTGTTAGAAAACTGCATCAAAGAGTAGCATCTTGGGGTCACAAAGTCTCCTACCCTGGCCATCTCAGTCCACAGACCTCAACCCCACTGAAAACTTGTGAGGTGAGCTAAAGACAAGATTGCATAGGAGAGGACGATTTAGAGAGATTGTGCAAGGAGGAATGGTGAAGATGCCTCTCTCCGTATTCTCCCGTTTTGTGAAATGTTATAGGAGAAGGTTAAGTGCTGTCTTCTTGGCAAAAGGGGGTTATGCAAAGTATTAACATTAGGGGTGCCAATAATAATAATAATAATAATTGCAGTGAAAATATGATTTTATGTAAAAAAAAATATATTTTTAATATGGGATTTTATCCCACTGAATAAATGCACTTGAAATAAAGGTTAGATTTTTTGCATTGTTGTCCTTTGTTTTATATATATATATATATTAGAAGCCTAAGGACACATCTTAATGAGCAGTGCCAATAATTGTGGAAGGTGCTGTATATATATATATATATATATATATATATATATATATATATATATATATATATATATATATATATGTATTAGTAAATATATATATATATATATATATATATATATATATATATATATATATATATATATATATATATATATATATATATATATATATTAGTAAATACTCAGCAGAGTACAAATCCATCAATACAGCACTGAAGTATATGTACTGTAGTAAATATACCTTGTTACTATCCACCTCTGTTGACACCCAGTAAGCAAAAGAAATGAGCTCATTTACTCATTAAATGCGTGCTCAGTGTTGCTTATTACACTGCAATCAATGTGATTTCTGTTTACTCAAATAAGGACATAACAAGATTTTACTAGAACCTTATCACTAGACATTTTTCTCTTTTTTGCAGTCTTGTATAGAACTCGGATTCCCTTCTTCTCTAGACCACATGACTCATATAAGAGAGTATATATATATAGATATTAAACAATGGCTGAAAATAATTATCAGAAAGGCTGAGTTAAACAACATATCAATAATGGGCATTTAATAACTTCAATAATTAATTAATAATTAATTTGTGACCATTAATCTAAAATGTTACCATTTAACTGAAGCATGTATCAAAGATTTTTAAACAGTTCAAAAGCAGAAACAGTAAAAATAGCTACTTTTTAAACATGGATTTTAAACCATGTAGCTTTTCTCAGAAATATGAACAGTTCTTTGAGAGTTCTTTTCCTTTTTTCAGCACTTTGTCTATCTCTACCCTTTAAATAGTTTGGCCATAACCTCTGAGTCTGTGTTAATGGGTCTTAAGGGTGCGTGTTGAGGGGATTCTCTGACAAGCTGCCTGGCGTTAAAGATGTTTACGTGGTTGGAGGTGTCCGTGAGATTAGCTCGTCTGTCATGAGAGGCTGTTTTTTCCACGCCACCATGAACATCTTAATGAATAGCTGCTCTGAGCTAAGGTCCCGCTGTTGGGTCTGGACACTGTAAGTGGAGGCGATGACTCTTGGAGGTGATTTCCTGAAAGCCACACGCTCAGAGCGAGGTATGGTATTAAGAGAAAAACAGACCAAAGAAGAGAAAGAGAAACAGAGAAAGAGGGAAAAAGAGAGAGTGCAGGGCATGCTGGGTAAACAGCGCTTGGAGTCGGCTATTTCGCTGTTTGTTTTGTGAGCCCGTGGAAAAGTTTGTCTTTCGACCCTTCTCCCTTTTTCAACATCATTGTTTCCAGATTGGACTGAGTACAGAACAGGGTGAGTGTGGGTAAATGTAGAGGAGAGAATGAAGAGAGGAGAGAATATCCTAGCCAGGGTGGCTCGTTGTGCACTGGACCACGTGCTGTTTGTTATATCAGGCCCAGGGGGGGAGGAAGGGGATGGAACATTTGGGTTGGATGAAGAGGAGTCTGTCTTGGCTCTGTTCCATGTGGCCCTTGCATTTATTTGTCAAAGATCTCTGACACTTCCACTTATCCCTATCCTCTCACTCATCCCTTGTGAGTCCTTATAACTGTTGGATTCAACCACACTTCTTTAGGAAATTATTCAGTACGTCATCAAAACTCGCATTTCATTGCAGATTCAGTTTGGGAGCTTTAAAAACAAAATAATTAAATTGGCTACTGCAAGCTGGAGGAGAAGCGCCATGCATTGTTATGTAACCTACCGTACAAAGTGCCACTGTATTACATTAGAAGCATCTCAGTGAGCACCAATATAAGCACCAAAGTTCATTGTACACTTTTTTTTTAGAGATTTAATTACTTTAATCAGCTAAGCCTTTAGTTTGGGCTATACATCTCAGATCTGTACAAAAGAAGGACCTAAAGCCTTTTATACAGTAATGCTATTTCATGCTGTCACCCATATGCAACTTACATTGTATGTTAGCACCAATGTAACGGTAATTCACAGAAACATTGTTAATCAAAATGTGACTGCTTGAGGCACGAAACACCCTAATCAGTCTATCACAGGGCAAACACACATACATACACATTTACACATACACACATGCACACACACACACACACACACATAGAGGCAATTCCAATTTACTATCTTGAATTTGCCTGACTGCATGTCTATGGACTGTGGGAGGACACATGGAGCATATGTAGGAAACCCAGGCATACACAGGGAGGACATGCAGTGTTCGCTCTGAAAGGAAACAGGATGGCTACTGTGCTACCCAAATAGCAAAACATTAATTTAATTTCTTTAAATAGTGACGTTTTGTGGGTAAACTTGCAGATGGTCTTTTAGAGAAAACTCAATATAATGATACTCAAACAGTTAAAAAGCATTGGCAAGTTTGTATTTAATGTGAAACAAGTTATTATCTATAGGTATTCGGCACTCCTCTTTTGTACTTTGGGCAACAGAGAAAAACATCCTGATTGGATCATTTCCCTTTGGTCATTTCAGTATTGTATCCCCATTATTTCAGCTAAAATAGAATATTATAACAATAGTATATTACTACTATTAGGAATTAAGATTATGTTAACTAAAATGAACCACAAAAAGTTCTTTGAAGGCCTAGAAGACCCTACCGATTTGTATTATTTACATCTTCTTTTTACATTTACATCTGAACTCATTTTTTTAGCTAAAATGTAAGGTTAAAAATTTCACCAGGCTAGTAACATTTGAGCATGTTGAGCATTTGTCTGTTTATATCAGAGATCAGAATGACTGCCTTTCTTGCTGTAAATTTCAAGCCACATGTTCCCTTTGACTTTTTATAATCTGGGTCTGGACTTAATTTAATGCTGTAACAGAGAGATTCTGAGCTCAGATACATCTAGCAGTTCTGGAAGTTGCTCACATTTATTAAAACAATAGTTTTAAACTTTTGGGTAAACTTCTGTTGTCCACCTGTGTCCATTTGCAGTAGTCCTATAAGGAAGCTCTTCCAAAAGATGATTACAGTACAAATAAACATTAATGTATGTAGTGGTGGAATAAATAAATAAATGCAGTACTTCAATAAACAGAAGATAAAGAGTTTATTTGAATATAGAGTTGTAGACAAGATACATAACCAACTCTGAACACCTAGATGTTGGAGCTTACAGAAGTAGCCAGCAATCACAGAAGACTGGGGCTGTAATGTACAACACAACTGCGATCAATGTCAGAAATCTCTGCAAAGTTTTTGAAAGCTTCTAAAATTTGTCTTAGTTTCCTGCTCAACACAGCAAAGTCCAGAGGGTCTCCTTTCAGTATACCTCCCTGTCTTTTAATACCCCCCAAATTACCAACCTGTTTGCTTGTCTGCAACCAATTTTCAAATAATACATATAAATCCATGTGCAGGTACGGTTATTAAAAACTGACTATGGCAACACTTCACCTCCAGAGCCCATAAAGTCTAGCAGAGAAATTTAATCGCTGCCTAGTGCAGTAATAGCCACTTCCTTAATCAGGCTGGCCAGCAAATAGCCATCATTAGCACCGGCGGAGTACGTCCAAAATGTGCCGTTAAACAGTCGTTAAGGCTGTAGTCAGCTGTACGGGACACACCTACACACACATGCACTTGCTGACCAGGGTCTGTTTGCAATCAGACGTCTGCGGCACAGCTATCCAATTAGGCGGCGGTAACGTGGCCATGAGCAGACTGGTGGGGATGATGTCATCTATGTGTGGTCACTGGATGTTGGCCACTCTTTGCTGTCACACGGGGAAGCACCAGACCTACCTTTCTTAAGGTGTAGTCTTTAGTGGTCAGCAGCGCATACATATCGCCAAAGCTGGCTTTCTTATTCGGGTTTGATCTGATATCAGATCAGATCTCCTATGTTGCAGCTCTGTGGTAAATTCTTTAATGTACTGTAAATGTAATACATATAATCTGTAACACAGGTGCTAATATAATATAGTGGGTCCTTGCCAGCTAAATCTACCATCAACAAAATTAGCTTAGTTTTGTTCTCAGGAGGTTCCATAACCATGAATCTGAATGTGAATTACTGTTGCCACTGGAAAAGAACACTTAGTCCATTTGCTATAAATTTAGTCTACATGTAATTATTTATTTATAAGAACATTAGTATGTAATCAGCTTGTTTACATGATTAATTTGCATTCTCTATTGCCTGTACTGTGCACACATTAACTCATCAACATCAAACCTTCATAAAATATCTTCCACTTCTAGTTACACATATACATGTGTTGAAAATATAAAAATGTGCAATTTTACTGCTTGTTTCAAATCAATGACCTAAGATATGTGTTATCATTTTTTGTCTTTATAATAATGTGGTCAAAAAAGACATTTGTTCACTGAATAAAATTTCCTTTCACATGTAAATGAATAATGTTTGACAAACGTATCTTATGCTGCATTCAAATTAAGCTCATAGCCCAGAACCACTCAGTGTTTCACATGGATTCGAGTTACATTTTGACTTTGAAATGTCAGCAAAAAATATGAGCACTGCCTAAAGCTGATAAGAAGAATAAACTAAAATTCTTAACTCCCACTTAGACACTTAAAACTTGGCTTGGACTCAAGTCCTATTGGTTCAATTTATAACTCAGACTCAAAATCGAGTGTTTTGAGAATGGACTCAAACCCATATCAAAGTGACCTGAGACTCAACTCCTAGTGACTCAAGACTCAACTCAGACTCAAAATGCAAAGATGCAACTCAGCTTATACTCAAACCGCTGGGACTTGAAACCAGACTTGCACAGACTTGCATTCCAACAACTTAAGACTTGACTTGAAACTTGACTTAGACTCTAACCCCAGTCAGACACAAATTTAAATGATTTGAGACTTGACTTAGACTCACACTCCAGAGTCTTGAAATTTAACTGGGACTCAAACTCGAGGATAGACTTCAAATCTCTGGCATTCAAACTTCAATGCCAGAGATTTGAGACTTAAGACTCACCAAGGCATCTTAAAGACTTAAAACTCGACTGTGATTGACACCTCAGGGACTGATTTAAATCTCATTGACTCAGTGACTCGACTCACATCTCAAAGACTCATCTCACATTCGAACCCCAGTGACTCACAACTCAACTAAGGTTCGAAACCCGGTAACTCAAGATTTGATTCTCGACTCTGACTTGAACTTCAGTGACTCAGGCCTTGACTCAGATTCAAAACTTAGTGACTCGACCTACACCCCATAGATTCAAACCCCAATTACTTAAAACTTGACTTGAGACTCAAACCCCAGTCACTCAAGATTGCACTCAAACTGCAGTGACTTAAGCCTTGGCTTAGTGACTTGACTCGCACCCCAGAGACTCGAATACTAGTCACTCAACGACTTGCAATAGAACCCAAGAGTCTGGGACTTACACTGAAGAGGCTTGACTCATACTTGAACCCAGTGACTTGAGACTTAATAATGAGACTTGTTGTTTTTATTGTTTTACTTATCAATTTAAAATGATGAATGAATTTAAAATGTTTAACAAATAAAGAGAAGAGAAAAAAGGTACAAATCACACAATATCATTCTAGAATAGATTTGCATAGTTAGCAAACTAGTACATACTAGGCAGGAGGCAATAGTCTAGGACAAAAAAGTAGGTGAAAAAATCCACTTTCAAGTGAACTTATTGCTATGCGATAAATCCTGGAGCTCTATTTTATCCTGATGTGCTAAAAAGACCCACACACTGTTTAGCTGTGGAGTAATTTCCACCTTGTAGCTTAACCTGTACAAATGATGCTAAAATTTATGTTTGAATGTTAAACAACATAAACTGAATGTTAAAATATAAAAATCTGTTCTGTTTATGTATTTTAGTACATCACCTGTTCTCTGCAGGTGATCCGGTAAGGCACACATGGACGTGGTGCTCTGTAGAGAGTGTTTGAGCAGCCGACCTGTGGTGCTTGGCATATTTTTCATCGTCAGCACACATGGGCAGTGAACCAACAACCAACTGATTACAGCTCTGCAGCCTTTAACATTGCCGCCACCCCCCAGGGTAATGAGCAGTTAGGACAATTGTTAAAGCAGAGAGTAAAGTGTTTCAGCAGAGCTGGGGCCAGTGTTACTCTGCTAGCACACACACATACTTATAGACACACACATTCCGGAGCATAGGTCTGATCTGGGATCGGCCGATCCTGCATCTGTCGCTTGTACATCCGTCACTGCTCACACATCTGTGCTGTCCAGCAAAGGAGCGGCTTCTGCTCTCAACCCTCTCACCCTGGGCTGAACCACACACACACTAAAGCCTGTCCACCATTTAACCCTTGAAGTCCAGACTTATTATCGTTATTTTTCTGTATTGAGCATCAGTAACACTATAATGTGATTAGCACATATACCACTGTGCACAAGGGACAGGTTTTTCATGATATGAGCCCTATTATGCTTTAAAACTTCATAAGTTTCAGCTGTAATGCTATGGAAAAGGATAAGTTGTATTTAAAATAAAGTCTAAAAATAAATACCAAGTATGTATAGAGTTTTAATTAAACTCTCTTCAAAGTTCAAGAGATGTGTCCTTAAGTGTGCTCTGAGCTTGAGTATCTAATAAAAGTTGGACTCCACTATTCAGAAGCACAGTACCCAAAAGAGGCCTCTCCGCATCTTTTATGGAAGGTATTTGCAGAAGGCAAGGACCGGATGGAGATCTTGTATAATGTGGTGGGGCAGAGAGACATTCTAGGAGGTAAACTGATTCTAAATTACTTAGCTTTATAGAACAGTAGCAGAGCTTTAAAATCTGACCCCAAAGATACAACAGTGCAGTTCCATTAAACTGAAGTGATAGGAGCTTTTCTATAGAGGATGGATTGTTTTCATATAACATCCAGTAAAAAGAGCAATACAGTCATTAACTCTGCTTGCAACAATTCATGAAGAAACTGCATTGCTGAGAAAAGGCCAAACCTTCTCAAATGAAACTAAGCTATTGTCATCACTGTGTTTTCTTGCAGGATAAAGCAATATTTAAGATTTAGAAAGCACTTCACAAAGCAACAAGCATAGCCAGTAAGCCTGTCAATGGAGTGTTGATTATCAGAAAGAATAGAAATGTAAAATTGCATGCCATCTAAAACTGACACTTCTCTGGGCTACCTTAAAATTTTGAACTTATACATATAATATGTTTCTGGGCATAAAACACAGCCTAAACAACTTTTTAAAGATAAAAAATGTTTACAGTGAAGAAATAATATTTTTTTATGATTGATGTCCCAGTGAAACAAAGAACTGGCTATACAATTAAATATGTTTGAAACCTTTCTAAAACTGTGGCTGGGAGGCATAACCAGTATTCAAGATGATGGATCAGACTATGTGATCAATGTTATCAAAAGCTGCACTAAGCTCCTAGAAGTCCAAAAGAAGTCTTAAGCATGACAGCTTGAACTAATGCTGTCTTGGTACAGCCAGAAAACCTAATTCATTTTATATAAACTGTGAAGTCTTAGGCTTAATATTGTGCAACTTTTCAGACATGGAAACACATAGTCATCTTTTGAATACATTTTATACTCTTATAAGTAAAGGGGACAAAAATGATCTTTGTGCAACACCATAGAAGAACATTTATTGTTTCCCTAAAGTGAGTTTTATTGCATGGATTTTTAGTGAACCATTGTTTAAATAAGATATATTAGAGCTTTTTTAGAGTTCCTCCAAGAACCTTTATATAAAATATCTTCTTAAACATTCTTCTGTGTGGTTCTTCTATGGCATTACTCTTTTTTCTTCTTTGGCTGTGCTGAAGCAAGTTCTTCTGTTAGAGATTTTTGATTATTATTTCTCTTTATTGTTCCTATATTACACCAAGACTTTTCTTTCTAGCTGATTGAAAGAAGCTAACAACTGTTTTAATGGACTGTACTAATGACCATATCGAGGTATGGCTTTTGCCGGGCAGCAGATGCTAGGAGCTTTTCTGGCACATGCATGGCCAAATGCACTTCAGCGGATTAGATTTTTTTCCCCTCTGTGATTTGCTCTTACAGCGAGAGCAAATGTAAGTTAGCTGACTTACACTTCACAGCTGTATGAGGATTCTGTCAAATACAAAATGAAATGCAAACAGTTGCAGTGCTGCTTTAAAACACTAGCTGTTTAACTCTCTTCACGGCTATAATAAAATCTTAATATGAACTAGGCTTACATTTCCTGAAGGAAATACAGCTGCAGAACAAGAAGAAATTCTCAAAATAATCTTTTAAAATAATGAGACAATTCAAAGGGTATCTAGTTAAATGGGAAAGGCAGAAAAGAAAGAAATAAAGAAAGAAAGAAAGAAAATCCATACAAATCTGGTGAAAATAATAAAAATCTAAAAATTATTAAAATGATCTAGTAAATGATGTCAGAACAAAATCTGTACGTTAAGCAATTTGAGCTGCATTAAGTGTGTCAGAAGAAGAAAAACAAGACAAAATCAGGATGACAATACAGTGCTCAACTTGCAATCACTGTATTTTTTGCTTAAGCTCATTAAAGAAATGATGTTGAATGTGCAGATTTGAATCTATTATTGGATTCATCAGTACAATATGAGGTAATTATTATTATACATGCAGGTTTGTTTTGTGGAAAGGAAAATGTTCAGTATCCATTCCCCAACAATATTTTAAACACAGTTTAAATGGTGGATGTAAGCTCTCCGACTCTGCGAATCATATGATCGCAGTCCCCAGAATTTTAGGTAACCCCGGACACACACACATACACACCCCTCTCGCACGCACATCACCATGGCAGCACATCAC
This sequence comes from Megaleporinus macrocephalus, assembly GCA_021613375.1. Taxonomy (NCBI): domain Eukaryota; kingdom Metazoa; phylum Chordata; class Actinopteri; order Characiformes; family Anostomidae; genus Megaleporinus; species Megaleporinus macrocephalus. The sequence goes on from CM038719.1 coordinate 28,022,656, forward strand.
ACGCAGCTGACACTTATCAGTGCTAGCAGCGGCAGCTCGTTAGCACATCCGATATAAGCCAGCTACGCACATTCCTCAGAGCTCAGAGCTTACCTGTCCGTGGTTACCAGGTCGGCGTCTAACCTGTCTCTCCCCATGTCCAACCGAGCTTGGCTTCCTCACAGCGGGACCCTGTCAGAATTCCTGGAGCCCAGGAGAACCCCCAGACTATCCGCCCTGCTTCAACACTCACCTCCAATCAGCTGAGCTTTCCTGCTGACATCCCTGAGGAGTGAGGCTGGTGAACCACTGGACTTCCGGACTCGTCCCTTGTAGCGAGCCCGTTCCCCGGCTCTGGCCGGTCCAATTAATGATTGTTTTACTCATGGCAGAACACTGGAATATCACCTTTATGGAAGGTCCCCTTGGTTGAGACGAGGCGTGCTCTGGACCACGAATCACTGCTCTAACTGTCCATACAGGGCGCTTTCCTGTCTCTCCCATCTCACAGGATGCGAGGATCTGCTCTGGTTCCCCCCAGCTCTACCAGGCGACCAAGAGGGGAGCTTGAAAGGCACATGGCTAACACCAGCGACCATACCCAACACCAAGCCTTCTCCATGGTCCAACTCGCAGCCAGCCTTAGGCTTCTCCATCTATACTCACTGGACTCCTTGCATTAGCGAGCTCCGAACCTTTTGTTATTATTGTTTTTTCACTGTTCTAAGTATTAAAGCCTTGCACATGGATTGCATTTCTGATCTCGAGTCTGATTCCTTACAGGGGAAATGACATCTAAAATTACAATGTCGCACAACTATCTAACACTACTAGATGTGGGAGGTGGTTGGAGAGCTGGAGTGATGTTAATTGGTGCTGATCATTTGCAAACCTTGTTGTTCTGATATGCCGGTTTATAAAGGAGTAATTAATAGAATGTGCGTGCTCAACAATGTATTGTGATATCAGCATGATGCACACTGTAACAGATTGTGATGTCACAATGTCATAATGTGCACAAATGTAATAGGTTGTTTTCATGGAGGGCAGTAAGTGAAAAGCAGAATGAAGGGAAGGGGATGGAGACAAGGAGCCTGTACTGCACTAGTTTAGAACATTATGCAACAGATATTCACACATATACAAAAAATGTTACACATGATCCTGATGTTATAAAGAGTGATTTTGACTGTAAGATTAGCTGCTATCAAGGCAGCCAATTAAAGAAGTACCTTCTCTTCCAGTCACTCTTCTACTCAACATAAACAAAAACATACAAAAGTACTGCGGTACAACTTGTTTGTTAGCAGTTGGGTTGACCTTTGTACCAAGATGCTGCACAATGACTGTCATTTGTTTTTTCTTTTATTGTCCCATGGATTACCATCAACAAACATTCAACTCAGCTGCACCGCTTAACATTACCGTTACAGATGTTTACTTACCATAAGATTTTAAATCTATCACCAGTGTTCATTCACAGATCAACTATACACAATAAGTGTATTAAATCAGTAGGTCAATTAAGTCAGTAGGTCACAGAATGTTAGCCAACATGACCTACTGGACCATGGAACAGGAAAACTGGTGAATAAGCTGACTTCATACCGTGCAGTCAGTAGGAGGGAGTACTGTTTTGTGAACAGTTTGTCTGTAGGTGCTGTGACTGTGCACTGGTGCTAGATTTAAAACATCTACATGAAACTCGAACGGGAAGCTCCTTCAACCTTGTCTCGACTGCAGGCGAAGGTTCTGCCATTTCTGCTGCCATTTTTTGGTCAGTTTCTTGCATTTTTGTTGGTTTTTATTGGTACTCTTCATAGTTTCTTGGTTATAAAGCAATGACACAAGCCATGGATATTTTGAGAGTTTGTGATGGTGCTCCCCATGTGTTAATTAACTTTATGTCCTCCACCTGCAGTTTGCACCAAAGCAACACAGTGACAACATTTCCAAATAGCCTAAATCTAAATTTGCTTACTGCACAAGTTACTATATTTAATGTGTAACTGCGTTTTTCTAACCAACAAAAATGTATAGTAGGACTTTTAATTTAATTTTAGGAACCTTTTCTAAATCTTTTCCTGACTAAATTCAATATAAATATAATAAACAACATGTCATAACTAGAAATGTGCATTTCCTTCAAAAATGCAGTGCTTGTGCAGCTAAGATGCTTGGCATTTGCAATAGATCTCCAAATTCTTGCTAGGGGTTTCCTAGATGGTTACTATGATATTCCAGGTGGTTGCTATGGTGTTGCTAGGTGGTTCCTATGGTAATCCAGATGGTTGTTACAGAGCTGCTAGGTGGTTGTTGATATTATCTAATAGATTTGTATTATTATGATTTAAGCTGAGTGCAACAAAACCATACGTAGCATCAATAAACTGATCAGACCGAACATTCAGGCAATGTCTCATATACATATATATATATATATATATATATATATATATATATATATATATACCATCAGATAACAAAAGCGATAGTTATTATATTTTATAACTATATATTTATTATGTAATTATAAATAAATAGCAGTGGCAGGTCAGAGTGTTTTTTTTTTTATTTGTCCCAGACCTGAGTGACATGTTCAGAGTAGTTGCAACTTTGTTTGTGGTTCAGCGACCATTACTCATGAACATAGTGTGTGTGGGTGTGTGGGTGTGTGTGTTTGTGTGTGTGTTTGCTCCAGCAAAATAGGCCCCATTGTTTACCCTTTCTAGAGGCTGCACCCTCACAAAGCGTACAACAACTTCCTGGGACAGAACAAGCTGTACCCCACCACACACACACACACACACACACAGTTTTGTATGCAGGACCAAGTCTTTGTCACTGTTAATATATTTCAGATTATGTAACATAACACAGATCTGTCCAGTGCAACAGTTGTGCTTGTTTATGTTGACCAATATCAGATCAAAAATCCCGCTGATGATACGTTCAGAAACTTCAGTTTTGTCCTCCTTAACTTCCGTAAATCTGCTGTGGTAAGACTTATGGCATGCATGTGTCTGTTGGTCGTATAACTACAACAGCATTAAGAAATTATGTTATTAAGGGGAGTTGCAGATTAAACAGTGTTGGTTAAAATATGTGCAAAGATAAATATTTCCTTTAATTGTGATCTTAATTAAACTACTCTTCTCTGTTGATCACATGTTTTCTTAGGGTTGTTGATATGTAAATAGTTTGTAGAGTCCTTTTTTATTTTCTTTAAGTAAACATACATTTTTTCATGTGTTCTCACATGTATATTGCTACCACATACATCAGCAAGCGTATAGCCCTGTGACAAGTCCCTAAACCATTTTCGTATCATCTTCCATCAAATCTGAAAACATTTACAACTTTTCTTGATTCACTGCCCTGCCCCCTTCCCCCATCACAGACAGGAAGCTTTTCATAGCAAGTTAAAATAATGGACTTGTGGTCAGACCATTAGAGATTATCCTAATCATATCAGTCCGTGACATGTTTCGGACCGCCAAACCAATTTTACCATTACTTGTAGAAGAGCTGAAAGGTAAACCAGATTTTGGGTCCACTTTAAGCAGGACCATTTTAGTTCTTCTCTTCACAGCCAAAGGGAAATCAGCCTTTAACAAGTATGTAAGGAACAATAGAGCTGGCCAACATGGCAAATTTACTGTTAGTGGCCAGAGACCTCCTCTCATTCACTCTTTCTCTGTTTCTCTGGTCTTATATAAGATGGCAAAAAATAACTTGTAACTCAAGTAAAGGTGTGTACGGAAGATTTACTGTCCTCCTTACGTCTTTGCTGCCTTCAGGGCTTTGGCTCTGGAATGTGTGAGGTGGGTGTGCACATTAATTGTGTACAGTGATTGTGGACACTCAATCTGAATCTGCCACAGGGGGCACTGCAGCCAACATTGACAGCATCACAGGCCTTCCTTGTACCAGTTAAATAATGGTGTTTGGTAGAAAAAGACTTTTTACAATAATTTATTAACTAAAAAAAAAAGAATGAATTATTTACATAGCACCTCTAATACATTTAAGATGCAGCTTAAAGTGCTGTACAAACACAGGGACAAACAGATAAAACTAAACAATATTAAAATTAATGCAGTAGATAAAAAGGAGAGAGAATTAAAATAGTAAAACAGCAAGAAATAGTCAATTAAAAAAAAAATAGTATGATTAATAAGATACAAATTACAATGAAAACCAGGAAGTGTAAATGAAATAAATAAAATAAATAAAAGCAATACATTGCAGCAATAAAAAGCTAATCATAGAAGCCAATTGAATGCCAAAGTAAATAAATACGGTTTTAACTGTTTTTAAACACAGTAGCAGAGGGAGCCTGATGAATATCTGTTAGTAATGTGTTCCAAATCTTTGGCGCATAAAAGCAAAATGAGGAGGAGGAGGAGGCAACTAGTGGATGATCTTAAGACACGATTTGGAACATAATTAGTCAGGCATTCAGAGATGTATGAGGGTGTGAGACCATTAATAGATTTAAAAACTAATAATACAATTTTATAATCAATTCTGAAGGAAACAGGCAGCCAGGGCATTGATGCTAAAATCAGTCTAACATGGTTGTGTTTTCTAGAATGCGATAGTATTCTGGCTGCTGTATTTTGCACCAGCTGGAGTTTGTTTACCATAGTTTTAGGAAGTTCAGTAAGCAATGCATTGCAATATTTAAGGCAAGAAAAGAGATATGCATAAAATAGTAAACTAGACGACATTAAACCCTATAACTTGAGTCAAATTAGTCAAATCAGTCAAGTCAACAGTAATAGTGGTGTATAGGAGAATGGAGGCAGAGTAAATGAACAGACTAAAGCAAAAGATACATAGAAATTCACTATAAGATGTTTTTTTAAAAATCTGAAACAAACTAATTAAAAAAAATGACAATGGGTGTGTTGGATATTGCCGGCGGTGTTGCAAGTTACTTTGATACTAAATAATAAATCCTAGTTAAAGTCAAACGTTCTCTGTTAACCCCAGTTTAGATACTATAATGAATCTGTATGAAAGCCTGATGTTTTTAAAGAACCAAAGGAGCAAAGAGAAATCATACTACCTGGAAAAAACCACACTGCCAGTAGGGTTAGAGGGACCTAAGCTAAAAGTTGCCTGAGAAAGTCTGTTGTGAGACAGATCTCTGCATCCAGAATGCTGTGAAGGCTGTCTGTAATTTAAACTTTCAGTTACTATAACCTCAAAGTAGTTTCCAGTAATCAACAGTACAGTTATAGGTTTATAATGTAGACAGATTGTGGTAGTCATTGCTGTTGGTTATTACAGTACATTAGCATGCGAGATGGGTTTTTTGGGGGGAAGGGGGTGGGGTGGAAATCTTGCTTGGGCCCCCAAAAAGCTAGAGCCAGCACTGCCTTTGATCTTGTTAATGTGTAATCTTGTTAATGTTTGGTTTTGATTGTATAAATTCTGTGCAGTTATGGAGCTGCATAAGCTTCTGTGATATTGTATAAAATTGATTGACCATCCAAAAACGGTAGGCATGTAGGGGCCCAATAAACATTTGTGCTAATAACTTGATGATTTGGTTCTTCCAGTTCATGAAATCTGGCTGCTGCCTTGTCCTTTTATTACATACATAGCAATAAGATCATGAAAGTGTCACTATGTTATTAAAACATGAAACAGTTTATAAAAAATACTTAGATGTAGCCTGATTTCGCAATAGCAATGTGGCACGGGACTAAATGCCAATGCCATGTGCGGGAGCAGGTGGTTAAGAAAGCTAGTGCATAAGGGATCAGGACAATATATTTATGTAGGAAAATCCTGAAAAAAAACCAAAAACGTCTAAATAAAATGATAATAATCATGCAGTAATTAGCATGTAATAATTAGCATGCAATAATTAGTGTAAGGTGGAAGCTAAATAATTAATAAGAAAGTAATAAACCCATAAAACGCATTACATTATTGAGCTACAAAAATAGTGGAGCCTTTAGATAGTCAGTTGGCCTGAGCTGTGGAAAGTTCTAAACAAAGCAGACTACAGACAGTCCCCACATTTTCAGTCAGGATTCTTTCAAGATAAAATGATTTATTTGTGAATAGAGCATATCAAAAATTCAATGTCATAGGCCCTCATTCGTGTCTGCAGGCTGGAGCAGGCTTAAACGTCTATGTAGCAGGCGGGAGTGGGACGAACGTGGGACAGTTTTTGACAGGAGCAAGACCAATTTAAGAGAGGGCAGGCAGGAGCAGCCTCAACAATTAGTAGCATGCAGAACTTTAACATGACGCACATTCTAGAAGTGTAGCTACAGTATATGTTAAAAGAACTCACTCTTGATGGACCATTAAAGATTGATATAAGTAATGTTAAACACAATCTACACTTTTGGTTATTCCTGATTATTTCAAAACTTAAAGTTGACATTCGTGTAAAATTGGGGCAAAAAAATGTTTTGAAGTTTCTTTATGGTGGCCTGCTACCAGCTAGACCTCCATCTTCTTGCCTTAAGAAACTTTTTGAAGTTTATTGCATAAGTTTGTTTAACAAGTTCCTCTTTATCTCTCATTGTTCTCCTGCTTGTGTGTGTCTTATGTCTTGGAACTCGCCTATTGTTACTCGGCTATTGTATTTGGGTTTGTGATCTGTCCCTGGAGATTTCACTTGTGTGTAGGCAAGAGTGTCTTACATTGACTGTTGTCCCTTATTTCAGAAACTGTTCTTATCTCTTCTGCATTTATACATACAGCAACTATTCCATTCTCCATTGCATTGTCCCCCACGCTGTGAAGTCCTCTAGCCAAGTAGCCGCAGTGTCGTCTCTTCCCCCAGCTGAGCTGCTCAGCGGGTTCTTGCGCTGGGTGTCAGTGTGTGCAGTGGAGCCGAGCTGAGCAGTTTGGCGGCGAGAGTCGAGAGCGAACGCACATTCGCCTCCGCACACACACTGCTGAACGAAGCCAGACATGAGTTACGGCTTCGACTTCCCAGAACCAAAATCAATAGGGGCGCGATAATTTATTTACTTTTGCCTTTTTGTGGTGTGATTTATTGGAGTCGATTATTGTGTCGATGCTTGAAGTGTGAGCATAAAAGCTTTTCAGCTTGCTCGCTCTCTCTCTCTGTCAAGAGTGCTTCTCTCCTGTTTACTCTCCTTTTCTTTCTCTCAATCTCTCTTGCTTTCTCTGGCTGTCTCTGCCTCTCCTTCTAACTCTGTTGCTGCTAAGACTATTTAGTGCACATATTCACGTATCCAGGTCCACACCTGGTGTTAACTTGTCCACTCATAAGTACAGGCGGGGGCAGATTAAGTGATTGTATAGTTCTAGGCAATTGACTAGATTGGACGCACATTGGATGCACATTTTGAGGCTTTGGCCTCTGGAGTGGTGTAGCTATCTACACCAAAAATTATATGTTGGCCAGTTAAACTCAGATAAAAGTTTTTTTTGTTTTTGTTTTTTTTTTTTCAACTTTTGTGTTTCTCTGCTGCATTTTGATAAATGTTATTAAACTGTAAAGTAGCTACGGAATTAGCTACTGTGTTGCCAAGTGCTTAAACATGTTACCAACAGTGCACAGCTTCTCAAACAGTTGTCCTTACAGTAAATCTAATCTGAAGTCAGACCTATTCTTTGTACACAAATGGTAACATATAAAAAGACTTGGATTCTGTGATATATTATGTTCAGGAATGGCCAAAAATCAAAATGCAGGATGATCTACAAAAAATATTATTGCCAATATACACCTCTTACATGACACCCACAATAACTTCCCAGCCACATTTTTAAACTTTAGCTTCTTTAAGTACTGCACTGGAGATGTAGCCTGACAGTATTTTGTTATACTGTACAGTATTGTATTAATATAGTAACAATAAAGTTGAATTATTTAATATGGAAGATATTATATGATATGTTGACCTACTATGTCAATAATAAAAAGCTAATAAAATGACACTGGCTGGTAAACCTGTGCTTTCTAGATAAACTAATTACTCCCCATGAAACCGCATGAAATAGGTATAAATTTACATTACATACAGTACAACACACAAAGCGGTTTTCAGTGGTTAAATCACTTTGACATTAGTGATGTGTAGCTGATGTTTTTACTGAATAGAGCTGAAGTATTAGAGTTCCCTTTATTTATGCAACATTATTTCAATGCATGTTAATTTACTTGTAGCATGGACATTTGTATTTTGACTTCAGAGTGACCTCTTAATGTCTAAGATCCTGTGACATGGGGACAATGAGACCAGAAGTTTCTTATATACAAAATCACACATTTTTTTCAGAGTCAAATTGGAAAGAACTATATAGAATTCCGCTTAATTATTATATATAAATATTTTTCCTCACCTCCAACATCCAGTCGTAAAAGTCGGTTGTATTTTCTGCATTTCACGATCCAAATCCCAAAAAATTTAGCTTCTTGACAGCTGCACATCTGTTCAGTCTCATCGTGTTGACCTGTCTACGCAGAGTGAAAGGATAGACAGAAAAAAGCGTGCACTGATATGAATCAGTCCTATGGTTAATAGGTCTAAACTCTCACATTAATGCTTAATAAAACTTTGCAACAAAATTGCACTTTAAGTTTGATTTTGCATGTTTGATGGTGCTGACCTGCATAACTGGGTCACGTTGTGTTCTATGTGTTTCTTTCTTTTGGGCAGTAGAATATTTATTTCACACTTTCACACAGCATGAAGCATTCAGACAAATGCGGTATCGACAGCTGAGTTGTTTAAGAGAGGGCGAGGACGGTATCGGATTGGTAGCAATATTGGTAGATAATTTGTGGTATCAATGTTGGATGTGAAAAAGTGTTATTGAGTCACCCCAAGAGAAACACCTGTGTAATTTTACATATTAAAGAAGAGAGGAGCTTGTTTCTTTCTAAACTCTCAAAGGTGAAAGCTTGTGATTAAAGTACTGTTTATCTCATGACTACAGTTTTGGTGGTCTGTCAGGTCTTACATGTATATTAGGTGTCTCATTTTCTTTCTAACTTCATTTCCAGAAATAAATGAATAGTCTTTTATCTAGTCATGTAGAAATGTCAGTAAAACAAATACAGGAGGTACTGTATAGGCTGAAATTGTCTAATAAATGAAAGTTAGACTTTTACTTTTGTGCAGTATTGTATAAAATTACACAAATAAATAGCATTTAAATAACATTTCTAAAAACTCTTATGCTCTTTTAATATCACTTCTTAAGATGTCTATTGTCTATTTACTTTTTTTTTTTCAGGAAAAGTTGGTCTGACCATAAATGAGCATGATGCCACAGCATGCGCACACACACACACACACACACAGTGTGGTGGCTAACACAGGGTTACCAGCAGAGGCTCATGAGGTGGTAAGAACTGAAACCCCACTTGAGGCTCTGTGTGTCTCATCTCAGCGGGAGATGCTTTTAAATTTAAGCAGACGGAGGAAGGCGCGCGTGCCCCTGTGTGTGGGTGTGTGAGGGTGTGTATGCTCTCCAGTCTCTCAGCAGCACTCCTGTGGGCGGTTCACAGCCCTGAAGCAATAACGCTAAAGGTAAGGCGCACTGCGTGCCGGGTGCTCCATAAAGAGTCCCCGCGCGCGAGGTGCGGACAGACTTCTGGCCAGCAGCCCGACCACAGCACTCAAAGAACACTTTGTCTGGGCCGTACCTGCGCGTGCTGTGGAAACAGAGCCGCCATCGTCACACAGTTGATTTAATAAAACTGGATCCCCAATATGAGACTTTGAGTGTTAGTAGAGTGGAATGTCTGTAATGGAAATGGGAGAGAGAGAGGGATAGAGAGAGAGAGAGAGAAAGAGAGAGAAAGGGCAGAATATGAATTAGAAGTCTACCGCAATAGGATACATCTCTATATTTCTCTATTTTTATCTCATGTATTCTTCCCACCTTTTTCTTTTCTCTTTATTTTCTCTCTCTCTGTTATTTCGCTCCCTTTCCTTGTACTTACTCTCTGCAGTGTCAACCTTTGCAATTCCATATTTCCTTTAGTGACAGCAGTATTTGTACTCCCTCGCTCTCTTTTCTTTCTTCTCCTTTTTCTCTTCTCTCCCTCTTTTCCCGTTCTCTCTTTGCTTTTCTTTGACTTTCTGCCCTCCCTGTTCTTTTATATATTATATTATATTATATTATATTATATTATATATATCTTCTCACTGTTGCTTTCTCCTTCTCTTCTCTAATTCTATCAGTTTTCTGTCTCTTTCAGCTCTCCTACTATTTTATATTTTCATGGTCGAAGCATTGGCATCATTTTCTTTCTTTTTTACTTTATTTCTTTTCTCCTTTTTGTCTTTTTATGCTTCCCTCTTATTTCTCCCTATATATTTTCATATTTACCACACTCTTTTGTATCTATTTTCTTTCTGCTCTTGTCTCCCCCTTTTTCACTTTTCCTTTTTCTTTTTTCTCTCACTTTCTTCCACACTCCCCTCTCTGAGCACCCGGCAGGCATCACAGTCACAGTGCTAATTTCTTTAAAAGCTTCAGAGGCCCTGGCTGTAAGCTGGCTTAAGCACTTGTTAAATGATGATAGAAAAAACAGAGCTGTAGAGGAATGAAAATAAAGGTAGGAGTGTGTGTGTGTGTGTGTGTGTGTGTGTGTGTGTGTGTGTGTGTGTGTGTGTGTGTGTGTGTGTGTGTGTGTGTGCGCACAGGCCTCGTTGCTGTTGCGGTTTTGTAAGTTGTTTTTGGTGTTTGCTAGAGGAACCACACCGGAGCCCATGAAAAGCTCAAGTGGCCTTTTTATAAGACACATTATTATATGTGTAATCATTCTGTCTTAGTTCTCTCTCCCTCCCTTCCTCAGCCCTGTAGTCCCTATTTCCTGTCTCCTTATTCTTTTTTCCTCTCTCTTTTTCTATTTGTCTCAAATTTTCCCTCATGGGACTCGCACACCTTGTCAACAGTGCATGCAATGAGGGACTTGTTTAATGTTTTGTGGCTTAATTTCAGGCTGTATTAGGCCCGTATGCCTGTAGGCCTGCTGCTCTCCGCTGAATGACTCTCATTAGGATGAGTAAGCGGCCACGCCGGGTTGTTTGTTGACCCGGTTGGCTATGTTTGCGTCCAGGGGCCACGGCCAGGGGACCAGGTAGGCGGTCGGCGGCCTGCGGCTGGAAGCTGGCCTGGCTTGGGGTGAGGCGCCACTCACAGACGTCCGATTTAGTCCTAGAATGGCCCCTCTCTTCTCCATCGCTCCCGAATGACGTCACGTGTGGCGTGACTCACCTGAAGCCGCAGCTGCACAAAGACACAGATTCAGGCCTCAAATGGGCCGGTGGCACTCGCAGCAATTAGCTTTTAACACGCTAATTACCATGATAATTTGTCTGCCTAAAACGGGGAACGTTCCGTCTCACGGTTTGATTCACATCGTATTGCACAGTTAATGGACTGTGGATTCAGTAGTGGTGGAAAGTAACTAATTGCATGGACTTTAGTTACAGGACCTAAGCAGTTTTTTTCCAGCATATGTTTTTTAAATGGTGCTACTTTTGCCTGAGTATAATTTGAAAGATATATTTAACTTTACTCCAGCACTTTCCCTCAAACTGCGGCCAGCTACTGCTGCGTTTCATTGGTCAGAACAATTTAGCACACCCTAATCATTCAGATTCGGCCATTAGCAGACCCTTGCATAACCTCCAGTCGGGCTCAGCTTTTCAATTTGCATTCTGACAATTAGAACTGAGGTCATGCACACTGTTCCCAAATTTGTCAGCAAGAGCAAGTATGAACAGTAAGCACAAACACGCAGTTAATCAGGCACAAATGCAATGCTGAACTACATTTCATAGGTAGCATAAAATATTTCTTTCCGCAGTCATTTCCTCTGACAGGAATAACTTTATTTCTATTCCAGCAGTTTCTGTCTGAAGCAGCTGTATTTCTAACTACAAATGTTAGAGTTTGCTTCGACCTTTTCAAAGGATGTGGGGACGCCTAGTTTTCTAAAGTTCTAATACAAACAAGTATGTCTTTGTCACTTTATTTTTATTGTCACTTTATTTTTATTGAAAATCACTCAATTTTCATATATTGAGTGATTTTATTCTGATTTTTTAAGGTTCACATTGCATGTATATTGTTTTTGTGCTCAGGCTGTAGATTCATTGGGTTACCATGACCTGTGAGCAGACAGTAGTTCAGAATGCCCTGTGTTTTCCAGGCACTCTCACATGACTTTGTTTTTATCACATGATGCATAAATAGTATTACATTTGGATAGCAACTACAGTTGAAATCAAAGGTTTTAACACCCCCAGTCAAATTACACTTTTTGTTCACTATGAAAATAAGTTAAGACATTCTTTACAGGGAAAAAACATTAAGTTTTTACACACTGAAAAATAATAAAACTATAATAAAACTACTAAAAATGTCTCTCACCCCCCCCCCCACCCCCCACCCCCACTATGTTAAACAAAGCAAATAAACAATTACTGTGTTTTAATGGGTAGGCGATGGTAGTGTTAGGAGTCTTGCCCAATGACTGTTATTGGTATAGTGTAGGGTGGTTGCCCATGTGGGGAATTGAATCCCAGCCTACAGCATAGAGGGCAGTAGTGTAGCCCACTACACTATACAGACCACCATCATCACCACTGCCATCATCATCAACCACCACCAAGAAAGTTTAAGGACAGGAAACCAAGGAAAGGAGGAGTAAACGCAATGCTGGCTGAAGCAAGCAGCAATTATCATAATCCACTGAATCTACTGAATTTACATTCAGCAGTTAATAAAATAATTGATATAAATAGAAGTAAACAGATGTTAACACTGATGTTGCTAATATTAATAATTGACAGCACAACTTTCTGGGCATATATTGCCCACTATTGTTTGAAATATGAATTTGAACATGTTGAGACATCTTACGCAAGACAAAAGATCTGCAAGCCTTTAAAGGGGGCGTGTTACGCCTTTACTGTTTTATAAAGTTACAAAGCCGAAAGTACATGTCAGAAACCACTTTTCCTCCGCTGTTTAATATGCTTGGCTGGAATTCCAACTCTTTCGTTCATAACACAGTACTGGCTGCTTGTAGGGGTGGGTCTCTAGTGGCAGAATGCCACTATCACTTTTAGTTAAAAGTAAGTAAACAAGCTAATCAGAGCACACTGAGTTTATCAGGAGGAGGGGCTTAAAGACACAGAAGCTATCAATCAATGAGTGTTTTAGACAGGGAGTGAATACATGTACATTATGAAAAAAAAATTGTGTTTTAAAATTAAAAAGTAAAATTAAAGCATGTAAAAAATGTTGGTAGAACAAAATCATGATAACATGTCCCCCTTAAAAATATAAAAATAATGTCTAATGTCAGTTTTAAAAGAAGGAAAAATTAGCTGGTTATTGTCAACCATGTCAACTTTTGTAAGACTGTCCTTAAAGTTACGATGTGTAATGTAAGCATACGTTATTTCAAAATAGCCATAACGGAAAGCTCAAAATAAACTCTGCTTGGAGTTGTGGTAGGGAAGCTGATGTGTAACCGGCAAAGCTGGGCAGATAACATTTGAGGTCAGATAAGAGCCTTACACTCACTTATGCAACCATCATCGCTCTGTGGTCCAGCCTCCTCGGCCCTGGCAGGGCTAAATATGTGCTGTGATTTCCCATCCACGCTTGCAGACTCTCTTTAGACTCACAGACGTACCGCTGTCCCACAAGCCCCACTTTTGGCTTACTAGTGGCCAGACGCTGCTCTTGAGTGCGCCCAATTTCAAAATAGCTAAATAGGAAGGGTTACAGTTATAATTAACCTCCATGGTGCAATTTGTGTTTCTTTATGACTCTGAACTTTGTTGACCTTTTTAGCACCTCTCTGTAAAGATTTATGGACCTCTCTCTGTGCTGTTTTGTCTCTCCCCCTTTTTTTCATATCAAACATGTGCAGATCACCCTGGCACACTGACAAGTGAATCCTTTGGACCCCCCCCCAAAAAAAAACATGCAAAATAAATGAGCAGCAGAAATTCTCCACTCTTCATTTCTTCTCCCTCTCCGAGAATTCCCTGCAACACATCTGAAGTTGATTTCACTGAGCTCCCCTGGAGAGCGCTATGGGATGCTGGGGTTCGAGGAAATTGCCAGCGCTCTGTCTCTTTCTCCATTCGACCTGCTCCCTGAACTTGAGCAGCCACCAGGGACCCCCATCAGTCTTAAGCCGCGGTTGGAATGATTGTGAATAGAATTTGCCTGGAGAAATTTGCTTGAATGGGAAAGGAAGCGAAAAAGGAATCAGTTAATCAGTTTATTTAGATGAACTTTTCAACTTTTATGAACTCACAAAACTTTGAGCCAGTTAAATAATACGTTTCAGGATAACTTATTAACAAGCTAGATTGCTAATGTTAGCAGTTTACTAGTCTTGCAAGCTACAGTTCTGGTGCACTTTGATGCTTAAGACATTGTTTTAGTGTGATGTCCAAGCAACAAGGGCTTTGATGTCCACTTAGAGTATGCCTCCTAGTCAGCACAAACAGGTCCAAACTGGTTCAATCAGACAAATACAAAGTATAACATGCGGAATACATAGCACTAGTGCAATATCAAAAAGTACAAGATTAGTGTTCATTTAAGTGCTTCACAAAATTCACCACTTGGGTGCCAGCGCAGAGAAGATACTTTTCCATGTGTCTTGAATAGTGGTGGATCAATCCACACGAAGTGCATGAGGTAAGCTATGGATCAAGACTAATGTGACCAGGTCGAAGAAGGCTGGTTCATTTTTGGCTTTGCAAGCAAGCTTCGTAATTTTAGATCTACAGGAAGCCAGATAGGCACTGGGGTGACATTCATGAGCTTAAGAAGATAATCACAGGATCTATTGCAAGGGACCAATTGCCCACATAGAAAGACCAGACAGGGACGGGTTGCAACAGATGAGCCATAAGGTGGCAATTCGAATCCATCTGACAAATTCCTAAAAGTTGTGGATTAATATGCCGTAGAGATCAGACATGCCATTTCTATGTGGGCAGAGCTTCTGAGGCTGAGACTAGCTGCTCACCAAACCACTACATCCCCTCCAAAATCACATCACACCAGGACTGCTTGTAATTGCCAGATTCATACTAAAAAATTGTGAAAAGGTCAAAAGTTGCTCAGATCTTCATCAGTCATCAAAACACAATGAGGGGATAGCACATATATGTAAAAAAGAAAAATAGGCAAGGAACCTCAGTAGCAATGGTAAGCCAAGGCAAGCATCAATGGGGTGTCAACAGACAGTGTTTTGAGTTAAACTCATGATGTTGAATGTTCTAATTTGCACATCACTTGCTGTGTAGTTTGTATGCAGCAGTAGGACTGTTGCTACCTAAAGGACCAGAATAAACCAGAGGAAATAAGGAACTAACTGACATGCCAAAATAATGTAAATTCCAATTATTATTATTTTTATTATTATTATTATTATTATTATTATTATTATTATTATTATTTGTATTTTCTTTATTATGAGCTGTTTGGAGCAAAGCTTAACTAAATGAGCCCCTGTGTTTATTCAGTTGCATGCCATAGCCAGCAGTACATCAAAGTGCGCCTAACGAGATCTGAGTGAAGTTTTCCAGTTTCTCCACTGTCAAGCTGTGGGTAGACTGTGGGTAGAGGCGCCAACACTGCATCACATCCATCTCTGTAAACGTAGGCTTGCTAGAAAGGCCTATGCTACTGCAATAAAAACAAAAAAAGAACAGAAGCCTGTGAGTAAACCATCATTGCTTTGAGACTTCTTGCAGGCAGTCCATTTCACAACACAAACCTCAGAGAGGTCTCTGGAGAGGAGGCGAGTGCCAATTGGACCTCATGAGAATACGGCGTCTCACAGGGCACTGCCAGCATGATGACTGCATTTCCTACCCAGCTTCCAGTTGCCACACACAGGCCCAACACGTTTTGTCATTATTGATGAAACATGATTCGGTTCAGTTCAGTTCACTGTAAATTATTGGTATTGGTGTTTTTCATAAACATTGTCACAAAACACAGGTGCCGGCTAGTCTGGTGATCTCATAATGAGTGTAATGATACAACATTATAATTAATAATACAAGCAATAAAACATGACCATTGGGCAAAAGAGTATTGGTAGCTCATTTGGTATTGGTAGGCCTTCAAACATCACATTTACTTTGAGAGTACTGAGACTGTGAGAGCAGAAGTCATATACTGTATTATCTTACAGTCACCAGTACCAGGTACAGGCACAGACACAGGTAGACTTAACAGGAGTCTGACACTCTGTCCCTTTGCCCTCGTATTGTAGAAGTGTAGTTTTGGCCGGTGTGTACAGGGTTGGGAAAGTTACTTTAAATTTTTTTTCCATTACAGACTGATTACCATTCCATACCATACTTCTAGATCCCTTGTCTTTTTAAAGGCATGTAATAAAACAAAGACAAAAAGAATAAAAAAATTCTATTCAAGGATGGGCTATTTAACAAGCCTCAACCCAACAGTCACTGATCTCACATTTATGTCTAGTTCACACTACACAATTTAAGCCTGGTTTTCCAGACGCCGACTGTTTTTTGTAGATCGCCGACAAAAACCTCTGCTCAGTCGTGTAGTGTGAACTCCTGAAAGACGCTCGCTGACCTGTCGCCAAGTGCTCACCGACTAATCGCAGATGCCCGGCAAACTACTAGCACGTTTAATATCTAGGCCAGTCGGCCACTGAGTCAACAGCAGCGTCTAGCTACAGCCAATGGGATCATGCAGAGAGAGAACAGCGTCACCAGTCACACAATGGGTGCGTCCGAAATCGCGTACTTGAACAGTACATACTCAGTTGGAGCTAGAGCGCACTGCCTGTCCGTTAAAGCAGTACGCCCTTTTAGTGTGCGAGTGTGCAGTATACACGCAACCTTGGACGCACTACGTCCGCCATCTTACCAACGTCCTGTGACGCAAGATGTCGGACCATCACGGTAAAGCCTCGTTTACTGACGTAATTAGAGACTGTTTGTGACACCATTTTGCGTGTTTGTCTAAATATCTACTCACGCGGTGCCTAGCTGTAGCTCAGAGAAGACGAAACAGGAGGATTGTAATCATTGTTTACCTCAGAAGCAGCGCTAAGTCCTGTAGCGGAAGTTTACTAGCTGTAGCTACGTACACACAGCCGACGTACCGCGTTTCCCTGCGCTTTTTCCTCCGCTTTAAATTCCTCCGCGGCTCCGATGGAATCCTGGGATAGGACAGTGTGCTGGAGCTGCATACTTAAAAATGTCTGCCGGTGCAGTATGTCATCCGGGGACTTTTCGCGTACTGCTTGCCGAGCAGCACTATGTATACTTGCGCACTGCTTTTGCGTACTGTTCAGTATGGAAGTACGCGATTTCGGACGCACCCAATCTCACTGCTGCTGTGGGAGACACGTACGTTTTCATTCAAATAAAATATTTACCTCTCTGCAGAACAGACAGTCCCTGCTGGGCCCGTGCCTTTATCTGTCTTCTCATATTCCATATTCGTTCCTTTTTCTTATTTAATTTGTTGGTGAAAATCAGCAGCCAGATGAGTGGGCGATTTCTCAGAGTGAAAATCGTGTAATTCGTAAGCCCGTGTTGCCGATTAGATATGTAGTGTGAAAGCCACAACAACTGAAAGACTTGCGATTACAGCAAACTTGCGATTACAGCACAACATGTAGTGTGAATGACACAAAGACCTGCTAACTCAAAAAGTTGTGTAGTGTGAACCATGCATTAGTAAAGTGTCAAAATCGAATTGAAGCAATATGTCGTTGATGTCCAAAGGAAAACATCTCCAAAATGTCAAAAAACGTACTTTACTCTTAATGCAAGCAGGCCCTGAGTGGCTAATCGGGAGATTCGGGATGATTCCCGATGGGCCTGCTCATGTCAGTCTCGAGTTTGGGCTGGTTGGAAGGGAAAAATTATTTTTACACTTATCTGTCACTTATCTAATCGTCTTCTTGCATTCATTTTCCATTGAAATATGTATTTATTCTCTATTCATCTGACAGCACACCCCCTACACTGCCGTATATTAGATGGGTTCTACCATATAAGGGAATTCTCCCCTCCTATATGTTTAAGTTGGTTGCGCCCACGAGTCATCTTTTCAGGAGCGGTAAAATTAATCATAGCAACAGAACAGTGCAAAGCGTCAGTCGGTGGTGACGGGAGGTAGAAAAAGTCCAGGTGGAGCCGAAAAAGCCAGCTTTAAAAAGAAAGGTGGTGGAAGAAGATGCTGCTAAATGTGCAAAATTATCAGAACTGTTCTGGAGAAGACAGTCCCCAGCTACATCCGGTAAACAGAGATATGGAAATAAGTTTGTATTGTCAGGCTATTACGCAACGTTTGCAACGACAGCTTAGCGTAGTGTATTTAGTAGAGCCCAATGCACACCATTAACCACAAATATCCAGTTTCAAGCTGAAAATAATAAACATAATTTAGAAGTGTACCATATTAATAGCCGAACTCATTAATGGAATGTTTTTGTAGCGTCGGAGCAGCAAACCCCTTCCAACGCTACTTTATATGATGTATAATAACTAAGATAGTTATTTGTAATGTAAAATATAACATAGAGAATATACGTGATATATGTTAAATTGTGTTGATGTTAATGTAAACAGAGAAGGAAATTCTCATGTCTATAGACAGTGTTATTAATAAAGTTGAGAAACCAGTGCACTGCTTATAGGAGGCTTTTAATGCTGTAGGTAGCTACTAAACATACGTGTAGTGAAGCTACTTTAGGTTAGTTTACTCTAAGCTAGTGTAAATCTAACAAAAGAGCACCTCTCTGTAGGTTAGAAAAATGCTATTTTATTTATTATTAATTAAACATGTTTAAGTGAAGTGCTTTCTGTTAACAAACCAACATATACCTGAAATTATACCCAATAGAAAGGCACTGTTGTTTTATTTATTCAGATTCCTCCTCCATGGAAAAGTGGGCCGGATTTGGGCATGAAACTCCCAGGCTGAAAAATTCCTATTGGTACATTCATCATGTAATTCTCAGACAATGTAAACATCAACTGCTGCAATTAAATGATGCTGTCACAAAGGGGGAGCGTGGAGTAGACGAGGCGACGGCAGAACACGCGGGGAGTGGACACAAACGCAAGTTTTTTAAAAACATTTAATAAAAACAAACGCGAAGCACTATGAAACTAAAGAATACAACCAAATCATGAAAATAACAAGACAGACTCGACAACAAGACAAACGGGCGGGATACAAAGAATGAACGACAACACAGGGAGCAAACAGAATGTATAAATCGACATAGGAAACACAGAACACCTGGAAACAGGAGGAGCCACAGACAGGTAACAGGTGAGGGGTGGAGACTAGGACGGACACATGACCAAAAGATAAACAGAAGCACACGGACAGGACAAGGGAAACTTAAACAAAGGCACAGACAGACGAAAACAGGGCAGGATGTAACAGAAAAATTAAATAATGGATAATGGAGATACATGTTTTTTGGGAAAGTGATGATATGAAAATATTTCTAACATGAAGATGATATATTTGTGCAACACAAAGTTTGAGTTGTTATGAGTCAGGCAAATTTTACTTCTATCCTTCAAACACCTGTGAAGAAAGAAATAATTTATGAGAAAAAACAAAACAAACTCTACATCTCACAAGATTTTGCTCTCTTTTAATGTTTCAGAATTTAATATTAATTTAGTTCAGCATTAAAATCTGGCAGGTTGACAATCACAGTATCTTGATTTACATCCATCCAATTTTATGAAGCAAGAAGAGCTGAATAAAGGAGCTCACTGTAGATTCAGGCGATGTGTAATTTTAAAGTAAACGCTTAATTCAAATATAAAAAAGGGCAAAAAATTATTACATTTTCTTTACATTGTGTGTGGTTTTAATGTAATCCTGTCATTAATCCTCAGATTTTATCATGTGCCTGTAATCTGATTACTGTCTTTTTTATTGTATGAGCAACTGATCCATGTTTACTACCCAATCCTGGAAAGGTTTAATGACTGTATTATTTTATATCGCCACTTCCATCTGTTTCAGTAAGATGAGGCTCAGCTTCACCCTGAGAATAGAGTCCGTGGGTCTGCCAATTAAGATAATGACTTTAAGAAAGTGTCACATTACAGCAGTGTTAACACCAAGTTTTTAAATTGTTTTAAAATGATATTGTGAAAGACTCTGTGGAGCTCTTATGTAGAGTTATAACTGAATACTACACAGCAAATAAATAGTATACTGAGTAGTACTGTTGGCAACTGGTGTCCCAGTGCTTGTGTAGATAATGACATAAGTACTTTTAATAATCCCCCTGGTTTTTATCGATTTTTCTGTCTTACTTGAAAAGAATGGTTGCAATATACAATGAATTAAATTAGCTCCTTTTCTGTGCATGGGCCTACATGTCACTAACATCAGGCTTATTGTCAGTTGGATGGTGTTGATAGCCACAGCATAGTGATCTCCAGCTTCAGTCTTCTTTAAGCTCTTACTGGGTGACACACATTGGCTTGGTTTCAATGTTTCAAACAAGTGTGTTCCCACCCCAACATATATACAATCCCACCCAAATTTAAGTTAAATTCCTCATGGCTGTCTCCAGACATGCACTCTCATTATGAGGTCACTTTTGAATCTGCTAGACTCAGTCCAGACGCCTAATGACAGTGAGAGGGGATAAAAACCCAAAGAGCTTTAGCAAGAAACCCTGAGAGAAACCCCTTCTCCTCTTTATGATCCTCTCCATGCTCGCATTTGGATCATTGTATTAGACTGCTGTGAGCTTGTCCACGTACATAGGTTCACTGTGTAATGTCATCCTTCTTCCTGTGATTCTCAGACTATGATGTGGTGTTGCTCTCTCCTCCTCCCCTCTTCAGTTTCTGCTCAGCATTTCCAGCACGAGACTCCTCGACAGCCGCAGAGATTAAATACTCTGCTCATGCTCTCCCTCCTCCTTCTTGTTTCTTCTGTTTTCTATCTCTTTACCCTCTGGTAGCAGAAAGGGATGAAGGTTAACATTATCATGTACTTTAAACAATGACACCAAACACACACAGTTATACACTAGGCTCAGATTATTGATTAGCCAAGGCCCGTTTTCTGTGCTAATTATTTGTTAAGCTAGGAGGCTAACTCCCAAACCTTTTCCAAACCAAAACCAGTTCTTCATTAGGAGCATATATATATATATATATATATATATATATATATATATATATATATATATATATATATATATATATATATATATATATATATGACCTGTCAAGTGAAAATGTTCCCTAAGCAGATACATATAATGGTTGTGAGCATCTTAGTCTCAAAGTGAGGACAGCTTCTTCTGTCATCATATCTTCATTAGTATGATACTTGATTTTGCATTTCAAACCTAAACATCAGGCCAGGCCTTTTTTAGCCCAAGCATATGATGTTACTGCACACATGGTCTAAAACAAATTTTCAAAACTACTTTACAGGGTGGCTTGCAGCAGCACATGCACACTATTTTGTTTCCTCCTGATGATGATCATTTTTCAGTTTGTACAAAAAATATCACACTGTTACATTTGAAGTCAAAACATTCAAGATTTAACTGTTATTTAGAATTAGAAACAACAGGCCCAGCGTTAGCGTTGGGAATGTGATTTGTAGTCTATATGCATGTAAAGTGGAAATGGAATTCAGCACAGCATGCGTAGTCTAAGATCCTGCCCCAGGACTCAGCTATGAGGTGACGTTTTATACGTTTTTATAGTTTACTGTAAGTAATACTGCGTCCTAAATCACATAGACAAGTCTGAGAGACCGTAATGAAAACCTGGATGTGGTTTGAGCATGTTGAAAGAAGTTTTGGAAATGCAGTTACAGAAAAGATTTGGGTGACTGTTAGCTTCAAGGCTTTGTTAACAACATGTGGCCTCATAGCTCTAGCGCTAAACTAAAGAGTCAAGCGTCTTGGCTGATTGACTACATCTGGCGTAGGTGGAAAATCGTGTCAGTTAGATTTTTCTTTGTCATACTGTTGAAGGAGAAACATTTGTTCTTGAATCTTTAAAAAAAGTTTTTCTTTAAAGAGCCGTCCACTGAAAGGTTCTTTAGGGGGCCAAAAGTGGCTCTTCTAAGGCATCATGCCAAAGAATTTGGGCACTTTGGTTTTTGAACAGTGCATTGAGGGTTCTGGGGGGGTTGATGTAAGTAAACAGCCCAATCGGAGACAGGTGGCACTTCCCACGATCCCGGAAGTACTCATCCCGTGCTCCTTGTTGACCCCTGTGGGGGAAGAGCAGGAGGGGGGAGCGGGTCAGGAAGTAGGTGGCGTGACCTCCCTGAGCGCCCTTTTTTTTATCCTCGACGCTCCAGGAAGGAAGGATGCGGTTTGCTGTCCTCCGGCGCCACTCCACATCCCAAAGAAAGAGACGGCATTATTAATTCCAGGCTTGTCTCATCTTTCTCTCTCTCTCTCTCTCCCCTTTTTCTCTTCTCTCTCTCTCTTTCTCTTGCTCTGACTTGTTCTTGTCTCCCTTTGAGCTCCTGTTAAACTTAAGAAAACAATGTGGAAGCTGACAAACCACATTTCTCTTTTCTTCCCCATTGCAGCGCGGGGAGTGGTGATGCTCATTTGGTCGTCTCCTGCTTTGCATTAATCTGCTTATTTGTTTGTCTTGCCATTTTTATATGCGTGCTGCATGACACAGAGCGAGTAGAACTGGTGTCTGATGTGGTGCAGACTTTCCATTGGCATTCGGCACTCCTGTCTTCTTTTAGACTGATCTATGCCACTCTGTGTACACACAGGCTGTGATGAATGGTTAACTACTGCAGCTAGAGTTTCTTTCTTGTTTAGTTTATGGCAAAAGAAAGAATCATATAGAATGGCTTTCATTATGTAGATGCATGGGGAGCTGCAGTGGAGTTTAAAGAAGGGAGTAAGCCTTTTTGATGTAGCAATTCAGAAATGGTAACATTTACCTTCATGGCGTTGACGAGTAACTACTGATATATCGCCTAATTAAAACCACATATCTGAGACTGAGTATCTTCTGCATTGTGCCCAATTCCCTTGCTGTTTTTATCCTTTCCCCTAACAACATTTATTAGAGGCTAAACTCATTTGCCACCAGTTGGCCTGAGCATTAACCGGGTGTAGCCCAGCTGTGATGCACTTCCCACCAACGGCACACACACCGTATAAAGTCATCCACAACACCTCAGTACCTCAGTTACCTCACTGCATTTGGCTGTATGCAAAGGAGTCATTTGTAGCTGAAAACAAGCATAGGCAAATGCAAGAGTGGCTGGGAGATTTTGCCATGTTTTATGGCAGAATGAGGAGCTGAAATGACCCTGCCATCTGGTGGTCATAGACGTACAGTGCATTGGCTTGGGTAATGGATGGCCGAGGGTTTTTTGGTGACAAAAGAACAAATACAAAATGCGATTAAAGAGACATCTAGAGAAAATTGGGAAATTTGCATCATGTCGAACTAGTAATGGACAATCAACTCCGTGTCGTATGTAATTATGTCCATTAAGTAGTCTAGACATTCCACACAATGCCTGTAAGGCTGCCAGTCATTCAATACTCAGCTTTGTAGGCTGTAAGAATTTGAAAGAATACTTCACTAAAAAACTCAATGTCAGGGAGAGCCTCTGAGCATTTTCTTTGATATGTTGGGGTGGGGAAAGTAGGAGG
This sequence comes from Megaleporinus macrocephalus, assembly GCA_021613375.1. Classification (NCBI taxonomy): domain Eukaryota; kingdom Metazoa; phylum Chordata; class Actinopteri; order Characiformes; family Anostomidae; genus Megaleporinus; species Megaleporinus macrocephalus. The sequence continues at coordinate 28,046,336 of CM038719.1, forward strand.
GGCAGGTAAGCCAGGACGCTACTCTTTTCTCCACCTGAAGGTCCATGGAGGTCCAAAAAACAGGGAAACAGGGTACCTTTTTTTGTTAAATATGATATGCTAAGATGAATCATGCTTATGATGACCAGCCACATTAACAAACAATGTACATTCTGATTTCAGGTTGGCTTTAAACAGATGGGTTCCCGTACGTCGCAGGGGGAATCACTTCTTATTAGCAGAAACTCAAAGTCTAATGGCCTCTAAATAGTTTGCTCCAGCAGTGTGGGCAGCGAGCGAGCGAGCAGGTCGTAAATGACTGTTTGGTCCCAGCTTGCTAATTGGTCTCAGTGGTCCTACTAATAGTTTTAGTTTTATAGGCAGCGTCCATCGAAAAAAAAACAAGCCCTGAAAAGTGAGACTGATGTTTTTTAATGTATGTTCAGAAATGTTGTGTAAAACAGAAAAAAGCCTGTCACACGGTCTCTTTCTACAACACTTTCTACAACTGCATTTTGTACAACACACAAAATGCAACCAACTTCTAAGACTGAACTTTGGATGTTTGGAAAATAAACCCTGGCAATTTCTTTAGGATCTCCTGAAGAATGGAGGCAAAAAGTGGATACTAAAAATTTTGATATCATATTTTGTTGTTGAGGTTTCTGTGTCATTTTCTGTCAAACGGATTTTCTTTTTTTTCCTGAGGCTGAAAAATTGGCAGTGGCACTAACTGGAAATTAAATAACCAAGAAAGACCTCTTGCTGTAATTGTTTAATTTTTCTAGGATTTTCTAATATCAATCTGAATTTCAGTTCTACTGCTTAAAAGTTCTATTAGTCATCAGAACGGCATAGCTCCGAAACCACTGAAACCAGTAACTATCCCCGTGCCTCTTGTCTTGACCAGTCTGTGATGCTACAGAAGTCAGTCTTTCAGCGGCTTTCTCCTAACATGACACCCAATCCCTCGTGCTGGTCAGATGGCCTCGGATCTACGCTGCTTTCGTTACAGGCAGCTTGCAAAAGAGTGCTTGGCTCATAATTGAGTTAACGAGCGTGTTTGCTTGTAACCTGAGCCAGCAGTGGTTGAGCATAGAAGAAAGGCTCACAATACACGGCAATCCTCTCTGACAACTGGCACTTTCACACCCCGACCTGGGCGAGTGAGGGGAGGGCCGTGGTAGTGGGTCTGTCCATAATGAAAAGACAACATACAGATGAGGCTGGAGTGGCGGGAGCACAACTGCACGCCGCCATTGGCAGCAGCCACCATTCCGACTGTCTCAGGCTAATCCAGGGTTATGGAATGAGTTCATCATCAGCACACATACAGACACACACACACACACATAAGCCCAGATGCACACACAGTTGTGACATGACAAATTCAGAAAAGGCTCCTTTTTATTGATCTTACACGGGAAGTTGGTCATTTTGCTGCCTAACCAAGGCCAGTTTGGGAGCATCACAGTGTCTCTTGGGTAACTTTAGCTGCTAGAAATTGGTCAAAGACTGCAGTGAAACAGTGCTAACAAAGCTAATGAGGAATGAAACCTAACAGGTTCAATTAGCATATTTTTTAAAGGATAGTTTGATGGGCTTCTAAAGATAAGGGGACCAAAGTATGTCTAATAGTCTTCCACAGAGAATAGAACTTAGTATGTCCTCAGGCTTTTGTGGGAAGGTACATAAAATTACTTGAAATAAAACGTACTTTCATGTAAGTTTGTTGACTAATGTTCTGGTCATAGCCAGTTAGCATAAAACTCAGTTGTGAGACTCATCTTTTATAATTGTATGGCTGATCCTCGGCACAGATCTGGCCCAAACACAGCAAGGGAGCAGAATTAATGTTGCCTGAATCTGGCCCATTTACATTGCTGGCCCCACAAGATTCACATCAGAACCAGCCCACAAATATAGACACGAGGCAAAACTATACACAGCTTTAGGGCACCTGGCTCTATTCTGGCCCACATGTTGAACATCTGCCTAGTAGTCAACCAACACTTGCATAAGAAAGTCAGAATCGGCCCAGAACTGTCTGCTGTCTGGGTAGCGTCAGTGACCTGCTTGGCTAAAATATTTTTATAGTGAGAAGACAGCTATATTCCGTTAACATAGACGAAGATCCCACCAAACACAGAGAAATTCGGTCTACAAAAAAATGGGATTTAAACTGTTACATTGACTGATCATGATACTGTAGGTATTTTCATTCAAGTTCATTTTATTGTTTCTGGTAGGATTTTTCATAAAGGTTTTCAAGCTTGCATTCTCAGAGAATACAACATTTTTTAAGACCGACTTCAGCTGCAGCATCCATCATCATACATTTACATTTACATTTACGGCATTTAGCAGACGCTCTTATCCAGAGCGACTTACAAAAGTGCTTAGTGTTGGTTAGAGTATGAATCTCTATCTAGTACAAACAGGTTTAAGTCCAAACCACTCTATACTCAAACACTGCCATAAACACAGGGCCAGTGCTGATACCTAGAAAAAAAGACAATGCAATACCTAGCCAGACTGGAACACTTACAGAGAAGAGAACAAATACAAGACTACATACAGTACAAGTGCATTACTTAGCCAGTGCTCCTAGAAGATAAAGTGCAATTACAGTTTATACCAATACTTTAGTATATTAGTGATTATAAATGCTTTACAAAGAGATGGGTCTTCAGTCTGCGTTTGAAGACCGTGAGAGAGTTCGCTGTTCGGACAGCCAGTGGAAGTTCGTTCCACCATCTGGGTGCCAGGACAGAGAAGCGTTTTGTTGCGTGTCTTCCATGAATCTTAAGTAATGGCGGGTCAAGCCGAGCCGTACTTGAAGCCCGAAGGGCTCGAGGTGCGGTTCGACTTTTGACCATTGCCATAAGGTAAGCAGGAGCTGGTCCATTCTTGGCTTTGTAGGCAAGCATCAGAACTTTAAACTGAATGCGAGCAGCTACAGGAAGCCAGTGAAGGGAGCGCAGCAGTGGTGTGACATGAGTGAACTTGGGAAGATTGAAGACGAGCCGTGCTGCTGCATCATACGCCATATAAAAGAAGAAAAACAGATAATGATAATGCTGATAATGCTATTCTAATCTAGATAATGCTGTTTAACTATGATACATGTCTTGAACGAGACAAAAGTGTAATGTGAAACATTTTTTTTTTATCAAAACGCAAACAAAGGAAATCTTTGATTTGCCCATCCAGTTTTCATGCCAGCGCAGTTGGCACTAGGGACTGCCAGCGTGCCAGGCTGTGCCAGCGGTGCAGAGCTCTGCCGATGGTGTGTAAACAGCAGGCAAAGCGCTGGCAGTGTAACCCCGCCAACCCCCCAGTCCCCATACAGAGAGAGCGTCACTTGGTACAGCATACAGCTGAGGGCCCACTTGTTGTGCTCACAGTTGCTAAAGGGCTGGGGGAGGTGACCTAGAGTCGGGTCAGCCTGCTGCGTTGCACTTGAGGCCAGTGTTTTACCCTCTGACCTTAGATAAGCTGACTGAACCCTGAATTCTGGTTGGGAGGTATTAGAAGATCTTAGGAGGATATTAGGAGGTCATGTTGCCAGTGAACACTGTTTTATTCAATGCTGAGTTAATCCAAATAAAACTGCAGATTAACTTTCATTTAAACTTATAACTGAGCATGACTTTCTGTATGACATTCAATAATACAGCCCTAAAGACTGGAGGTTTCTATTATGGTTTATAGCTATGCAGCACATTTTTATCTTTTTTTTAGGTAACATTATTTCCCACAGTGTCAGAAACCACCTGAGTGTGTCAAATTAAGATTACACAATTTGCCAGGTTTTTAAAAGTAAGAAATTTCTTTGTTAGCAACAAAGCTTCAGAAATGTAATCCTTTACTTTCGTTTATTTTTACTGATTTATACCTAGTATTGAAAGGTCTTACTTGTTTACCACAAGTCACCCCACAGGGCAGCAACTACACCTGTTGTCACCTCCACAGCCATACAGACACGCAGACACACGCACACACACACGTCCTTGCTGCCTCAGACATGGTGCTGCTGCATGCTTAACCCTCCCCTAACATGGCTGGTAATTTTTTGAACCCTCGGGCTGAATTCCCGCCTGCCGTTTTTTCACCATCCTTCCCTCCAGAGTGGCCAGCTGTTGGGATGGCAGACAGCTGCGTGTGAGGCGGAACCAATCTCAGCTGTCATGAGGCTTTACTGGCTGAGTGAAGGAGGGGGCGAAGAAGGGGGGTGGGGCCACAGAATGCCTTATGGACAGTTTGACACGGAGGGAAGGGCCTAATCACTCTTCCAGCTGCTCACTTTGTTGATTTGTCAGTAACTGTGTTTATATGCATACCGATGGTTTGATATTAGTCAAGACTGCCAGTCTAACTGAGTTCAAATCCAACTGAATAATAGTCAGACTCTGGTCTCATTAGGCTTAAGCTTAGCATGGTGATACTGGCTGGACTATTTGAGAGTGTGTAAATGTGTAAATTCTTTTGCACTGCATGTGTAGTGAAAATGGTTTATGACCAGAACAAACAAAACAAACACGTCGTAAAAGCCATAATCGCTGGAGTTCTTTGTGTAGAGCGCTAAAAAGAAAGGCTTGAGGTTCTGCAGTTTTAAGTATTTGAATTACTACCACAGCTAGAGTGTAATGCTCAAATAACATCTTGTCAGTTTGGAAAGCCAGAGTGGGAAACTGGGAAGACGTTGCACATTGTAGGTAAATCAGACTATGCTGGCGTACATGTAAACAGGTCAAGAAATGAGCTAGTTTAGAGAAACTATTTTGTATATGTAAATATAGCTACCAAATAGTGTTGTGCTGCTAACCGTAGGTGAGGCTTTCATAACACTACTGTGTCTTACCGTTAGTGGTGTTGACTGTTTCTTTATTGTAGTTGTGATTCCAGCAAATGATTTTACTGTTGTGTGTAAATAATAAACCGCATAAACCACCAATCACCTAATCCTCTCCCTAAGCTCCTTTATTCCTGTGTTGTTGTCAGAACAAACAAACTATCTATCTACATTTTGTCATTTTTTTATTGTTCTACATAATTAAAAGTGCCATTGACATTTCATCATGAATGCTCTATTAAGTTAGGAAAGTTTTCTTTCTGTAAATTTACTGTAAAGTTTCAGGTTTTGAAATAACATATATATAAATATATTTTAAATGTTGATTATACTAATAAACGTCACTGAAAATAATGTAAAAATACAGGCACTTTTGCTCACTGCATTACTTGTACTATCTACTTTGCAACTGGAAAAATGTGCCTGTTGCTCCCTCTAGTGGTTGTTTATGGCATCACTGAAACGTCAACTTCCACGTTCCCTGTTTGACCAAGGCAGTCCTATAAAGCATAAAAAACTAGTGGTCACCAACCCTCCCTCTGGATATCTACAGCTACTGTGCCAAGGTTAGAGACCACCCTCTTATTTATTACATTTCAATTCAATCTTTTAAACACAAGCCTCCGATATAAAGTATAACATCAAATGTCTCATTATTTAATTGGTCCACTCTATGCTTTGCATACTTCAGTGTCACTTTAACACCGCCACCCTTCCAGTTCTAAAACCAAACAGTTACATCTGTGTCCCTCCAACGAAAGCTGTTCCCAGAGACGTCACTGACATTATCTTCACACTATTAACTACCCAAACAACTGCATGTGCAAGATGGCTAAAGGAGATATTTCTAAGGAGATGAGATAATGGATAATACTTGCATAAGGAAGGGGCAGTAAAAGGAAAATACACCCACCAGCCACTTTATTATGGACACCTCCTTGTATGTACACTCATTGTCCACTTTATCTGCTCCATTTACCATATATGTGCACTTTGTAGCTCTACAATTACATACTGTGTCTGTTATATAGTCTCTACATAGTCCGTCTGTTGCTTTGTATATTTTGTTACCCTGTTCTTCAAAGGTCAGGACCCCCACAGGTCCACCACAGTGTAGGTATTATTTGGGTGGTGAATCATTCTAATCACTGCAGTGACACGGGTGGTGGTGGTGTGTTAGTGTGTGTTGTGCTGGTACTAGTGGGTCAGACACAGCTCTGCTGCTGCGTCCACTCACTGTCCACTCTATTAAACACCTACCTCACTGGTCCGCCTTATAGATCAGAGATGGTAGCTCATCTGTTGCTGCAGAGTTTCATCAATGGTCACAGGCTGCTGCCCCCAGGATGCTGTTGTCTGGATAATTTGGTTGGTGGACTATTCTCAGTCCAGCAGTGACACTGAGGTGCACTGCTGTGATTGATCCACTCTCACCAGCACAACATACACTAGCACACCACGACAGTGTCACAGTGCTGAGAATGAGCCAGCACCCACATAATGCCTGCTCTGTAGTGGTCCTCTGGTGGTCCTGACCACTGAACAACAGGGTAACAAAGTATACAAAGAATCAGATGGACTACAGTAATAGGAATGATCAGAATTATTATTATTATTATTATTATATGTAATTAGAATTATTAGAGCTAATAAAATGAACAAATGTAAATACAAGGAGTTAAACCTAATGCAGTGGCTGGTGGGTGTAAGTTTAATAAGGATTTCTATGTGAAAACAAAACTATGTGAAACTAAATGGGACTCCTAAAACTGTGTTTGTTTCAAAAGTCTTTCCTTTTTAGGTTTCAGCACTCGCTTTTGATTCTGACAGTGTCTTAGTTTACAGATATTTTAGATTCTGTGCTATAGAGATATTTTGAACTGTGCTAGCTAGAATAAATTTGTCATAGCACAAGTCGATCTGTATAAGAGCCTGGAAACTGCCAAGATCAGGTAAACAAGTAAAGCTGTCAATTTTAAGAGGTAAGAGAAAATGAAGATAAGATATAATATAAGATAGTCCTTTATTAGTCCACAGTGGGGAAATTCCCCTTGTTACAGCAGCAAAGGGATAGTAAGGCAATCAGTACAAAAACAGATAAATAAAACAGTACAGTATATACAATATAAATAATAAAAACTCTTAAGATTGTATTTACAAACAATTGCACGTTGTCTCTTAATTGCACAGGGCTAATGGAAAAATATTGTACATTATGTTACACTGAAAAAAATCTATTTTCTGTTAATGTGTAGTTTTTAAGTTTGTGTATGTAGTCCGCTGTGTGTATGTGGTCAATTGGGAGCACGGCTGGTTGTAGAGTCTAACAGCAGCAGGAAGGAAGGACCTGCGATACCTCTCCTTCACACACTTGGGGTGAAGCAGCCTGTCGCTAAAGTAGCTGCCCAGTCTTGTGCATGGGGTGGGAGCCATTCTCCAGCATGGATGCCAACTTGGCTAACATCCTTCTGGCTCCTACCTGCACTGGGTCTAGTGGGCTTCCCAGGACAGATCTGGCCCTCTTAATGAATTTGTCCAGTCTTTTCTGGAGATGCTGCCACACCAACCGACCACTCCGTAAAAGATGGCAGATGGTCCCAGTGTGTCAAAGAAAGTCCTTAGGAGTTTTCCCTGCACTCCAAATGTCTCCAAAAGTCTCCTCAGTAGGGAAAGTCTGCTCTGGCCTTTTTTGTGAAGTGCAGTGGTGTTAACTAACCGGTCCAGCTTGTCGTTTAGGTGAACAATGAGAATCCAATCTCTTGATGTCCATACCCTGGTTGTTCACTGATAGATGGGGATGTCTGCACCTGAGGAAATCCACCACTTCCCTGCTTTTATCTGGAGGTGATTCTGCAGACACCAGTCCACAGTTATGAGGCTGACGGTCGCTGAGTCATCAGAGAACTTCTGGAGGTGACAGTTCTGTGAGCTGTACGTGAAGTCAGCAGTGTACAGGGTGAAGAGGAACGGGGCCAGGACCGTTCCCTGAGGCGCCCTGTGCTGCTGACCACCAAATCAGACACACAATGTCTGATTGATTTATTGAACTTAACTTTAGAGGAATGGAAAAATATATATATTTTCCTGAGTATAGTTCCATCTTCCATCAAGCAGTAGCAGTTCAACATGTTTGTCAACATGAGAATTTCTGTCCCTCTAGTTTTATTTTGGGATCATGAAAGCTCATAACAAATTTTAAAAGTTACAACACCTGCTTCAGTATCTTTAAAATAGTCTTCAGGACCATGGAAAGCGCCACACTCCAGTCTGAATGCGTCCAGCTGCATCCAGAATCACAGACTAAATCTAACGTCCAATTATTATGCCGATTAAAGGAGTCTTATTAAAATGCCAAACATTTTAGAAAGATTATATCATTCATGGTATTCATTACACAGCAAACTGGTTAAAATCCAAGTGAACATAACATATGTGATTGTCATGCTTTATTTATACACTTAGACCATAAAACCAAAACCATTTGATACCAAAAGTCTAGGACCAATTTGAAAACCTTAGATTGTTTTCATTTATTCATATGAATACACAACAGAATGTTTTTTTAGAATTTAAAACATGAAAAGTGAAATATTCAGGATTCTGCATTATTGTTAGGTTACTCTTCAAATGTTTGTGCAAGTTTAAATAATAGAAAAAATAGAATCAAAAGCAAATGCTGAAACCTAAACAGAAAAGACTTTTTAAAAGAAAGTTATTAGGAGTGTGTTTGTGTGTGTTGTGCTGGTGAGAGCAGATCACACACAGCAGTGCTGCTGGAGTTTTTAAACACCTTGGTGTCACTGCTGGACTGACAATAGTCCACAAACTAAATTATCCAGACAACAGTGTCCTGTGGGCTGCAGCCTGTGAGGTGTTGGGAGCCCACTATATTTTCATATGATTAGGACAAAATACAAGACGCTCACAGGATGTTAGTCATCAACACGCTGGAGTGGTCTTGTCTGACTCAAGCAATTAACCAACTCACTGAGTTTTAAAGCTGAGAAAACTGTTGGCTTGTAGCTTAGATAAGTGTTTTTAAGCTCTAGTCCTGGGGACCCACAGCTCTACACAGCTTCCATAATTTCCTGCCTCAACACACCTGATACAGCTAATCAGATAATTATTGAGCTCTTCATGAGCTGCAGCAGGTGTGTTGGGCGCAGAGAATCCTGGAACAGGTGCAGGGAAGTATGTCCCTACCAGAGTTGAAAACCACTGGCACATCATATTGATGTCTGAAGTGCTGAAAGTTCTGAAATGCTGTATTACTTAATCTCCTTGTTCCTGGTGACCCACAGCACTGCATGGTTTCAAGTTTTCTTGACTCAACAAACCCAACTGAGCTCTTCATGTGAGGTGATTCATGTGTGTTTGGCTGGGGAGTAGTTAAAAATGTGCAAAGCAATGATTCCTAGGAATGGAGTTGAAAACCACTGATCTATGATACAGCCAAAGTCTTAAAGGACCCACATTCTGCATTTTTTCTGTCTTCACAGCCAGACATCCACTTATAACATCTCCATGGGTTTATGAATCAAAACCAGTCATAATTCATTTTCAAATAACCATTTTACAACCTCTCTTTATACATTTGCCTGGGGACATCATTAAACTGTTTTTTTGCGCTAGTGGTTATACAAGACCTGTTTGAAGCCAAAAGTTGATGCTGATATATTCTCTGTGGAAGACCATTAGAGGTAATTTTGGTGCCCTGTCTTTTGAAGCACGCATTTCAACAAAAAAGAAAAAAAATGTTATAGAAACATCAAACAGACTGGTTTTGCTAGCGTGCTTTTAAGAGTGATATATGTAAATATGTTCTGATTGTTTATATATATACAAAAAGTGGGTGGTGCTAAACTTCTGTATGTTGCATGTATGTAAAAGTACTGGTTCTCATGACCCTACATAATGAGTTTAAAACAGATGTATTTCTCTATATGACGCATTGAGTGTAAGTAGTTTGCTCTATAGTCATGATGCATATGTCAAAAAGTGTTTTTTTCAATTATATTCCAAGACGTTGGTCTCAATCCTGGTCAGGTAGTCCCATAGTTACAATGTAAGATGTAAACAGGGCCATTACAACATGATTTCATGTAAAATGCTAGAGAATTTATTTCATTGTGCTTTTAAGGGTTTGTTTTACAAGACTATACTTTTTTCTACTATACAAGGAGTAGAAGTGCATGCATGGCAAAGTAGAACCCAAAGAAAATGCATTTTGTTTCAGATTGGTCACGTTCGACCACTTTCACAACAGCTAAAACCTTGGACACGTGAAGGCATCACGTATATGTTTTACATGCTAAATATCGGTGGATTCCAAATATTGCTGGATTGAACGTTCTGCGCTCTTGAGTTTTTTTGGGTAATTAATTCAACCATTGTTCATTTAGTCGATGCCGCGAAATAGATCACTGTGCCTTTAAAACGCAACGACTCCAACAAGTACCTTAGCGCGCCCCTCTCTCTCTCTCTCTCTTTATCTCTCTCTCTTTATCTCTCTCTCTCTCTCTCTTTATCTCTCTCTCTCTCCGCGTTTTGGCAAAGCGCACTGTTGTGAAATGTGACTCCAGCCGTGGATCTGGAGTCTCTGTGAATCTGCACGTTGTGTGTGTTGTGGTCGCTCTCAGGCGCGGTGCTGACAGAAGCCCCTCAGAGCTGAAGTGGTGAATAGATCAGGTGAAAGCGGAGCAGAACTGGGAATGAGCCCGAAGTGGCATCGCGCTGACATACCTCGCTGCCTGTAGTCGACCTGTTCCTCCTCCTGTCAGCGGAAAAGTCTCCGTAAAGTTCCTCCAACACACACCGATGGCAGCAGAACTGGCGTGCAGGTGAACGGGTACCTGGCTGAGTGGACTCGTCTACACGCTGAAACCGAGTGTGTTTGTGTTTTTTTGTTGTCGAGCAGCCGCTTTGTTTACCACTTTTCCGCCCGAGAGTTGCGTCGCTTTTCGTGATGTCCAGGAAAAAGGCGTCGAAGGGCAAAGGCAACAGCGGCAGTCCGTCCGCGGCCACTACGACCAAAGAGAGCGGCCGTTCGGCCAGGAGCAGCCTGGTGCCCGGGGTACAGGCCAACGGAGTGGTCCACCCTAGCCGACCTCCGGTCAGCAGCAGCAGCGAGTTCTACGACATTGCCTTCAAGGTGAGCGGATAGTAGCACCTTATGTTTGTGGGTTTAAAGCCCACTCTGAGAGAAATTAATGCATTGCTATAAATAAGTGCATTAGTTCCACATTAAGTATAGTACATCAAACAATAACTAGACATAATTGTGTTGATTTATTGATTACACACACATACACACACACAAATATATATATATATATATATATATATATATATATATATATATATATATATATATATATATATATATATATTTGTAAAATGCATTTATGTTGACATGGTACAAGATTATATAGCTGCTGTTAGACCGTCCTGTGATCAAACCGACAATGGCTGGAGTCACTCTCCTCTGGCTGATTTAGAAGGGGAGCTCTGGTTGACCACACATGGTGGATTTTGATGGAAACAGTGCAGCCTTACAAGATTTCTGGAATAATATGTATACACTTGAATTGGATGGAAGACCTATGAGATAAGGAAGTGGGCAGCGTTAAATAGGCATGACAGCACGCTAGATAAGGAGCTCAATATGAGCATAAACCAGGATTACAGTGACAGCAAGTTTGTGTGGGCTTTGGCAGTCAGCCTACTTAAACTACACGTGTAAATATCTTGTGTTATGAGCGACACTGCATCCTGGTCGAGAGCTGGGCTGGAGTAAAATAAGTACACTTGTGTATAATACAATGTGGTTTCATACAATAGAGCTTTTGTTTTACATTACAGAAGATCCACGTTCTGATGTACTTATAAAAAGCAGGCATGCTACAACAAAATTAACCCAAAGACAGAGAACAAAAAATAGAAATACAAACGGCATGTTACTATTACGACTAGGATACACAGACAGGACAAACATGAACAAATGTCCTCATGTTTGCACTAAGAACGTTCAGAAAAGGAACTTACAACGAAAATGAACTAGAGTAAATCGGACAGCACTATTCTGGACAGCAGTAAAATATAGTACATTTGTGTTTGCTTGTGTTTGTTCCCAGAAGTGTACTCTGGCCATTGTACATGCATTATAATGCTGTTACAACACAGTATGGGACTGTATGGGACTTGTTGCCCTGTGATGCACAGTTGTGATTGCAGGACTGTGACTGCACTTGTTCGGGCAGCCTGCTGTCATGGTTGATAAGCGTAGTTTATGTGTGCAGTGTATTTGTTACACACAGTGTGGGTGAATGCGCACATTAGATAAAGGCACTTTGGTTTTGTGCCTAAATGGCTGTCCATGCCATGCGCTTTACCAGATCTGCGAGTGCAAACAACATCACAACACACATGCAACAGCTGTGTCAACAAAGTCAGCTAACGTTGATGGCTGGCGACCTGGAGCGGTCAGCCCATGCAAACAATGAAGCAGCAAAGAATAAAATACAATTGCAGCTCGAGCACAGATCGCTGGTGGAGCTGTTGGACCTTTACTGCAAGCACTGGGACTGTGTGCAGGCTAATGATGCTCCATTATGATGGAACATTCTATAATCTTCAGCTTATAATAAAGCACAGGGATCATAATGGATTCATAAAGCAGACTGTATCCTCATTTTGCTCTTAGTAGTAGGGCAGAGGTAAGAATCGTATTGGCGCCATCCTTCCTGTTAAAGGAATTCTCCAGATTGATCTGTATGTTCTGTATCTGTACTATACATTCAGTTACCATGGACAGCAATTTCCCTGTACTTGGCAAAGAACAGCAAAACTGATGATTAATACAGAAGACAATAGATGCTTCAGCATTGGCTGCTATTATAAGTTTGTTTTGAGTATTTTTAGGAAGCATAATAAAAGGCCTCATAATTATTGTCTATTGTAATTGGCTGTACTGTAGCTGTGGAAGATTAGACTGCAGATTGCTAGAGAATCCCTTTAAATGGCTTGTGCACAGTTTTGTTCTCAGTCAGTCTGACAGAGCACTCTAAATAGAATGCATGCAGTTTTCTGCAGTTTATTTGTGTAGAGCCTTTTACAGCTGCTCTGGCGAAAAGCAGCTTTACAGAAACCCAGGCCCAGACCAGTGATGAGTAAACTGGCAAGAAGACTCACAAGGCCTTTAGGAAGAAACCCATCCCTAAATCCATCCATCTTTGGCTGTGGATGGTGGAATTATAATGAAAAGTACAAGTTTACATTACAAATACAAGAGAAGTGAAATTGGAAATTGGAAATCGTAATGCTTTTTTCCACACAGTTCTATTCTTTCTAATTAAATACAGTGTTATAGAGAGTCCCTAAGATAGCTGTGCTTTTTTACCCAGGGTTGTGAAAGAAATGATTTAGAAGTTTTGAAGGCTGGCTAAATTCATTGTGTTTTGATGGAAGCGTTTGGGAAAACTACACTCGATGAGCGCTTTATTAAGTGCACCCACCTTGTATCTAGGCAATCTAGGTAATGTGTCAAACCCAATCTGTCAGTATTACTGCATGTCTTTGCTTATTTTGATATAAATGTCTTTTTCTGCCTTTTTCTGATATTGCTTGTATAATTCTGAGACCTTTCTTTATCTTCTGACTTCTGGCACATTTTCCTAGGGGTTGGGTCTTAGAATATGGAGTCTACCTGTTGGCTAACTAATTTGGGGTAACTGGTCTTCAAAATTAATGGGTTTGTATGGCTTTGTGAGCATTTACTGTGGTCATTTTAGAACACAAAATTAAAGGAAAGTCCTGGAAAAGTCCATACACATTTATTCATTTAGGACTTTTTACACTCATGGTTTTAATATAACAGCAGAAATACAAAAGGGCTAGACTGCCGTTAAACTGGCCTTTTTGCAGTGTAGTACTGGCGTGTCTAACTTTATGAGCATTGTTTGGCATTGTGCCTGTGGTAAACTGTTGTTTTGGGCAGTGAGAACATAAGCTTAGTTGTTGAACAAAGCCATTTGACCTTTTTTTGTGTTGGCAGTCATAGCGCTAAAAAGCCTAGAAGGATCATCCAAGACTAACTAGGCTACTTTTACTGTAGTTAAATGTCTTAACTATCCAACTGTAGTTTACTGTATCAATGCACAGACAGTAATTTGGGGCTGCAGCATTCTGTAAACTGGCATGCTGAAATAGAAATCCTGATTCAGTGTCTGACATAGAGGGATTCTGTGGATAGAAAGAAGAAAAGGCTGAGAAAACAGCCTTCATAATCCCCAGAACGTAACAGCTAACCACAACATATTGACTTTATTCACTCTATGATTAAACATGATTGACTTTCAGTCTATTATATGGCAGCACCATCTCGTAGCTGGCATTATGTCAGTGGTATTTTCCACACTTCACTGTGTTTATGCCAGGGCTACATTATTTCCCTTGACCCACAACACTACAGATTCAACAGCTGCTAGGCCCAACACACCTGATCCAGCTCATGAAGGGCCTGGTAATCAGTAATCAATAAGCTGGATCAGGTGTTGCAGAGCTGCCATGCAGAGCTGTGGGTCACCAGAAGCAGGGTTAGGAGTGTCTTTACATAGCCGTAATAATCCATTAACACATTTACATGCAGTAATCAGAGAATGGGGATACTGTGTGTCTACAAGAGTCAAGCAGTAATTGGATTTGTGCTTGCAACCAGGAAATAACCTCACTGAATGAGACCCGATGTAAACATAAGATGTGATGTAAACATAAAACCTAAACATCATGACACAAAACTTGCCCAGTTTTTTAAAACAAAAAATATGAACTTGCATCATTTAGAGGATGAAGATTATAAACATTCTTAATTTTGTCATGTGTGTATTTGTTCCAGTCTAGCTGGTGCTGTGTTAGGCACTGTTTGTTTTTCCAGTACTGCTGTGTGTTTTTGCACATGCACAGATCAGAGTACTCTGTTTTCATGACAACTTGATTAATTAGATAACTGCATAATTACATCTGATTATGATATTAAGTGTGTGTAAATGCATTTACTGACCTGCTGCAAAGCCTGCTTGTTTGGATCTTTAGTGGACACCGCAACTGCAAACCCAAAAGATGGTGCAGTTTCTTTATCAGCTAAGTTTCCCTTTACATTACTTACATTTACAAAATACTGTGGCGTCGGTAAGACGCAGGAAACATAGCACTGTATAAACAGGAGAGGAGAACTGCGGTCAGTGCTGGCTACCTTTTAACTAGACAACTCTATTTTGTGCAGGATAATGATTCCACACATACCACAGCTGAACAACAACAACTCATTTACATGTACTGTCGTTTACAAGCCCAGTGCTCCCGTAAGGCTCCACGTGTAGCCTCTCTACATGGACATGCCTCCCACACAGTTAACTAGTCAGTCTGCATTTTTTATTTTAAAGTCAACTCAGGACTTTAAGCATGTGTTACATTAAAAAATATGAAACAAATGCCAGAGATGCCAGAGCAGTCCTCTTTGAGAATTGTACACAGTACGAAGTACTCTCACAGTAACCATGGCTATCAGTTGACCAATAGAGTGCTGGTAAATGCCCTCCTGTAAGACCTGCCGCCTGTGAAAATTCAAAAGTCAAAAGTAAAAAAATTGATTTTACCATTATTCTCTTCTATTTTACTTCAGACAATATCTTAAATCAACCATATACACAGTAATTGTGCAAAAAAGGGTGATTACAGAAACAAAAGTATGAAATATTGGCTAAGCCTTCTGAAAAAGTTTAACTGTCTTTATTTGTGTTTATGATGCATTGTACTGTAGATACTTGCATATTTACCATTTTGCTTGTGGATTTTATTATTTTATTTCAAACTTTTGGCACCTCCACAGAAGGTGCATGGCACACATAATTAGCTCCAGAAAGGTCTAGCAGGTCTGACCAAAGCTCTCTTTTTATAGAACTGAAGCAACAGGTCTTGAAGTGGGGAAATAAATCCATAGCAGTCGTCCCCCCAGCACTTCAAAGTGTGGCCCCCTCTGTCTGTGTACCCAATGAGCCGCCAAACGCAGCACCCTCCAGCTCACCCTCCGGGATGAAGTGCCTTTGAAGTGCCTACTTCCTTGTTATGCTGTTATGTTGTGTGCCTTGCTTTATAGATATGAATTAATGCGTTCCTCAAGAATGTGCTAACCTGCCTCACGCCATGAGCAGCTTCTTTTTAAAATTCATACATAAAGACAACAGTTGAAGGATGTTTAAGCTTGAAATAACAGCAACTGATGTGGTGCGAGGGGCTTCAAAAGAGGCACTGTAATGAGAAAACAGCTAGCTGGTTTTCAAGTGGTTTCGTTTTAGCATCGCTAAGAAGTTGAACCTTGGTTATCAGACAATTATCACACGGTAAATTACTGAGAAAATAACATATTTCAAAGCTTTAGTTGGAAACCGATGAAACAGCACCACAGCTACTCTATGATTAGTTTATTAACAGTGAATATGGTAAACAGATTTGAAGTATGCAAATTGCAGCAGTTTTTGATTAGAGCTTTGAAGGAATACTCCAGCACCCTTCCATCTAATCTAAAGCACTGAGCAAAAGCGTTAGCTACCTAAGCACATCCTTAGTTTGAAGCTCGTTTGAACAGCAAAGTTTTCCCAGATGTCTCATTTGGCCTCAGCTTCCACATAGTTGGTAAACTCAATCACTAACACACTTGATTTAACATAATTAAGCAGTAATTAGCCAAACCAGGTTTTAGATAATAACCCCAAATAAATTGCACTGTGCATGAGGTGATGGTGGAAAAGAGTTAAATGAACAAAACTCATATACATAAAATCACTACTTATTGTATAAGTAGTAGGTCACCATTCATTTGTATATTAATGTGTTTCTAAGCAAATAAACATTTTTATTATAATACTTTCGGGTGTTAAAATGTTTGCACAGTGTTGTATACCTGCTGCATCTGAAGGGGACAGTCAGATACCTTAAACAATAGTGTAGCTGCATTTCTCTGAAAACTGCTGACTTGAAAGACACTTAAAGTAAAAGTGAATCTCAGGTAGCATTTTTCTTTCTTACCGTGACATGTTTCTGAAGAAAACAAATACCTCAGATAGGAAATAATTGTGGGTGAGATGGCATTTCATTCTTCAGGCTCTAATTGGATTGTGAAAAGCCTTGGTTCTGGAACAAACAGAGAGTCAGAGTCTGAGGGTCAGCAGAATTTATTATATAAAAATAACGAGATTTATTACCAAAAAAATAAGGACTATAAAATGTATGTGTTTTATTTACTATTAATAATAGTTTGTTATTGTCTAAATACATAGTTTTATGATTAATTTGTTGTTGAAAGCTTAGGCTTTGTTGGCAGAGGGGTGAGAAGAGTGTTCTCACTGATGATTGGTCAGGTTGGTGGAAGAAGATATTAATGGTTAGTCGATGCTGTTGCCACATGCTGACCTAACCAATCATCAGATGGTGTTTAGAGGCAGGCAGCAATCTTTGATCAGACCTTTGATCAGAATTACAGAGAAAAAAGAAATTTGGCTTTTGAATGGGCCAAATATGACCAAGGACATAATCTAACTAGATAAACATGTCCAAATTGATTTCAGGTTGACCTTAGATTCAAGCTAATTGTATTGTAGTTGGGGATACTAATACCGATATGATACTCTGAATTTGATACAGATACCAAAACGATACCTTTTTCGATATTTTTTTCTATATTGTAAAAAAAACAAAAAGGGAGAACTATTCCCACACAGTGTATTTATTTAACAAAAAACATGAATAACCTGAGTCTCGTACTGTCTTTTTCTTTCGTCTTTTTATTTGGATCTTGTTGGAACAAACAAACAATGAGAATCTTTGTGCTGCTTTGTTAAAAAAAAGCAGCTCTCTCCTGTCACCTGCTGTGGAAAATATCTGCTCTGATGGTGTAGAAGATGCCTGTACACACATACACTTGTATGCAAGCTCTGAGAGAATCAGCAGCACTTCCTTCTTTCCCCAAGAACAAGCTTCAGGATCACTTGAAGTCAGCAAGGCTGGCATGTCTCTGTAGTTCTGCATCTCCTTTTTCGTCCTTTCTCTGGGGTAGAGGGCTGCACTGGTCTGACTTGCGAGGGCACTGTCCTCCTCTGCCAACAGCTCCTGCAAAGCTGAAAGCTTGGGTCTCTTGGAATCAGCGAGCATCGAAAAAGGTTTTAAAAGCATGTTTTAGCATATAAGTGTATATAAATATTAGGTATCATGGTAGACTAGGATCAAATACTACATGATTAAGTGATAAGTATAACGTACACTGACGTTTCGGTTGGTGCTTTTTCGGTATCGAATTTGGATACCCAGCAGTACTGCTGACAGAGATTAGGTTGAAGAAACCTGGAGCTGTTTTTAATTTGAAGTGTATATAAACTTGTTTCATTATAACAGTATTACCTTTATTTTTCCCTTGTCACAGCACACACAATGTAAATCAGCTTTATGCACTCGCTGGTCACTTTATTAAGTACACCTACCTTGTATCCATGCTCATTGTCTGTTTTATCAGCTCCTATTAGCCTATATATGCATTCTGTAGTTCTATAATTACAGATATAGATATTGTCTTAGATCTGTTTTTACACGTCTGTTTTCTTGCATAGTTTATTAGCCCCCCTTTACCATGTTTGTCAGTGGTCAGGAGCCCTTAAAGACCACCACTGAACAGTTATTTTGGAGAAAGGATCATACTCTGCACTGATGGTGGTGGGGTGTTGGTGTGTGTTGAGCTGGTATGGGTGGATTAGACACAGCAGTGCAGCTGGAGTTTTTTAAACACTGTGTCCACTCTCTGTCTGTACTGGTACATCCACCTGCCTCCTTGGTCTACCTAGAGACTGTAATTCATCTGCGTTATCCTCTAGTCCCTCATCAGAGGTCAGATTCTGGTCACAGGCTGGATATACTCTCTGGTTGGTGTACTACTATAAGTCCAGCAGTGACACTGCATTAAACTATGTCACTGTCACTGCAGTGCTGAGCATGATCCACCACCCGAAAATTTTTGGGTTTGTGGTGGTCATTTGGGGGTCCTGGCCATTGCTGAAGAAGGTAGATGGGCCTGTCAAGTACTTTGAACTACGCTGTGCACCTTATATGGGAAACTTATAGAGCTGTGTAAATACCAGTTAGGTATTATAAATAAACCATATAAATCGGCCAGTGAACGTATATGTAGGTTGACAGAGGTTTGTTGGAACAATTACTGTTGCCTAAATCATAACACAGTTACTGAGAAAGGAGACATGAAACCTCTGCATCTCAGTAAGAATCACACCAGTGGTAAATGAACAGTGTTAAGTCACAGTGTTAAACTGTAAAGCATTATCTCTTTCACCGTGGCAGGTTTACAGCATGTTTTACAGTGTGCTGTTGGTGCTTTCCTGGGATCCTATTCCTGGGA
This sequence comes from Megaleporinus macrocephalus, assembly GCA_021613375.1. Classification (NCBI taxonomy): domain Eukaryota; kingdom Metazoa; phylum Chordata; class Actinopteri; order Characiformes; family Anostomidae; genus Megaleporinus; species Megaleporinus macrocephalus. Next base: position 28,065,625 of record CM038719.1, read on the forward strand.
TGAGAATATGAGGGCACGTCCCAAGTGAGACGTTAGGTGGGATGATTTGTGGGTGCTGGATTGGCATTTTAGCACATGAGCAGCTGGAGGGAGCGAAGGAAGGATGTTTATTTTATTTGTGGAGACATGAAGAAGAGGATGATGAACATGGAAAACGCAGTGGTTCTTCAGACCAGTTTATAATTCACATTACAATTGACATAAAGACATAAGAAATTGCAACCAGCTATAGGTGTATAAGATTTTTCATTACAATGTTTAAAAATGAACTAGAATTATCACCAGATTACCATAGTCACCAGCTAACCATGTCCCACCCTGCCTTGTAATACCACTTTGTTCATCAAGAGGCGATAGTGAGTCACCGTAGGGTTGAGTCGAATCAGTTCAACCTGAGAGGAAGTAGTGCTGACCTGATGCCATATTCTCATCTCTTGTCAATGTTGATAGTGCTTTTTCTGGTGAGATGGTTTAAAGAGAGGAAGCCAAATGAAAGGAAATGTAAATGCAATCATTGAAGCTTGTGGCGTGCCACCACCACCACCCACTCCTGGCAAGTAATCACCTTTAGCAGCAAACAAACAAGTTTATATAAATAGAAGCAAAGCAAGCTCTTGATGCTAAATCGCCAAGTTTCTTCTACAATGATAACTTTCTGGTTATGTATTGCTCGCTATGTGTTTGGAGTATAAATTTGACAGGTTTTGTCATTAACAACATAATTGCTCAAATTGATCAGTTTAAATGATTAGGCAGTTGTGTATTAATTATGACAGGCCTAGTCAAAACACACGTCCCTGGTAAGAACTGAGAATTATATTTGGCAATGAAAGACAGTGGGGGATAAGGGGATGATGACAGAAAGATGAGAGGAACATAAGGGCATTAAAGAATGGAGGAGAGGAAACAAATTAGAGGTCAAAAAAGCAGAGGAGATGAAAGGACAGGATAGAGAGTGAAATGAAGAGTGAACACAGTGATGGGGGAACAAGCAGACCAGAAGAAAGCAGATAAGAGGCCTTTTCAGATCACCTTGGTGTCAGAAGCTTCCTCGCTTCCTCACTCGCTCTCACACTCTGGACTCTGCTCCAGTCATTGGGTGGGCAGAGCTGCGCGCCGTCGCCCAGCTAACCCAATAACACTAATCACATTAAGGCTCTCTGCATGCAGCCTGGAGGAGAGGAATCCACATCTGCCTGGCCTGCTGGAAGCCTCTCCACCGGCTCCCATAACTCACCATTACTGCTCAGACACAATGACCAGGATGCAGCCCTATTCACCCCGATTCATCTGGTCTGCAGCAACCTAAGGGAGTGGGTTAATGAAGTTATGCAAATCAGGAGCCAAATGAAGGCTAATCAAGAGGGCCAGATGTCCAGTGATGTCAAACTTGGCTTGCAGGTTGTAACATGAGCATGGCTGTTACGTTAGCGAAATTAGCAAATTGTCAAATATACAATGTGATTAAGGTGATTGACTGAGTGTCTTCATTACCTTTAGTCTGCAGTACCCTGTGAAGTAACAGTGGTTTTATACGTTTATTGCAAGAAATACTTATTTACACAAAAATATTGTCGTCTTGTAATATAATTATGGCTGTCAAGATTCTAAATGGTTGATGTGCAACTTCATGCACCAAAAAGCCAGGCAGCCAGGCAGTGCACATGATAAATTCACTGGTGAGTGTATCCTAGGTGTTAACTAGTTAAACATTTTTATTTTCAGATGTTCTATCAAATATTATATTTAGTATCAGAAAAATTCAAATGAAAAGCGCCTTGTTTCGTTTAAAAAAGGTAATAAAATAAAAAAAATCTTATTTCTTGATTTTATTATTATACAGTTTTAGTTTTAGATAAACATCACTCGTACATAATTATTTTACATTTAAGTTGCATTTAAATAATATTGTTGATTATTCATACACTCTGGAACACGCAATAGTCCATGTTTGCTTTATATATAAAATTTTCTTGCAGCTTGCTATTAGGGATGTGCTCATTATTGTACAGAACACAAATGGTAGCTTGCTAGGTAGCAAACTTACTTTGGCTGCAACTTCAATCATGAAGTCCCAGTGAGTTTGCATTGAGTCTGGAGTGTGCAGAGTTGCTTGTGGTGATTCGCTAACATTTAGGTTAATAAACATTTGTTTTCACACGGAGGTGCCAGGATTCAAGTGATAAATGTGTCTTTTCCAATTTTAAATATTTTAATGATGAATTTGTTGAATATTATTAAATACTGTTTGTCCTATCCTGCATATCATGTGGACTATATGTTTGATTCATAAGCCATAGCACTTCAGCATGGACCTAAGATAAATGACACTTGCTAACTACTTTAACTGACTTACTTTCTTGGAGCTAAAATGTGTATTAAAAGCAGAATTTGACATGCGGTGCGTCAGTAATGAGTTGCGTTGCAAATCACACTTGTGGCAGTCTGTGTGTGTGTTTAAGAGATAGTCATGCATACTGTCTGTCTATAGAAATCACTCTCAGGGGACAGTGTATGTGTTTGTTTTTATGGGACAGTCAAGGACTTTGTGTTACAGGGCACACTGTGTGTGCGTGTGCAGAATCCAAAATCATGGGCTGTCTTTGCTCTAGGTGATGCTGGTAGGGGACTCAGGGGTGGGGAAGACCTGTCTGCTGGTGCGCTTCAAAGATGGAGCCTTTCTGGCGGGCAGCTTCATCTCAACAGTGGGCATTGACTTCAGGGTGAGTGTGACATATGCATGCACACAGACACACACACATACACACACCCCTTCTCTCCACCAAATTTCAAATAGCTCTCAGGTTCAAAAGAATAGTTCCACTTAAAATCACATCCTCTCACACATGGAAGCAACCTGAGAGGATGAACCCTGGTAAGAAACATATTAGATCACTTTTCTTTATTGAGGCGGCCAGTCTTTTCATCTTGGAGACTATTACTAATCCCCTGTTGGGACCATAGCTGCTTCCCATCATCTGGGGCCTGACTTTGAGAAGTTTAATGCAGAGTTTTTACTGCGCTGATTTCTCACTGTATGAACAGCCTTCTGGCTAAAAGGTATTCGCCAAGCAGTATTGATTCTTAAATTAGTTCGACATGCTTTCGTTAAGGTGGTTCCCTTGGTAACAGGTGTGTCTGCTGTGCTAGTTTTGTGGGTGGCTTGAAGCGATAAAAAAGGAGACATGCTCCCCTAAGGACCCACCTGGGAAAAGCGCGGCTTAGCTGTACAAATTTACGGCTGGGAAATAGCCTTCAGTTTGAGATGTATGCAGTTGACCACTGGACAGGACCACTATGTCGTTTGTCACTGGGAGGGAAGGGATGACAGGTACATTGCTGTTTGGTGGGATGAAGAAAAAGCTTTTTTTATTTTTACAACAAATCAAAGCAGTTAGCACATTATTTAAGCTCGTTCCGGTGTGACTTGTCACTGGTCTCTAATAATATATATAAACATAATGTTAAATTAAAAGAAAACTGAGATTACATTCAACTATAAAATGGTATAAATTCAGTAAAGTTACTAAAATTAATAATATACAGACCATATACAGAGTGTCTGTTTGAAATATTGGTCATATTTAAATATATGTTTGATGTTAATATATTTATTATTAATATATGCAACTAACTATACGTACATGTTGATGATGTCATGCATCATCTCTGACATTTAAACCCTTTTTATTACAATTTTTTTCCAAACGTGGGGCAGGGCTAATAAATGTAGGAATTAAAAAAAAATGGTTTAGTCTCCAGCGGCCTCAGTATATTCTCTGACTTGGAGGGTCAATTAAAAATAGTTATAATCACCTGAAATAGAAATCTAACAAAACAACATTCGAAATTATATATAGCACATTTTTGTTGCCAATTTTGATTCCTTTTCTTAATTAATGATATATTAATTGAGCACTAAGAATTACAATTACAAATTGTCATTGTTTATTTAGTGTGCCTTAAAGAGGGAACAGATGCTGACAGTAGCTAAGAGCTAAAAAAGTAAAAGGATCAAAACCGCATAGGCACAAGTAGCTTTTTTCTTTAGGACAGTGATGCATGATGAGTTTTCTGAAGTCGACTTTGACTGCTGCCACCAGAAGCGACTCTCAGATTTTAATCAAGATAGCTCCTTAGCTCATAATAAAGGGATAAAACAGAGCTTAAACCATCTTAAACATAGTTTATGCACTTGACAGATGGTAGTGATAATATGAACATTTTACGTAATGAGGGGTGTGATGTACTGAGTAATCACTGTGCTCAGAATTCTTTGTAAAGGAACTATTTGGAGAGATTACATCTCTCGGCTGGCCTAGGAATGCCTTGGTATCCCCCCGGAGGAGCTAGAGGAGGTGGCTGGGGAGAGGAAGGTCTTCCCTGCTTAGACTGCTACCCCCACAACCCGAATTCCCGGAATAGAGGCAGATGATGGATGGATGATTTGAAATTCCATTTCTATGAATGGAGTCTCGTTTTCTGAGTGGCTGAAAATAGCATTGTATTTAACTTATTGTAGACTTTTTTCCTGCCCACCTTAAGTAAAGCAGCAGTTACCTTAAAGGGAGTCCTGACTGTTTAGAATTGTATGCCGTAAAACACTATACATGTCCAATAATAGACCAGATCGTTGTTTTTTAATTATAAAACATGAAATCCAGGCCAGATTCCTCTACATGTAGGCTGCTATTATCGCATTGTGATTATGTTATATAGTTGCAGTGCAGTCAATTCTACTGAAAAGTAAACAATGTAAAACATTTCTCTCTTGGATAATGTTGTTTGAGCTGAAGCTAGAGAGACCTAATTATATTTTAGAGTTAAATAAGATATTTATCTTGCTGTTCCTCAACAAATTGGCAATCCACTAGTAAGATGATTTTGTCTAATTTTAATCGATAAACTATTTGTTTGGGTAATAAAATATATTTGAATAGTATAGGACATGTACACTATATTGGGGCCTGTAGGTCGTAATAGACAGGATTTTCAAGTCAAGTCAAGTCAAGTGGGTTTTATTGTCATTTCAACTACATACAGAGTACACAGTGAAACGAAACAACGTTCCTCCAGGACCATGGTGCAACATAGACAGTGCATACAAGACACAAGTGCAACACAAACAAACAAGTGCGGACAGACAACACAACACAGTACAGACAGAGAATAATAAATAATTGCCGGTAGTGTGCAAATTGTGCAATGTGTAATAAATAGAGTCCAGTGAGGTAGTAGAGTTTAGTGCAATGCTTTGTGCAAAAATGCTTCCCCTTTTTTATCTGGGGTAATGGTTGGAGAGAGAGAGAGAGAGAGAGAGAGAGTGTACATGTACCAGAAAAGATATCAGTTCAGACGTTGAGTTGTGTTGAGAAGTCTGATGGCTTGGGGGAAGAAGCTGTTGCAGAGTCTGGTCGTGTTGGACCGGATGCTGCGGTACCTTCTTCCTGATGGCAGGAGGGAGAACAGTCTGTGTGAAGGGTGGGTGGGGTCATCCACAATGCTGGTTGCTTTGCGGATGCAGCGGGTGGAGTAAATGTCCAAGACGGAGGGGAGAGAGACTCCGATGATCCTCTCAGCTGTCCTCACAATGCGTTGGAGGGACTTGCGGTCAGAGGCTGTGCAGGTCCCAAACCAGGCAGTGATGCAGCTGCTTAGGATGCTCTCTATGGTTCCCCTATAGAAGAGGGTGAGGATGGGTGGAGGGAGACGGGCCTTTCTCAGCTTCCGGAGGAAGTAGAGACGCTGCTGGGCTTTCTTGGCTGTAGAGCTGGTGTTCAGGGACCAGGTGAGGTTCTCCGCTAGGTGGACACCAAGGAACTTGGTGCTCTTAACGATCTCCACAGAGGAGCTGTTGATGTTAAGCGGAGAGTGGTCCGGTCTTGATTTCCTGAAGTAAACAACCATTTCCTTGGTCTTCTCTACATTCCAGTGAAGGTTGTTGACTGTACACCAGTCTGTCAGCTGCTGTACCTCCTCCCTGTATGCTGACTCGTCGCCTTTGCTGATGAGACCCAGCACAGTTGTATCATCGGCGAACTTTATGATGCTGTTAGAACTGTGTTTTGCAACACAGTCATGAGTCAGCAGGGTGAACAACAGAGGATTCAGTACACTGCCCTGGGGTGCCCCAGTGTTCATGGTGATGGTGCTGGAGCTGCTGTCCCCGAACCGGACTAACTGGGGCCTCCCTGTCAGGAAGTCCAGGATCCAGTTGCATAGAGGGGTGTTGAGGCCCAGCAGGCTTAACTGTGGGATGATGGTGTTGAATGCTGAACTGGAGTCTATGAACAGCATTCTGACGTAGGTGTCCTTCTTCTCCAGGTGGGTAAGGGAGAGATGAAGGGTGGTGGTGATGGCATCGTCCTCATGACTAGCCTCTCGAAGCACTTCGTGATGATGGGCGTGAGAGCTACGGGACGGTAGTCATTGAGGCTGGACACCGTGGACTTCTTCGGCACAGGGACGATGGTGGTGGTCTTGAGGCATGTGGGACAGTGGAGCTGCGCAGGGAGACGTTGAAGATGTCTGTGAGAACATCTGTCAACTGGTCTGCACACTCTCTGAGCACTCTGCCAGGGATGTTGTCTGGTCCTGCAGCTTTCCGTGGGTTGACTCTGCGCAGAGTTTTCCTCACGTGCACTGCAGTCAGGCACAACACCTGCTCGTCTGGCTTGGGTGTGATTTTGTTCACCAACGTGTTGTTCTGTTCCTCAAACCGTGCATAAAAGTCGTTCAGGGCATCGGGGAGGAAGGCATTCTTTGATGGTGATCAGGGTTCATATTGTTACTGTAGGCCCATTTATGGTGGAATGGTTTAATTCCGCTAGCAAAAAAAGTGGCTAGTACCAGAGCTATCCATTACTATCTGCATGTTTAGTTTCTTAAAATGAATGTTCGTATCATTCATAAAAATGTTTTATATAGGTCAGCCGTAATGCTGTATTGATGTTTTTTATCTCTGACTGACAAATTGGTTTGGCATGTTTTTCCTTGTTCTCGTCTCCCATTGTGCGCTCTGCAGTTAGAGATTGAACCCCAGCAACAGCATTGAAAGGTAGAATGGAGTCACTTCTCGTTGCCGTGTTGTGTTAGGCATTTGTTACACAGTGCTGTGTTGCATTTCATGCGCTTTTCCATTATGAGACTCAAGGTTCTACTTATTGTACATGCTTTGTTTGTGTGTTCTGTTTTATCACTCTCTGTAGTGCTCACTGAGCCAGGGATGTGTGTCGTTCAGCAGAACTGTAGAGAAGCTGTGGAATGTCTTCACTGCAAGACTCTTTTGAATGTTAGGTATGAGTGGTTTTTTTTTGTAATTGAGGTTTTTATTGAGTTTTTGAACATAGTATGAATATAAGTATACTTTGAATATAACCTGATAAACACCAATTGAACAAACTGAGAAAAAAAAAAGAGAAAAGAGAAGAGGAGAAAAAAAAAAAAAAGAAAAAAAAAGAAAAAGAAAGGCTGGTGCACCCACCCCCACCCCACCCCACCCACAGGGCAAAGTAATCATCATCTCTTTAGGGATCACACATCACATTTCAATAATCCATATCAACCAGGATAACAAAAATCTGAAAAAAAAAAGGATGCGAAAATGAAAAAAGAAAGTGAACCGCGAAATCCAAAAGCCATAAAGTTCCATCGCCTCAACTTAGTCAGTAGTCTTGGCCTTTTTTCAATGAGTCCCAAAAGCTGCTCCAATCATTGTCTCTGCTCCCTTTCAGATTGTCAAGCATAACCTCATAAGAGGCTGTGTCCACCATTGATTTAATCCACTCGTTTAGCTCAGGGCCTTTTGTGGATTTCCAATGTCTCAAGATGATCTTGAACGCAGTCACAATGCCAACCATCACCATTGGGAGGGCTTTTTTTGAAATGTTCGGTACTTGGGATCTATCTCCCAGCAAGCACAGCTCTGGAGTTTGTGGAATCTCCGAGCCAATCCAGTTACTCAGAACCTCCAGAATTTTAGCCCAAAAAGGTGAAACCAAGGAACATTCCCAAAAAACAATGTAAATATGTACCAATATCCTTTTTACATTTCCAACACAAGTTATCTAACATCAGTTTCATTGTATATAATCTGTTAGGGGTATTATAATATCGGTGTAGTACCTTGTATTGTATGAATTTACTTCTGGCTTTCTTCACGTATTTACCATTATCCGATAGAACATCCAACCATTTCTCTTTTGTGTATTCAATTCCTAGGTCCTTCTGCCATGAAAGCTTAATATTTTCTGAATCCCCGCTCAGATCATAATTTAACAGTTTATAACATTGAGAAGTTGTATGTCGAGCACTTGGCATCTTAATATAATCCAAGATTATATTTTTTAAAGTATCTTTAAATTTCGAGGTCACACAATGTCTCATCTGCACATATTTCCAAAAATGTGTCTTACCTTCTAGCCCAAATGTACTGATTATTTCCTCATAGGACAAGAATTGTCCATCCTTATACAAATCCCCAATGGTGTTTATGCCTCTAGAATGCCACTGCTTCCAGAACACCGGTGTTTTACCAATACATATGGCTGGGTTGTTCCAAAGAAGCATACTTCTCTACCTGATGAGATAGCTTGAACAATTTATGTAATTTAGTCCAGACTTCACATGAATGATTAAAAACTGGATTTGTTGTATCAATCTTTTGCGACAACTTATCTTTAGGGTTAAACGGTGAACATATATCTTTTTCAATACTTATCCATTCCTGCCCACTCTCATGTTTCTCCCAATGTTTAACCAATTTAACCATTTCAAATGACAAGTAGTAAAGTTTAGAATCTGGAAGTCCCAGGCCGCCCTTTTCTCTAGTAGCGTATAATTTTTGTAATTTTATTCTAGCTTTTTTACCTTCCCATAGAAATTGTTTAATCAGATTCTCATATCTTTTGAAAATATCTAAGGGGATTGTGATTGGTAACATCATAACCATATAATTAAACTGAGGAGTTGTAATCATTTTAATAATATTTATTTTACCCCATAATGTTAATTTTAACTTTTCCCATTTTTCAAAATTGGTTTTTATTTTTGATAGCACTGGATTAAAATTTAATAAAGGTATTTCTTCTATTTCCTTACTAAGTCTAATTCCTAAATATTTCATGTCTACAGGAGTCCACTTAAAATTCAATTTCTTGATCATATACGAATGACAGGGAGCAGACAATGGCATGGCTTCTGACTTAGTCCAATTTATTTTGTAACCTGAAATGCTTGAATATGTCTGTATAGTGTTCATCAAATGTGGTAGGGATGTAATTGGATGTGTAACAAGTGCCAATATATCATCAGCATAGAGAAGCAGTTTATGTTCTTGTTGCTCCGAGGATATCCCTTTAATCTCTTTATTTGTCCTTATGCTCACTGCTAGGGTTTCTATGAAAATATTAAATAATAAAGGGCTGAGAGAACATCCCTGGCGGGTTCCACATGTTAAGCCAAAAAAAGGTGAAATAATACCATTAGTAAAAACTGCAGCCTTTGGATCCCTATACAGAATTTTGATCCATTTAGTAAAAAGCGGTCCAAATCCAAAACCTGAAAAGAGAAAGCCCCATTCAGCCTCATCAAAGGCCTTCTCTGCATCTAGGGAGATTGTAGCTACTGGTTCATCTCTTGACTGACTCATCCAGATCAGGTGAAAGAGTTCTCTAATATTATCGGTGGAAGATCGATTTTTCATAAATCCTGTCTGGTTTTGATGTATGATACTAGGAAGAACACGTTGTAATCTCATAGCTAGTACCTTGGTTAGTATTTTACAATCCACATTTAACAAACTAATTGGCCTGTAATTTGAAGGGTCTGTATTGTCTCTATCTTTTTTTGGGATTAAAGATATCAATGCTTCATTAAAGGTAAGAGGAAGCTGTCCTCTTTCAAAACTCTCCTGATACACTCTGTGCAGAACTGGGGCAAGAATATCCAAATACTCCTTATAATATTCTGCTGGGAAGCCATCGGGTCCTGGCGATTTCCCCAACTTCATCCCTAAAATTGCTTTTCTGATTTCTCCCTCTGTAATTGGCGTCACCAACTCCTCTATTTGTTCCAGAGATAATGTAGGCAAATTCAGTCTAGAACAAAACCATTCACTCTCTCTCTGACTTTCCTCATCAGACACTGTAGATTTATATAATGTTTCATAATAAAGTTTGAACACATTGTTAATGTCCTGTGGTGCTGTTACTAAATTATTTCCCCATTTAATAGCAGGAATATTATTTAAAAAGTCCTCCTTTTTAACTTGCCTTGCCAATAATTTTCCAGTTTTTTCCCCTTCTTCATAGAATGTGGTTTTTAATCTAAATAAAGAATATTCCACTTTCTTGTTGTATATTTCATTTAATTGGAATTTAAGCTCACACATTTATCTATAAAGTACATCATTGTGCTGTTTAGCTAAAGTAGTTTCTTTAAATTTAATTTCTCTTTCCAATTCTTGAATTTTTCTTAAACGTTCCTTTTTCTTTTGGGATGCATATGCTATAACTTTGCCCCTCATATAAGCCTTAGATGCCTCCCAGACAGTCTGAATGTATTCTGTACTGCCAATGTTTGTCTGAAAAAAGAAACTTAGATCTTCCCCCAACTGTTCTTTACCGGATTTATCCTGTAAAAGCGATACATTCATTTTCCACCTTGAACTACGCGTAGTCCCTGTCCTCTCGGTAGGAGCGTGGTCAGTAAGCGCAATTGTTCCGATATCACAATTTACCACATTGTGTACCAGGGGTTTTGAAGTCAAAATTAAATCAATCCTAGAATGTGATTTATGACAATGTGAATAAAATGTATATTGCCTTTTAAAGGGGTTAACTAATCTGCATATATCAACCAGACCGATATCTTCCATTAACATGTGGACTGCATCTCTACCTTTAGATTTATATGAACCTTTAGTTGAGCTCCTATCCAGAAAAGGATCCATCACCTCATTAAAGTCTCCTGCCAGTATCACCTGCCCTGACATATCTCCCAACACCTTATTTATATAATGAAAGAAGAGAGGATCCTCCTTATTTGGTGCATAAACATTACAAAGTATAATTTTTACACCCTCCAGTACTGCTTCCACACAGATCACTCTTCCTTCTGCATCTTTAACTTGTTTCACCAGTAAGAAGTGAACATTTTTCTTAACAACTATTAATACCCCATTTTGAGCGCTTGACTTAGAACTATGAAAAACATGTCCCACCCAACCCACTTTAAACCTTAATTCCTCTCCCTCATTTAAATGGGTTTCCTGAAGAAACACAATGTCTGCTTGATTAATCTTGAGATAATTCAATATTTTATGCCTTTTGGTCGGGTTTCCACATCCATTAATATTCCAAGTGATAAATTTTATATATTTCCCAGTCATTTCAAATTTCTAATTGGTAGATTTTTTAATCCTGTAATCATGCTTTCAAAACAGATATATTTGCTTCCCTGTCCCCTAAATGAACCCCTTTCCTGTGAGTGCACCCAGTCAAAACAAAACCATGTAAGAATGAACATTTAGCAGAACAATAACAAAATTAAAACCTTAATGCAGCTTAGAAATACAAAGCAAAAGAAAAACCTATCGGTTCCGTGGATCGTCGCTCTCCTCTTTTCTCCTCCGGTGATGACACGTCGCGCCAGAAAGTCTACCTCGTCCCGTCCCAACAGTCTGACACTAAAGGGGTTCCCGAACCTCAGATCATGTTGGAGTTCTCTTCCTCCCTGCCAGCCTCTTCATTGATAAGCCTCTCCGCTGCTTCAGCCGAAGTGAAGCTCACATTTTTTCCCCGCCAGAAAATCCGTAGCGTCGCTGGAAACGCCAGGGTGTATTTAATTCCGCGCTCATGTAGCTTCCTCTTCACCCCCGTAAAGGTCTTTCTCTTTTCCGCCAGCTCTTTAGACGAATCAGGGAATATTGATACTCTACTTTCTTGCCAGTCAAAGCCTCGCTTCTTCTTTGCTGCCGCCACCACCTTGTCCCTCGCCGACTGCCTCAGGAAACGAATCAACACCGGTCTCGGGGGGCGACCGGGTTCTGGGGCCGGGCCGGCCCGATACGCTCTCTCAATCTCAAACTCCGCTTCGTCATTTATACCAAGACCTTCCTGCAGCATTTTCTGAACACAAGTCAGAAGAGTTCCATTCGTCCCAAGTGTCTCCCTCAGTCCAACCACTCTCACGTTATTCCTCCTACTGTGACTTTCCAGAGTCTGCACGCGAGCCCACAATTCCTCCACCATTTTGTTTCGCTTTTCATTCTGAGCTCCATATTTCTGCTCTGTGTCCTCCAATTTGGAGATTCTTCCTTGTATCACTGCCACCGCAGAGTTTAATTCAGACGTTGTCTGCTTTATCGTAGCAACATCCACAGCCACAGTTTGTAAGACGACACTTACTTTTTTCACTTCAGCAAACAAGTTAGCACGATCAGTATCTTCCTCACGCGGAGGCGACGGGGGACTGGCTCGTCCAACACCTTTACACTTTATCGTCGCCATTCACGATCCAAATTCACCAATTCTTTAAAAAAAAAATCTCCAACTCACGGTGACTCGTTTTCGAGTAAGACCAGCAACAAAAACCCTGTTAAACAATGGGTTTCGTCAAATTACATGACGGGTCTGAGGAGCTCTCTCAAGCTGCGGCCATCTAGCTTCGCAACCGAACCGGAACTCAGGTATGAGTGTTTTTGTATGGCTTGGTAAGCCACGCACAGATAGGGACTGCATGTGTGCTTACTAGAGATAGAAGAATTGATCGGCTATGTATCGGTGTTGGCAGAGTTTTAATTGAAATATGCAATTCCTGTCTGAACCGCTAGGTAGAAAAACATACCGTTTCATTTTGGTCAGAGTGACTAAATCAGCGGGTCTTGTGAGAACAGTTTATGGTGTTCACTGCATGTGCAGATAGAAGACATTGTTCGTCTGGCAGTTGTTTACCGTATGTGACCGAGACTCATCCAGGGTGTTCTGTAACATCTGGAAAATCAAAGTGTCTCGTGGGGTAACCAAAACAAAGACATTTAACAGTACTAATCTGATTAAGAGAACACCACACGGCTGAATACAGTGAGTATCAGCAAACAGCAGAGCTAGCACATGCAGCTAGCACGAAACAAATAACCCAGAGAACCGTGCAGACCAGATCTGACCGGTACGAACAGTACAGCAGCAGCAACAGCCAGAGAGCTAAGAGAATCACAGCCAAAGTGATGGAGTTTATAATGCTAGATAACCACGTTTCAGCCATGTTTTATGACTTGCTTGTGCTAATAATTGCATGTAGCCCTGCCGTGGCATATAGTCCCACTAAAAGGTGATCGGTGATCTGAATCAGCCTCAAAAACGCTGATCGGTCCATCTCTAGTGCTTACAGTGCTACAGAGCAAGAGTAGAATAACAAAAGAGAGACAGGGTAGATGACAGTGCTGCACAATGTGTAGTCATTAATTGTTATGGTAATGTTAGCTTTTGCAGTAGTAATATCATAGAAGGCTTCTGTATGCAAATTACTGCTCACATTTTGTACTTTTATCTTCTTAAGATTTAAAAAACAACTTTTTGGTCTTATTGTGCACAGAAAAAAATGCCTAGAACTCAGAGACATCACTAGACACAAGCTTTCTTCCCTAATCGTGCTCTGCCAGGCCTTTAATGCAGTTGTTTTCAGTTCCTGCTTGTGCTTGAGGCCCCATTCCTGACGTTTTGCCTTCAGTCAGTGAAAGGCTTGTTTAATTGGATTTGGAATTGACTTATCCATCTTAAAATAAGTCTTGGGTTGTTTTTGCATTATGGTTAACATGGCTCATTGTCCATCTGCATTGTAAAGCATTAATCTTTTTTAAGAATTTTACTCAACAATAAATAAGAGGAATGAATCTAGTGGCACAGTCATGCTGCAACACTGCCTCCACTATGCTTTACAGGTGACGAGGTATGCTTTGGATTATGATCAATTTCTTCTTTCTCAATAATTTTTTCTTCCCGTTCGTTCTAGTACAATCTTTGATCTGTTTATAAGATGTTTGTTCCAGACCTGTACAGGCTTTTCAGATGCTTGTTCTGTTGACTATAAGTCTTCTTGTTTTTTTAAGCAGTGGTTTACATCTTGTGGTAAGTCATCTATTTACTCTATTGACGGCTTATTGAGTTTGACATACATTTGCCTATTTCCTGAAGGTTATTGGTCTGACCTGTTGTGAAGGGGTTTTTTTTCTTCACCAGATAAAGAGTTGTTGTCTATCATTGCCTTTTAGTGTTTCTGAGCTCACCAGTGCATTTTGTCTGTTTAATAAGCTGATTTGGCCACAGTTAATGCTTGGTATATTTCGATTTTTCAGTCTAATAATGGCTTTTGAAGCTCTTTGCTCTTTGGTATTACCTAATGAACAGCAGATTCTATATGAGGTCTGCTTTCTTGTAAGTGAAGGAATTAGGTCTGTCATGATCATGAAATATTATCAGACACTTATTTTTCCCTTAAATATTTGAGATTAACAATTGAATTGTCTGTTGCATGCAGCATTTGAAGTACAGGGCAGAAATGGCAAAATCATTGGTTAGCTGTCTTGTTTGCTAGCTAAGTTTGATTGATAGCTAATACTTACTGTACAATGAAAGTGATCTATTAACTACATAACTAATACACTAACATTACTCAGCGCTGCCCTTTAAACATGGAAGCATGTTTGATGACTCAGTGATACCTTTTTTTTATGTCAGTTTATATGCTCAGCATGTCCAGCACACCCATGTAACATTGTACTTGTTGCAGAAATCTAACAAATGTGAAATGTTTTTGTAGCCTTGAGAAATAACTCACACCTGGCCAAGGAACAGCGGAGTACTAACAATAGGTCTAGAGAGTAACATCAGAGGTGGTCTTTTTCACTTTTGTGAAAACAATGTTGGCACTTTGTTTGTTGAAAACAAAGTGTGTTAATGCTCCGCTTGCATGTGAACCACTGTGAACAACCTTAACATAAATCTAAGGTAGCCTATGGAACCAAAACCTGTCAGTGAGCAGGTACTGTACAGTTGGCCAAATGGCTGTTATCTGTTAGTGTAGCATATCTCTATGAATAGTTCCATTGATTTCACAAAGACAGTACTATATAAAAAAAGGTATGACATTCACTAGAGTGTTATTACAGTACTGTAGCTTAGCCCAGCTTGCTGTTCACATATAACAAATGTACTGGAGATCTACTGCGCATGTTCTTGCTGATACCTTTCAAGTATGAAAATGATATACATACACAGCAGTACTTCAGAATAATCTGTGGAATTCCTCTTTTTTCTAGATTTAAAAATATTTCTGTCCATATATGAGCCTGTGGAGATGCCTGGAACTAGATGCAGATTTCCAGTGGTGGGCAGGTGCTTACTAAGTTAGAATGACTTGGACTGATGAACATTCTAACAAGCATCAGAACAGATGAGTTTGTGTCAGGGTTTTTGCTGCGCACAATCATTTGTACTCAGTGAATACAGAATGAGACTCAGTGGGTTTTTTTGTACCGTGTTCAGCCTGTGACGTCTTATTTGGGTAAGTGTGAAAGGCTTGAGCTGTGAAATGCCAGCAGTTTCAGTTCATTGTGGTAGTAAATCAAGCTGGCCTATTTAAAGATGCTGTAAGCGATTTTAATCCAATGCACTTTTTGTCAAATTCAGCAAATATTTCCTGATACTTTACTAGCTGTCGTCATGTGTACATATAGGAAAAAAATCTTGAGTCTAGCGTTGAATAGGAAATAAACAAAGTGGCTTGGATCAAGCCACACAAAACTATTCCAAACTATCGGCAACAAACAGCAGTAGTGCTTGTGCACAGGACAGAAAAAAGAGATGGGCTATGTGCTGAACATAAATTTTCAAGAAGGAGCAAGGGCCGAGAAACAGCCAAAGATGACAATATCTGAGGAATAAAGATTTTAAAAGAAGTTATTAGGTGAAGCAAGGGTGTTTTAATGGTGGTGAGATCTCCAAGAGTTGGCAGTGGGGTGTTTCAGTGTTGTAGAGATTTGACGAGGCTAAAGTTGGCTTCCTATTCGCCAGCTTATTGTTTAAATTATCCCATTTCCACGGTACCTGAAGGCTAAAGGCTGATGCAGCAGCAAAAATGCAGTTCTGTCGGACTAGAAATGTGCTTGTGTGCAGAGAAAAGAGACTCTGTCAAATGTATAGGATAGCGGAGTAAAAGACGAAAGATGGAGGATGCTTACTTTCCTTTTCTGTTTGAATTTTTGTCTTTCTGGCTGTTTTCTGCTTGCTTCTGTATGTGGCTCGTGACAAAGACTTTAGTCGGTAGACCATATTATATTGTTTCTGGAAAACATGTTTTGTTTTTTGCAGTGTACAAACTCCGCCCCTACGCACGTATATGCCTTCTAAACAGGCTCAGTATGTCTTTGCATTGTCTAGTGCACCCTGAGGTGCCTAAATGTAACTGCTGCACCGTTTAAGGTGGAACAGGAAAATTTAAACGTGATGCAAAGATGCCTGAATGTGCCCTCTGGGGTGCCTGAATGTAACTGCTGCATCATTTAAGGTGGATTGGGAAAATTTGAACAAGAAGCTGACGTGCAGGAATTCAACAGCTGCATCATTTAGTGGAACAGTAACATTTGAACAAGAAGCTGGCTAATAGGAAACTGACTTAAGTATTACTTAGAGTTAAAAGGTATAAATTGAGATGAGGTGGTTGCTCCGTTTCTGTCTGCCAGGTGGGTAAAGATGTAAAAATCAAGTTTGCAGAGTGTCTTTTTCCATTTTTTAATGCCCGGCAGTGAATTAGTTGGTAAAGTATAGGGGAAGGGGGTGTCTTTGTTTTTTCCCCCCTCAGAATCACATACTGCACCATACTGTCTTTAACCTGTCTTAACCTGTTTCTCTTGCGACATTTTTTTTTCATGTGTTATTTTACTTCATCACCTGAATCAGCCCTGTTTTGTCTGGCTCTAGAACATTCTGTACCAGCATAAGGTGGATGATGAGGTAGTTGTGCAGAAGACCTCCATGCATAGAATTGCTTCCCTGAAGGGCCGAGGCATAAAATACATTTATGTTATGATTACATCAGTTATTGAAAAAATAACTATAGCCTTTGGGCTATTTCCAGTGGTTCTGGTGCTGTCAACATGTTGTTTCAGTTTTCAATTTAACAGTAGATTAATGCTCCAGAAATTCTGAGCTTCTTCTGCCTACTCAGTACTGTGTGGGTGTGTCGGAACGCAAAATGATTGACAGTGGCATCTCCCAGGCAACATTAACAACATGGTGCCGATAGTAAGTGTATGGTTCAGCCCAGTTTAAGCCTCCCCCCACAGAAAAATAGACCACTTTGCTCTTCTTGGCCAGTCTCTGAATGCTGAGTGAAAAGAGAACAACCTGTCTGGTGGTGATTTTTAGAGATTTTTTTGCTAATGTTTGAGAACTCTGACCTTTGGCCACATAAGGGGTAGATCATGTACATATCATGTCAGATATTTAAATACTCGGACATAAAAAAAAATATCCATAACCTATGGCTAACTGCTAGGTCATGCTTTTGAATTTTCACTGAGCTCCTGCTATGTCAGGTTGGTCAAATTTGGGGACACTGTGGATAAATTTCTTGTGTACCTCAGTGTGTGGGATGCTGGTAAAGTTCAGTTGAAGGAAACACTGTGAGCTTGGATGGTGAGTGAGTAGCTAATGTAATACTAAGTTGAAGTATAATTGCATTTCTACAGTTAAGGTGGGCCACTAGTAGTTTGATCATGCAACAGGAGGCTAATGGATGTAGAATTAGTTGTACAAACAGTGGTATAATAAATCTTCATAGCAAAAAAAAAGGTTGATGTTTTTGGAAGAGCAATTACTTTATGTGATGTAGAGGAACAAGAATAGTTCTACATATTATGTGCATATATATGTACACATATATGTACACATATTGCTAGTTTAGATTGGTACTTTGGCAAATCTAATCTCAATTGCACCAAATTTAGTCCCACAACTTAAATTAATCAGTAGAAAATGTCATAAGAAAATTTTAAACTCTAGCATTCTTTCTCTCCCAGATTTTTTTAAACACAGCACAAAATCTGTAGATAATGTCAGAAAAAAATAATGAAAATGGGTGGGGGTGAGTAAAGCTTTAGCCATTTTGTTATATCAGGAAGCAACTGGTTGTAAATATGCGATTTTTTTTAAACCAGCAAAACAAGCAAACCATAACTGAAAATTACCAAACTATAGCAAGAGCAAAGTCAGCTTCTGACCTGAAAGCATGTTGATTTTCTTAGTCCATCTTATAGTCCATATCCACAGCATCTTTTAATGTGCACCATAAAAATGCACTTAGACTGAGCCCTGGTGCTCCTGCAAAGTGGCTCTTTATTTTTATTTATTTAATTATTAGTAATCAATTATTAATTATTATTTATTATTTATTCATACACTTAAACCATGAGGCTAATAAACATGACAAAGAGTTAAACTGAGTTGGATTTTTTTAGGTGATTTTACATGCACAACAAAAACAATTAAAAAACAATTATTATTATTATTATTTTTATTATTGTTATTAGGTGATATATTCTAGCACTAAAGCGGATGCAGAAGTAAACAATAATCTAGTAAGATTACTAGTAAGAAAGAACGAAATTTGTGCATGTCTTTACACTCCAAGGCTGCTTAGCTTAGCCTGATGCCTTGAACTCTGAAGCCATTGCACCTGCGGTCTTTGGAATGACCTGATGTATGAGGGCTGAGAAATGTTTTCTTTTTCTTTCACAAAAACCCAAAGCTTTTTTTCTGATGAACCTAAGAATGTACACCACACCATACAGACAGATCTTTGACTGACACTCCTAACATGATCCACCATCAATTCAACTGTTTAACTCATCTATGCTAGATACTATGATTGTTTAGTGATCTACAATATCACATCACAAATGTTTAAAAGTTAAGGTTTGCTTATGTGTGTGGGGAAACTTTGTGTCTTGCTATGGTTTTGGTGAAATAACTAAATGAATGAACATGGCTTTTGTAAATTGGCAAAAATGGAACTTTAACATGGCTGTTTTAATTAACTGATGTTTGTGCGCCAAATAAATGCAAATACTGACTTGCAGTCATACATCCAAGATACATATTCGCTGCTAAGAATGATGTTTTTACACAGCAGTTTCAACCAGTTTGTGGTGATCACAGGATAGTAGTTGAGAAAAAGAATATATATAATTTGGGTAACATTTTGGATAATGATTTTTCATAACTGCCCGGTCTCCTGTGCTTCTCTGTGTATGAGGAGAGGAAATGAATCAGCCCTCAGGCCGATAGCTTTGTGAATTCACGTTCATTACAGCTTGTGGGCCATTACTTATCCTAATGAAAAGATTTGTATGGCTCTTTGTCGTTTCCTGCATTCTTCACATCATCTCTACAATCTCACGCTATCTAAGTGAAAACAGAGTGACTGGCGGGTGAGATTAGGGTGCAAGCAAATGGTGTTAAAACAAAAAATCTCTGACTGGCACAGATGAACAACATCCTCCTTCATTCGTCACATCATCTCTACAGTGTCATACTATTTAAGCAAAAAGAGTGCCACCCTTTGCATCCACGGTTAGTTTGTAAAGGCTTCTCAAACCACTCACACTCTGTAATTGCTGTGTAAGTGTATTGGCTTAAACAAGTTTGTTTGTCAATAAATTTCAATTTCATTGATTTAGAGCATTTCCAAATCTATTTTGTACTGATTAAAACGCTTCAGTATGATGAAAGAAATAGGCTGCCTTGTCTCCCACCTCAGAAGTTTTTACTTTTGACAAAAGGACGAGCATTACATGCGCAATGGTTGTTATCCCATTTGAAGCATCAGCCAGAATATGCTTGTCAGTTTTTTTCTGCGTGTAGATGAGTAAGAGGTTTCAGGCTGCATTGCTCTTGTGTGGCTCCTGAATTTACAATACAACTGTCAGCAGCTACCACTGCTTTTCTGTTGATATGCACCCAGCACAGAAAGTCGGGGCTGTTCAAGTGCTCTCATCTTCCGACACACCTTAAGAGCAGCGTTACCAAAAAATCATGTAGAAAATGATGAAGCAGTACACCACTAAATAAATAAAAGTAAAGTATCATAATAATGCAAGACAATCTTTAACCTTGTCACATGACTCATTCACCAGTGAATTGTAATGCATTGCAGGGCATGTCACAGTCACAGTAATTGCTGTGCTAGTGTGTTGTCCATATTATGCAGTCTGGCTAGGTACAGCTGGGATAAGAGCTACTTGATCGCAAAGAGCGGGGGAAAGTGTATGCAGCGTGGGTGTGTGTGTGTGGGTGAGTGTGGGTGAGTGTATATGAGTGTGTAGGTGTATGATGGAGCAGACTTCTCTGAACAGTGTGTGCAGAAGGCTAGGCATGAAGTATGAGTGGGGGGTTGTTCTGCTAAAAATAAACATTTACAGTCCTGGACACAAGCCGCTATAATAGAGGAAATACGTTGCAATGGGACTTTGGTGAATTTTCACAAGAAAACATCTATATAACCATGTATTTGTACTTTGATGTTTAAGGCCTAGCCTGATTAATTATACAGTCCCAGTTATTTGCTTGCTGTGAGTTGTTACCAAACACTAGATACATCCCAGCTGGGTTTAGTTGTTTATAAAAATGTTAAACTGTACACATATAGAGTGAGACTTTATTGTCATTCTTCTTACTGCATTGAACTATAAAGGTTGAAATGAAATATAGTTCCCTTAGAACCATAAGGGTTTCGTTTAACACAGTACAGCCAAAGACACAATGATAAAGAAAAACAGTCCAACAGATAATGACTGCAGTGTTACAGATAATAAACTACTCACCAGACTGGTTCTGCTGATTTACAAAACCCTTGTTTATGCACCTGTACAGTATACATGTATACAACCAATAAGTACAGGACAGTAGCAAAATAATATTGGGATTCTCCAAACATCAGAATACAGGTAAGTCTAACCCAATGTCTTATTCTCCTGGATCATGGGGGTGCTGGAGCCTATCCCAGTGCTTATTGGGTGGAAGGCAGGAAATAACATTAACATGTCACCAATCCATCACAGAGCTTAAAACTGTGGAACAATTGTGGATCAGCTTAATAATCACATTTGGCCTTGGAAGCTTCAAAGCAGACAGTGCAACAGCACTTTAAGCCAAACACAGGGTCTCACAGTGGTAGTTTAGTGTAATGTAAAGACTATGGTTGACTATGGTTGATGGAGCAGCACTCGGGAGATTGAACACACTTCAGTTATAACGATTAGTATAACTAGAACTTTTTAAACAAAGTTTTAAGTTTTACGCAATAACTTTCCACTATCTACTGACATTGGGCATTGTTACATTTCTTGGTCACTGTAAAAGACAATCATTTTAACCCATCTATGCTTTTCCTCTTATCTCATTCCTTCTTTGTGGTTTACCGGATGTGTTTATGAACTCCTATATAAAATGTCAAAAGTATTTAGAATGCACATCCCTAATGTGTGTCCAGTGTGCTGAGGCAGAAGCTTGTTTTTTTCCCTTCACATTGTAATGGACAGAATTCTATTAGCAGAAGTAGCTCGAGCTCAGCACTCTTATTATTATCTTTTAGGCACAGAATTGAACACGGATTCTGGAGCTGTTGGGCTCTACTTATAACCCTTTCTCACAATATGGTGACAACCCAAACAAGGTCCAGGACCTGCAGCTCTTACGTGCTGGGCTTCATGAATATTACAGCTATTGGCAAAAGCTGTGAGTAGTGAGTAGATAGGCGCACACTGCCAGGCACTGCATTGTCAACCTGCTCCATTTTCTGTCCTACACTCCACTCCTAACATCACCGTGAGACCTTTCACAGCAGTCTTTCATCATCACATGTGTATTTGCTATTCATTCACTAGCACACAGTCAAGGACAGTGCTCTGCCCCATGCCTATCACCATGGCAATAGCGCTCCGACCGCAGGCACTAGGCTTTAGCTAGTGCAGTAGATTGAAATGAGTTTAGTCTGGCTTCTGATTGGTCAGCAGTGTAATGTGATGCACTGTTCCAGCAGAGCTCAAACTGAGCTGGACTGAGTATGAAGGACTGAAATGGTGTATGTACTGGGTAATGATTGCGAGCATCTGTCTGAGAGGCCGTAACTACTCAGAATGGCAAGCTGTTCTCAGCGAGAGGTCTGCTGGTCACCTAGCCAGTGCTAGCACCCTGATGTGTTGCACATTTGCAATAGTTTAAAAAGCACAAGTGCGTTGCATAACATGTTTTTGACAGAATTTCTTTTATAGCCACTATTAACATTTTGATTTTAACAAGAGCTTTGAAGCTATCTGGCTGTGTTTTATAGTTGTAGATTCTGTATTATTATTGCATAATTGCAGATGCAAAATCCATATGAACATACTGTTCTTACTTTGAAGGGTTGTTTTAATGTTGCTTTGCTCAGAGCCATGTGGAATAAACCTACATTTAGACCTACTTTGAAGTCAAGGCATGTTGATAATGCAGATTGATAAGTTCTCCTCAGTGTAGTGCCATTCATGGCTACGATAGTGTAGCTCCTGAGAAATAATTCTTCTGTCATTTTCTCTTATGTAACATGAATTCTATAAAGATGCTATATCCAGTCTCTGTGTGTCAAAAAAGAAGGATGTTAGCCGCTTTCCTAGACAGGCTGACATCATTCCAGCGTGTGCCATTCCTGTAGCCTGTAATTAACTTCTTTATATGAACTTGTTATCAAACTGGTCACATGGCTTGTTGCTGAAAGCACTCTGGAGGATAGTGGTGGCAGTAGAAGGGTGCCACTGTTGTTTTCACAACTCCTGTTTCTTAGGCAACCGCTTTTTACAGCTTTCGCTGTGAAAGGGGCTCTCTTTCCCAAAAGACCATTTTCACTATCTTGTCAATTTGCACTATATATGTCAGCCTGCTTTGAACTTTGAACTACAAAATCTGTGTAAACCTAATGTTAAATGTTGTCTAATGCTAGACAGATGGATGGCATTGTACCACAGGCGATGATAGTATTGGCTGATGTTGGTTTAAAATCTAGCTTTCTAGCAAATTTGATGTTCAGTTTATATGTGACATGAAGCTTTTATCTCCATTGAAAAAAAAATCTTCAAAGATCTCAGCTTCAGAATTTCATCTCCAGGAATTCAGCAAGTGCTACTACAGTTCCATAAGATATTGACAGTTTGTTGTTGTTTTGCTGTTCTCTTTGCATGAACGAACACTGTGTTTGTGTGAACATCCTTTGTTTCATTATGAGTCATTGTGTTCAATCAAATGACGACACTACTCTCCCCCCACCACAGAATGAAGGTTGTATATTCATATAGCCCAAGTCTCCAGTAGAGTAAGCACCCAATTGCCATGACAACCATGACCAATGGCAGAAATGGATGTGTTTGTGAGGCTGGATCAAAAAACATTTTGTGTTTGTTCAACAAAGCATTTCATGATTATTTGTATTATTAATAGCCTTTTCTGCACGTTTCATCGTAACAGGCAGGCTAGTTTATAGGATGAGAAAAAGGCCTAGCAGCATGTAGTATGTTTTGTTTGCTTGAATTCCTCTTATTAACAAGAAAATACATTAAGTAATGCAATGGGTCACAATCACATACCCACATTATTGCTTCCTAGAAATAGCTTCTTAAGATGGATGTACTCTACATAATTTATAGCCCAATTTTAACCTAGATTTGACCCCCACGACAAATTGTGACAAGCACTAATACATTTCTACAACTCTGTCAGAAAAGGTTGATGTCACATCACAAATGATCTGGCGGTGTGAGAGAAAAAACAAGTCAATCTTTAGCCTGCCAGTTGAGCTCCAGAGAAATCAGAGGCCTTTCAATAATTTCAAACTAGGATGTGGGATTATTTGCTGAAACCAGCCCTACTGCATTTGCACACGTTTTATGCAATAAAACCTTTTTACACGCCTGCCAGGTATGACTCGGAAAAAAAACATCTCAGTGCCGATTCAAGTACAGCTAACCACAACATTGTAGGCAATTTGCCTTGGTGTCTCACTTGTCTGCTGCTGGAGTAGTGGGTGATGTGCAGGGCAAGCTGAAAATGGATGGAAACAAAGTGGAAGCGCTAGAAAGATGGATATATAGATGGATCCAAGCTGTCACAGAGTCATGCTTTTCCGTTTCTCTCATCCTTCAAAGCCAATTAACGGCTCCCTCTGATGGGTCTCCCTTGGCCCTCTAACACCCGAGTGTCATGGCCAAAATTGGCTCTTTCACAACCTCCCTCTGATGATCGCCTTCTCCTATTACCCTTTGTGAGTGCTTTGCTCTCAGATGTTAGTAGTCCATCAAACGCTATTCTTACTTTCCCAAAAGACGAAAGACTGGGCTCCTATACTGCATTAACCTGTTAGGTCCACCTTGCCTTCTCACTTTGCATGAATGGCACGTTCTGAGATGATCTTAGCACCTTGTTTAGTAACTGAGTAGAGTAAGAGGAAGAAGCTGGGAACAAGCCTCACCTGCTACCCTGCATCAAGTTAAGAAATAAACACCAAGTGTAGAAAGTAAGAGGATCAGTCTATCTTGTGGCCTTGCCCATACAGGGTAACCAATATCTCCAGATGCCATCAACTACATTTGATCTGTGATTTTAGCATTTGTGTCGTGATTTACGAATGTGCCACATTGCAGGTTGTGCAATTTCAAGAGGAAAAATGAAACGAAATGCATAATTTTTTTCTGCTTCATAAAGAAGAAAAAATCACATGGTGCTCATTTTCGATGACTACTCTACTGATATAATAGTTTTTATGGAAAAAAGAAGTATTACAGAAACTTCCTATCTTTAGTCTTAGTTAACATCTGAGATCAAAATTGTTTATTAAAAAATGGTTACAAAAGCAAGTTTTATTTTAATGTAATCTAATGTACTCTAGTCAACAATCAACTGCCATGTGTTTTTACTGCTATTCCTCAATATAACTTGTGTACATTAGACTAAAATGTCATTCCTCAGGCCTCATGGTGCAACACAATACAACATCAGGCAGTAAATATACAATACATATACAGAACATAAACACGCTAGGCAATAAATACTGTACAGGACAACATTAGGGAAATTAGGGAAATTGGCATTTAGCAGTAGATAATGATTAAGAAAGTAGAGCAAGCGTTGTTAACTGTAAACTGTACAGTAAGGTTAAGACTCATGGCTAGGGTTGCACCTAATGATTAATTTCATAATCAATTAATTTAACGATTTATTTATTTATTTATTTATTTATTTATTTCGATTAGTCGATCAATGTAATGACTCATTTTTAGATTACTCTTATATGAGTATGTTATGATTTTTTTTATTTTGTTATGGATTTGTAACCAATGGATGATGTTGTGCATGATAGTGTGTATATATATATATATATATATATATATATATATATATATATATATATATATATATATATCAAGTCAAGTCAAGTGGGTTTTATTGTCATTTCAACTACATACAGAGTACACAGTGAAACGAAACAACGTTCCTCCAGGACCATGGTGCAACATAGACAGTGCATACAAGACACAAGTGCAACACAAACAGACAAGTGCGGACAGACAACACAACACAGTACAGACAGAGGATAATAAATAATTGCCGGTAGTGTGCAAATTGTGCAATGTGTAATAAATAGAGTCCAGTGAGGTAGTAGAGTTTAGTGCAATGCTTTGTGCAAAAATGCTTCCCCTTTTTTATCTGGGGTAATGGTTGGAGAGAGAGAGAGAGAGAGAGAGAGTGTACATGTACCAGAAAAGATATCAGTTCAGACGTTGAGTTGTGTTGAGAAGTCTGATGGCTTGGGGGAAGAAGCTGTTGCAGAGTCTGGTCGTGTTGGACCGGATGCTGCGGTACCTTCTTCCTGATGGCAGGAGGGAGAACAGTCTGTGTGAAGGGTGGGTGGGGTCATCCACAATGCTGGTTGCTTTGTGGATGCAGCGGGTGGAGTAAATGTCCAAGACGGAGGGGAGAGAGACTCCGATGATCCTCTCAGCTGTCCTCACAATGCTCTGGAGGACTAGCCTCTCGAAGCACTTCATGATGATGGGCGTGAGAGCTACGGGACGGTAGTCATTGAGGCTGGACACCATGGACTTCTTCGGCACAGGGACAATGGTGGTGGTCTTGAGGCACGTTGGGACAGTGGAGCTGCGCAGGGAGACGTTGAAGATGTCCGTGAGAACATCTGTCAACTGGTCTGCACACTCTCTGAGCACTCTGCCAGGGATGTTGTCTGGTCCTGCAGCTTTCCGTGGGTTGACTCTGCGCAGAGTTTTCTTCACGTCCACTGCAGTCAGGCACAACACCTGCTTGTCTGGTTTGAGTGTGATCTTGTTCACCAACGTGTTGTTCTGTGCCTCAAACCGTGCATAAAAGTCGTTTAGGGCATCGGGGAGGAACACATCACTGTCACAGGACGGTGGCATTGTCCTGTAGCTTGTGATTTCCTGAATGCCCTGCCACATGCGCCGCGTGTCACCCGTGTCCTTGAAGTGGTTGTGGATTTTCTGGGTGTGTGCGCGCTTTGCCTCACGGATGGCTCGTGACAATTTGGCTCTTGCTTTCCTTAGGGCCGCCTTGTCACCCACTCTGAAGGCTGAGTCATGGGCCCTCAGTAGCGCACGCACCTCAGGAGTCATCCAGGCTTCTGGTTTGGGCGTGTGGTGATGGTCTTGGAAACAGTGACATCATCAATACACTTGCTGATATATATATATATATATATATATATATATATATATATATATATATATAAATATGAGGAAAAAACATGACCTTCATAGACTTTTTTTTATTAAAGGGTACATTAAACGCACATGATCTATAAATAGTTAAAGACTAAAAGTCTACGCTCCGACTGGACTTTTAGAGGCACAAATGGCACGTAGCCTACATGCCTCACAGACAAGAAATCAGACAGTTTGTGGAGTAGATATTTTGGCAGAGAGCCATTTCAGAAGCAGCTACGTGTGTTTAAAAGCTCCTGCGGTATCAAGAACAGTCTTAGGTATCTACACTAGATGATTAAGAAACTAAAAGAAACATGTTTTAAGGCTCATTTATGATCAATGTTAAATACGGATACACACAGAGCATTCTGTCCTTACTCTGCGTTCGTTTCGTACAGACATTCGTTTTCGGATAGCTTAGGGATTTCATTATCCGTCATTAGAAGTCATTAGAAATTCCCTGAAATATCTATCGTCGCCATGTTTAATTTACTCCGAACTCTACTAGACGTGTTGCTCAGCAACACTGCTAAAACAGTGAAGTATGTGGGCAGTGACGGCTATATCGCTTTAAACGCACGTAGACGGAGTATAAATCAGGCTTTACGTGTGTTAATAATTTTATCTGCTAAGATAAGAAAAACAAGTAAACGGAATTTATGGTGCTGTCTTGCGGCTGTGTTGACAAAGCGTTCAGGGATGTTTGCGCTTATACTGCTTGTGCATAGCGGTTGTACTGTTGTGATAATCTCCACTTTGCAAAGCTGACAGAGCACCACAGTGTTGCGCTTCTGTGTGAAATACTCCAAAACTTTAGATGCACAGGGATAAATCAATGCTTTCAGTAGGTGCGGCCATCTTTGTGACGCACGTTATGCTAATCGATGTAATTTCTTTATCGATTGCATCCGATGCATTCGATTGCAGCCTTGAGGATGCACTGCTTATGACAGGAAGTGTTGATTGTGGGTAAAGACATCCAAATGATGTTCTTAGTTGTCTTTAAAACCACTGTGGGGTCCTACAGTTTTCCCACCAGACAGTGAGACAGCTTATTCTTTGCTCTACTTGTGTAGAATGAGGGAAGTTTGCTCTCTTCATCCTACGCAGGTGGTGTTGAGCGTCCAGGTAAGGTTGTCAGTGATGTGCATACCAAGGAACTTGAACTCCTGAGGTCAACAGTCATTTCTTTTGTCTTATTAACATTGCAATACATTGTTACATCTACATCAGTCTGCAAGCCACTCCACCTCCAGTAGACAAGTAGGCTGACTTGTCATTGTTGCTATTAAAACCCACCACTGGAGTATCATCAGTAAACTAAAGGATGTGATTTCATACATCGCAGCAAATTGGCAGAGGATAGGTAGCCTCAGTAGACTGGTCACGCCAATACACAATCTAAAACCCATTCCGGGAAGGAAGGAACACAGTCTGGCACAGTCTGGCCATTCTTAGTCACCCAGGAAAGAATTGCTTTGTTTTTTCCTCCACAGTGCAGTAATGCATAAGCATCATGCTTATTTATTGTTTGACCAATTTTTGACCAAAATTTACAACTTTATATTTAACAGATTTTCAGTTTTAATATATCTAAGTGTAGGGCTGCACCTAACAATGAATTTCTTAATCGATTTTTTTCTTTTCTCAATTAGTCGATTAATCTAATGACAGATTTATAGATTATTGTAATGTGAGTGTGTTAGGAATTGAAATGTTTATTATTTTGTGGTAGATCTGTATCCAATGGATGATTTTGTGCATATATATATAAATGTGTGTGTGTATGTGTCTAGTAATTTTTTGTCGAAAGAACCCAAAAGGGGGTGTGGAATTGATGACCCTGCACCGTGGGGGTGGGGGCTCAGAAGCATGAGGAAAACGCATGGCCATCCTAATGTATTAAAGGGTATCTTAAACGCACCTGATCTGTAAATGGTTAAAAACACTAAAAGTCTACGCTCAGACTGGACTTTTAGAGACTCAAATGACACGTAGCCTACACAACTTACGCATATATGGGGTATATATGTTTGCAGAGAGCCATTTGAGAAGCTGCTACGTGTTTTTTTAAGCTCCTGTGGTATCGAGAACAACCTTAGGTATCTACACTGGACGATTAAGAAACGGTTAGCAATGCGACCTTTCAAGTGACACTACTAAAAGAAACTACATGCTACATGTGTTAATAATCTTAAAATTATCTGCTAAGATAAGAAAAACAAGTAAACAGGTGCTGTCTTGTGCTTAAAGTGTTCATGCATAGCAGTTGTACTGTTGTGATCTGTTGTGATCATCTCAACTGTGCAGAGCTGACAGAGCACCACACTGTTGTGTTTCTGTGTAAAACACTCCCACAACTTTAGATTCACGCTAGTGATTGTTTGTAGCTGCAGCTTGCACTCCGGATAAATCCATGCTTTAGTTGGTGCGGCTATAATTGCGACGCATCGACACACGTTATGCTAATCAACATAATTTCGTAATTGATTATGCCGACGCGTTGCCCCAGCCCTATTAGTCACTGTTTCTAATGATACACTACTCAGTAACTAAATCTTGATAATGATAATGAAGCCTCTTTTAAAATCAGTGAGATCTTCTCCTCTTGACATCTTGATCCAAAATGAAGGTCAAGTCGACTGCTTGATTGTTTTTTTTCAGCAAAATATTATAATTTGTGCAAACAAAGCATGTACCAGCATAAAAGTAAGTCACGTACTCTTGTGAGTAGCTAACCTAAGACCTTAGAGGTTATGTCTGTTGACCTCTTTTATGTTATTATTCCACACGACATCCTCACCGCATGTCTGCAGTCATTTGTAGCCACAGCATGTTCAAGGTTCAAGATCAGTCCTTTCTCTCCTTATCCATGGCTTTCAAAAAAGCAGCACTTTATTTAACTCCGGTAGAGCTAGCTCACTACTGGTACATTACTAATAGAGTCTGAAACATCCTGCTGAGGAGGCAATAGTTGGAGCACCTCCACTGCAGGACATCTTGATCCTGCGGAGCAGCAGCGAGGACCTGTGGATGGCAGGGAGAGGAATGAGACCTTGAGACCCAGTGCTTTGTACCCAGGTGAATAGCTCAGGCTTAATCATCTACAGCTGCGCTCCCCCCAGCTCAAATTCTCTCGACTGATTGCTGTAGAACTGTTGGCGTGATTAATGTTGTAGATGGGAAAGTCCTCAGCAATGGTATATGATTAAGGTCTGATGGTTTTAAAACTGTCCTGGGATCATGCAATCAGCGTAACATGAATTGGATTTAGCTGTGATTGGACTCACAAGGTGCTATACACAGTGCTGGCGATGTGAATGGACCGGAAGGATGAGACAGCTGAAGCACTGGTAGATATTAAGGCCGCAGCTATCAAATATTCATTGTCAAACGCTGCCGAATATTATATAATAGGGATGTTCATGGGCACTGGAGTACTTGGTTAACCATTTAAGGTGCCAGTATTCAGATATATTCAAATGTGATCACTAATCGACACAGAAAGATGGTGAAAATGAACAGAGTACCATTTCAGAGAAACGCAGAGGACTGCAGATTGTGACAGGTTTCAGAGTAAGCACAATATATTATGAAACATTGTTAAGGACGTGACTGAGAAGGCAGAGACAGCACAACCAGCTCCGACCCAACTGTTTTACTAACTAGGCTAACTACTCTAGCTGGTGTTAGCTAGATCTAAAAGCAGTAATTTTGTGTTTATCTGACAAACTAACATGCTGGGACATTGTCCAATAAGGATTTTTTCCTAGACAACGTCCCAACATGTTAGTTTGTCCCCTTGTTTGTCCCCCCAGTAGGCCCTCGACTCTGTATTGGTGGGTTAGCTCATCTGAAAATTTATTCGTCCAGCATAAAAAACATTCTCTTTCATGGCTGTTTTTAAATAATCTATCTATTTATATTAGAAATGATTTAATAATATAGTTTATATATTTTTTTTCCTATTTATTCCAGTGCTTATGTAGTTGTAGGTTAATTGTGAAATTGTAAAGAGATCCATAGAAAGAAATTGTATAATTTATGCAATGCATTTGCAGAATGTCATTATCTGCTGATATAAGATCATGTGTTGGAACACTGTAACAGTCGTTCTTTTCAGTGCAGGGTTGCAAGGCCATTTCGATAATCTTTCCTAAAAGACACAGGTAACCAGTGCAGTTCTTTTAAAAATGACTGCAGGGAATTGTTTTCTTTGCTAGCACACAAAAAGAGCAGTATAATCATCAATTTTTGTTGAAACAAATGCTGAAAAGTATTTCTGCATCACTCTGCGATAGAAAAAAGTCTAATTTTATCAATATTTTAAAGAACAGAACGCAACATTAGAAACATGAATAAAAAGGTAAAAACATGACACATTTCATGCTTCAAATTTGATGTGTTGCAAAAGGGCCTAATATTATGCAAATCCATTGTTGCTGGGATTTTGTACCACATATCAGTATCACAGTGTTGTTCTGATTGAGCAGCTTTAGAGTGCTGTGATTGTAAACAGTTATATTCATTGTGAGGAACATAAAACAAGCTGCTCCAATTCTTTCTTCTAAAGTACATACTAAACTTGACCTTGATGTCAAAGAATCAAATCAGTCAGATGATTCCAAACAGGATGGATGGAATAATATTTTAATGAGCAATAATGAACAAAAATGTGTTAAATTTCTTTATTTATTCATATTATATTTATTTATTAAGTTTCAAGAGAAATTCAGAAGGCTAATTAGCCCACCCTGGCGAAGAGAAAAAGTTATTATTTCAAAGTAAGCAATGTGAACTTTTAACAGACTTAGCCATGTTGTTTTGTCTAAAAATAATTCCAGTCTTAAATATATATTTTTCATTTATTTATGAGTTTGTATCTTTAGAGACAAAAAGTGTTTGGATCCAGCTAAAGAAGAGCTGTGCGCCATTTTATTGTGGACAATGATGTTAGTTTATTTCTGTCATATTTTAATGTTTATATTGAATTAAAAAGAAAATAGGCTGTAAGAGCTTGTTTAAACAGGAATGCATGTGCACTGCCTGTCTCATTATACCAATTAAAATAGGCTGCAATTGATTTTGAATTGGATAGAAACATGTTACCATGTTGCTTTTTTATCACTATTTATTAGTGATAGATTATTAGTATTTTTGCTAAATAATATGAAAAAAAAATTCATATTTCGTATTTAACAGCCAAATTTGATTTGACTATCAAAATTCTGAGTCAGACACAGCAGTTGTACACACTTTCATTTATACTGGATACTAAGTGCGTCTCTTTGCATGAATTCAAAGCAGTAGGAAATGTATTTGAATTGCATCTGTCTTGAGTAAATAAGACTTGCGTTGATTATGTAAGATTTCATAAAAGTGGTAAAAAATATACATTATTTTGATAATAAATTGGTGATTATAATGTTGTGAATATTGTTATGAACATTAATACACCACATAAACCCTCAGTAAAACTCTGTTTCTTATTGGACAGTTTTCCTGAAGGAGTAATGTGCTAGAAATGTGATTTCAATAAGCAGTGGAGCGCTTTCTTCTGGGGTTCAGTATTGATCCCTGCTTCGGGCAGGTTTCTGTATATTTTTGTCTTTCACTGGGCTCACAAGCCCCTGTCTTCTTTTTGGCTTTCAGAGAGAGATGATATGGCTTCCTGGTAGGGTTTTTGTGAAATTCCTGGACTCCCAATCAATGATGCCATGGGTGCGAAGGTGATGATGCTGTGGCTGTGGTTATTTTGGAAATTGTTTGATTGGATAAGATGCTAAAGTTGGATAAAATGTTCTAATTCTGGGACATTCTGTGGAAATCCTTTGCACTCTGTCACCTTTTGCAGAAAATCAGTCAGAAAGCTAGAGATGGTAGTTACTGTACTTCGGGAGAGCAGAATGTTTAGGTGATGCTGGCCTAATGCGCTTTTATATATGTTTATATGTATCTGCAGTGATGTCAGCATTGGCAGATATGTACCTGAAAAATATTGGCACCACCACACTCGTCCCGTGTCTATGCTGTTAGCATTCTTCTTTTAGTTAGTACATCTTAAACGCTCTGGGTAACTGCTCATTCAGCAAACAGTTTGAGAAGACCTCACAAGAGCCATATCTCTTTATGTATGTGGAGTTCTAGATTCTGCTTCAGCTCGGAGCACTGAGCATTAAAATTCTACAAGAACAACCATGAGCTCTGATGTTTTGTCAGTGAAGCTTAACGGCTTCGTTGCGGCTTTGGAAACTATCTTAGATTGTAGCTCCAAGATACCTCTGGTTTTACATAATGAAAAAATCAATAGTTATGATGTAATGTATTGATTGCCCTAGTTTTATTCAATTTGTCCTTTAGTCTTTTATAGGGAAAGATTTTTAAGGGCAAAGTTTTATATTGCGTCCTGATACATCCCTGCGTTAGATACAAGTGACTGTTTCTGTTCCTAGAAATAGCATCCTGAATGTTTTAATGTTTTCCAGAAACTGATTTTTTTATACACAGCTATGTTTAAGGCAGTGGTTCTTGTAAACCATGTTACTTTTAAGTAGTTTTAAGCCTTAAGACCTTGGCTACTGGTCAGTTCTGTATCCTTCCATGGAATTTAAGAGGCCTTGTGTGAAACTGCTCTTCAAAAAACTTAAAATGATTTTTAACATATAGCCTCTGGCTAATGTTAAGTCAATGTATGAGGCAGGTTGATTTGGCATGTTGGGCACTGTAAATGTCAAGCTCACAGCTGCACCGGCCCCCTCTGGACCACTCTCCCACTCTCTCCACACGTCACTCCAATCTGAGTCAGCCATTCATCTTGCCCGAGGCCGCCCTCATGGCGGTTAGCGTGACCTGTCTTTATCCTTTCCACTCCCTCTCTCTGGAGCACGGTGCGGCACCCACCATCCTGCTGTTCTGGGGTAAAGAGCTGAATCAGTGGTCTGTGTGGTAATGGCGGGTTTGGTTCTGTATTGGGTGCACGGTCAGTGGCCTTGGCTTGACTTTATCTTTTTTGTGTGTGTGGCCCCTTAGGGGTAAGGCTGTGTTCTGATTGTGTGTTGTATAGATGCTGAATGGATGGATGGGTAGATGTGTAGATGGATGGATGGGTAGATGTGTAGATGGATGGATGATTAGATGCTGGAGGCTATATCTGCTGCATCATTAACCTTGGTCAAAAGGAGACATGCTAATTTGGACATTTTCGCTCTGTGCTTGTCAATAGGACATAATGTCTTTGCCTTTGGAATCGAAAATCCTCAGTATTCCTAGAGGAGAGCAAATGGTGGAGAGTGAAAAAATAGCACATTTCAGTTCTGGGAAGCAGCAGTATGTACACGAAATGAAATAAATTGTTTAATTAATAGTATATATGTAGCTTCCTGTAGTTAACCAATGTTAAGTAGTTAAGTATTTAAGTATCAGAAGTCTTTAAAATCACATCAACACGCCCCACACACAGGAGACTGGAGTTTGTTTTCTTGTTTAGGCAATTACTTCTCAAATGCTAAAGTAATTAAATTATCAGTTGGCTTTCAGATGAACACAGTAAAACTTTTACATTAGTTCTTTTTCTGTTGACAGTGGTTGAATTAAACTGTAATTAAACATAGAAAGCATTTTGTTTCTCCTGAAAATGGTGCTACAGCAGTGAGGTCATAAGCCTTATATGCATAATAAACAGTTTAACACAGAAATTTAGGCACTCTGTTAAATTGTATGCTTAGTTAATTTTCTAAGTTAATGCGTCCTCTACAGCTACGAAACACATTTTAAGGCAATGTTTCTGGTGGAAACGTTATGACACATTATTTTTCATGCAAACATGGTAAAAAACATGGTCGATTAAAAAACGTCACATAAATTGACATAATGTGTGCAGACTACCATCAGTGGTGGCTGTGGGTTGGAACTGGGGGGCAAAACACAAAACCATGATACACAACCATGGATACTTGGTATCTTGGTGTGAGAATTGTTTCACTCCTACAAATAAACAAACTTCTTTTCATTTATAACTTAATAAAACTTGTCATTTGCCTGGGTGGGTTCATACTGGGGGTATGACTGCAGCTGTTTCTGTACAATTTATCTTCTCCCTCTTCCTTGTTTTATCAGTAAAAATGAAGCACCACAGGACAAGATATTATTTAGGTGGTGGAAAACACAGCATGGCAGTGACGCAGGTAGCAGCATGATTCTTTTAAACATCTAAAATTCAGAGCTGTGCTAAGAACATTTCACCAACCAAAAGTCTCCTGCCATCAGTGGTCCTAATGGAGGCCTTGCATTAGCGATGCACAGCCCTGATAAATCATGTCGATACGGACAGATATTTGCAGTGGATAGATGTTTTGATGTGACCAATAATTTAAAGTGATATTTGATTACTCTGGAGAGGCAGAAAGATGTAGGTAGTTCTTGTTTCTTTTCAATGCATCTTTAACCCACTACAAATAACTTTTGGACTGTAATTCTAATCCAATTGGGTATTGTCCCAGTTTTTACATGTATCAGCATCAGCAGATATGTACATGAAAAAGATAGGATATCAGCATCAGCCCAGAATTCTCACATTAGCAGGCCCTTATTGTACATGGAAAAAGATAAAGTGTAGTCACTAACTATATTTCTACAAGATAATATAGTGACCAGCGAGTGCCTTTTTTAGTCAATATAAATCAGTCGAATATTGTTAAGGCACCAATTCTAAACCTTCATAGCAGCTAGTTTACTCCCCCAGCTCTCTTTCTGACAGCCATACTGCCCCATTAAAAAGTGATGAGATCTAATCTCTCTAGTTTATAACTCTCTGATATAAAATGTAGCCCAGGCTTACGTGTGCACTTGTGTGGGGAAATACGAGGACGCAGATGTGTTTGCATGCAGAACAGGCGACAAGGATGCCAATGGGATTAGCGCAGTGTTATAGCTCATTAATCCAGGTACCTCTCACATACACCAGCCGTCTACACTGATTTTCCACAAAAGAGAGATAAAGAGAGAGAGAGAGAGAGAGAAAGAGAGAGGGAGAGAGAGAAAGAGAGATAGACAAAGACAGAGAGAGAGAGAAAGAGTGGTGAAAATTAATGGTGTGAAAGAACTGAAGCATGTGCTGTTGCATTCGCGATTAACTGAGCACGGCGGTACAAAACACAAGAAATTGTCCAGTGACTGGAAATTCAGTTTTTACTGACCCTGTTCGCTTCAATAAATTGAACATCTGAGTCAACTTTTTAATTCTTGTGCTGGGGGCAGGTGCTGCCATGAAGCAGACCTGCTGATCTGAAGAACAAAACTACAGATAGCAAGATGCTTCATGCTGGTCCAGGTCAAAACCAGAGTAACCAAACAAGTACAGAGGGACAGAACAAGGTCATACATGGTATCCAACAATATAGAGCAAGGCAAAAACAGAGTCAAGGAACAGGTAATACATGTCGAGAGAGTAATAGAACACTTTGTAATAAAGACGGAGCTTAAAATACACAGGTATACAGGTGATGATAATGAATAGTCAGGTCACCCAGACCGGTAGTAGGTCACATGACTCTGGTCGGGAGTCATGTGACTGGTAGGAGAGTTCTGGGAGATGGATTTCGTAGTGTTGGTTTGGCCTTAGGAGCCGACAGGAGACTTGACAGATTCTATATGTTACATTCTCTGTATCTGATATACATTCTGCCCCTTTAGAGTAGGCTGGCCATGTCAGCAGAAAGCTAACAGGCGAACAGGCCAATAATATTTAAAGACAGAATTTAAATACAAATTTTGTGGCTGATTGCAAAACATAGCCAGTGCCTTCATGAAGTTGCCGCTTGGTTGAGTTGTCAGATTATTTCCAGTCAGAAACTAGCTCACCAGTTTAAATGATTAAGTGAACTATGTTAAGTCAAACATTTACAAGGTCCAACAAGGTTCTATTCTTTTCTTGACTACAGGACTGTAGGTGCCTGATTTTTTATTTTATTTTATCTGACTCAGCCTAAGCTATTTGTAAAATTTGTGAAAGTAATGTACGTTGTGGAGGAAGCAAAATAAACACTTAACACCACTAACCTGATACGACACTTAAGAGTACATTACTCAACCCAGTACAGTATTGGAAGACATCAGATCTAGAGGAAGCGATCCATGCACATAGACGTTGGAAAACTAGTGATGGGTGATGGAGCCACTTTGGAAAATCCTGCCACCATAATCTGCAGCATTCCTGCACACCAGGTCCGTAAGCAAAATACACCATCAAGAGTTCGTGTTTTCCAGCATATGTTGCCCACCACAGTGGTGTAATGAATCATATTCCGCTTTTTTTTCTTTGTTTGTTTTGTTTCTTTTTTCCTTTATGATCCATGGACGTCAAACATCCTGTTGATATTAACACTGATAAATCTCACCTCTGAACATCGTCCATGCCAACATTTGTGTGTTTTTATGCCGCCATCAGTCGGTACCACTGCGAGATGCGGAATGATGTTTTTCAGCGTAAACTTGTGAGCACAGCACAACAATCCATCCTGCCCTGATTGGTATCAGCTCTAAAAACCTTGATCAGTCCACCTTTACTCATTCTCATTTATCCACAGCAAGAAATAGTCATGTTTTCTTCTTGCTACATAGATAAGATTGATGGGTCAAGACAGGTGGTGTTTTCTAGGTGTCAGCTGTTTTATTCCATGTTGACTGAAAGCCGAGATCTAATTGCCTTCAACGAGATCAATAACATTTACTACAACTCAGTTGGCTGAGTACTTTTCCCTTTTAATTCTTGGTGAAGTTAACAAACAGGTTCAGACAGACGAAGCAAATAATGGTGTGTGCAGCCTAGCTTTAATTACTTGGTAAAAGCCAGGTGTTTCCTCATTATTTACACATCAGCATAATGCAAGTTTCTCAAAAGTGTGATCATTCATAAACGCACACTCCAGCGCATATGCAAATGTTGCTAATGAGTTGGCGAGAGCCTGGAAGCACTAAAGAAGACTCACTGGCATTATTACAGTGGACTAGCTCTCAGATTTTGCATCCCTAGTTCATTGCAAGAGTTCACATAAAAAGGGGTTGAAATTAGTTTTCAGCATAGCAGCACAGTGTTCTCTGTGACCCCGATAGGCACTTCTCCAAACGTGAAATAACACAAACTGAGAACATAAGGGACCACACATTTACAGGGACCATGGTAGGGCTACTCAGTTACTGCAGTGGAAGTTTCCTAGATAAAAATGCAATCATTTGCAATAATAGCAAATTAAATTACATTTCTCTTGTGCATTATACTGATGTTGGGTTGCTTCAATTCCATAGCCAAGTTCCAAGTTTCGTCCTTGTCAGAATGTTGTGAATTCAAATCAACGATGCTGCAACCAAACGGTCAGTAAGTATTGGCTCATTATCAGCAATATTTTTGCTGAAAATACCCTGTATGTTCTTAATATTGACTTAATATTGATATCTTAGACCAATCCATATAACCATTAGCCTCCAATGCACATGCATACAAAATATACAGGCTTTTGTACTCACTGATTAACCACATTAGACCTCATCCTTTAGTTCTTGCTTTGGACCTTAGGGCTTGTCCAATGCTAGTGTCAAGCTCCTAATGGTGTGTTTTGGTACATGTTTATTAGAAATCTGCCACTGCCATAGCACCTCGGGTAAAATGGCCAAGCAGCAGTCCAATAGGTTTTTGACATTTGCACTTAATAAGTGGATGAATATCTTTCACACTGAATGGTAGGAGAAAAAAAACTCTGCATGCAAACTTAATAATCACAGTTCTGATCACTGAAAGAAACTGGGCTTCTAGTTCAGGAAATGAGAGTGCCACTGATGATATGACTCTTGCGAAAAGGCCCTCAAGCTCAATGCGAGACAGACTCAAATTTAATAAACCAATGATGGCTCTGGGATTCATAGTTATTTGTTGTACTGTATGACTACAGAAACTTCCAGAAACGTCTGAGAACTAGGCTTACTCAGCACAGGATTGACCTACACTAACACCCTCAGGGATTTGGCAGCAGTGGATAACAAGAAACTGATACATTTTATCACCTTTCAAGTGGCAGCCTCTACTCACCCCTTAGCAAGTGGTTCCACTTCACTTATAACCTCTGAGATGATGTGATGGGTGTTGACGAGGCTGGCAAAAGACATTTAGTTGTCTTTCCCCGAATAGTCCTACAGATTGCATACTTATAGAAATCTTCAATCAAATAACGTCAACGTGACTCATAATGGTTAAAGGCTAGTTGAAACCTGTTCATCGTAATCTGATTTAGATATGATAATATTTCAATATTTAGACAGTATTTTTCTTAAAGAATTGCTAGTGCATGTACCATCTATTTTGTGAGAAGCACCTACTTTATAGGTGCTTCTACAGATTGGAGCCCATCTGTTGTTGTGCACAATCTGTAGCCATCTGCTGTCATGAATTGGTCACTGTCTGACCACATGAGTGCTTGTGACCAGGTTTTTGTGTTTGTTGTCAACACAGCAGTGACACAGCATTGGTGTGAGTGAAGCTATATCAATGGGTTTTTTACATACCAATGTAAATTATGATGATAGATAAAGTGAATAACATTCATAATCTTATAAGAGCAGTGCATATATATTAGACAATATATTAGACAATAAGTAAACATTGTTGGATGTGGGAGAAAAGGGCAAAACCTGTGACTTTGACAAGTGAGTCTAAAATTGTAGTTGGGTTTAGGCGGATGATGTGAAACAGAAAATGGATGATGTGAAGACAGATTTCTTTGAAAACTCTGAATGGTGATGGCTGTTTTGCAGGAAAGTAAAGAATCTCTGAGATAGTGTATTCAGTTTTGCCCACCTTATTGTCATCTGTCTCTAGGCAGTAAGTTAGAAAATTATGGATGCAAATCTCTCCTTCTTTTTATGCCACCTACTCCTTTAGTCCAGGGCAAAGATGTACTCTCAGGGCCAGATTATAGAGCCCAGAAGACTGGGTCAGAGCAGCTTTGAAACAGCAAGCCCTGTGGGGTGCTTCCAGTCAGCAGTGCTCACAGACTTTGGACAAAAAACTATGACCTGGCAACAGGGTGTTGAGCACCCAAGGCTCATTGATTTACGAGGGCAATGAAGGTCGTAAATATTTAATGATGGTTAAAGAAGGATGGTGTCACAACACAATGTACATCACACACTATATAGGCCTGCGCAGGCTCAGAGTCAGAATGCCCATGCAGAATGCTTGCATGCGAATGTTGTATCTGGACACTTAATGGAAGTAGGTCGCCTGGTCAAATGAATCTTATTTTCTTTACATCATGTATTTATGTGAAGAAGTGCTGCGTTCTATGATGCCCTCTTTTTTTCTGCAGGATCATGGACCCTGACACACTGAACATTTCGGCCCATGTTCACAAAGCTATTTAAAATAAAAGTGCTGACTTAGGATCAGATTGCCGTCTTATTTTGATTGAGCTTCATTGGAATATTTTGAAACAAGTTTATGGCAGCTTCACCTGTGGTCTGCACATGTAAGCAGTGATAGAGTCACAGATAATACCCCATCCATGCAGCTGTGGATGAAACCTAGGGTTCTCTTTCCATATGTCTCCATTACATTCTCTTCCTCAATAACAGTTTAAACTGAAATTCATTTGCACAGTAACTGACTACAGAGTGGTGAATGAGTGATTTCTAAAAGTTATGGCAAAACTTTAAAACAACTACACCACTTGAGAGCTCCTGTTATGTCTCTCTCTTTTTGCTGATGAAATGTACAATGTTGTATATTTAATTTCCGGTAGTTCATTTTTTTGTGTCTGAAAAGAACTCTGAGGAGATTTTACCAGAGATGAAAAAACATATATAAAGCTGGACTTCAGCAAGTAATAAAAAAGGCATATAGAGAAAATGAGGCCGTGCAAGACCTACTATCAGACAAACAGTACTACTGCTTTAGATTTAAGAAAACCCACTGGTGTTTCTGTCCATCCTTCCATTGAAGGCAAGCCTGTGTGTCTAAAAGAATGTGCTGTCAAGAAGCCGTTCCTGAGAAAGATAACATACAGAGAAGAAGGAATTTGCACTTGAACACTAAAACTGGAGGTCTGAATAGCGAAGTAAGATTTTATGAACTGATGAGTCTAATGTCTACAAATGTCTGTTTAGCAGGAATGTAAAGAATCTGTCATTTACACAGTTGTATTCAATAATTCAGTTTTGCCCAGCTTATTGTCCACTGTCTATATTCAGTAAGTTAGAATATTATGCATACGGATATGTGCTTCTGTTTGTGCCTCCTATCGCTTCAAACCTGGGCATTATGATGAAAGATGTGCTCTCAGAAATTCATTCCCTAACACTCTAATTTAGCCTCTCCACGCTTCATCTTCTGACTCTGTTTGTTTCTCTCCAAAGCGAAGCGGAAACTCTTTGTGCTTCCTTAGGCAGGCAGTGATAATCATATGTATTATAAGTTTTAAAATGACAGCATGTGTAGACGATTCAGTCTGAAGACAGAAATGGAGCGAATGATGCGATGGGGAGTAGAAAGGGACCAGAGACAGCGTTTCGCGTGTTTATTAATGTGCATACTCAAGATAAAACATTATGCAAGAAATACTTTTCTTAAGAGGATGGGCAGAAGAGCTTGAATTCAGCTCTTTCCAAGAACCGTTTTGTGATTCTGTGATCTCAGACAAAGCAGGCTTTGTAGCAGGGACTGCCCTCATTCAGGCCCAGTGTGATTGCAGTCGCCAGTCACTTTTTTCCTGTCACACTTGGTGGATTTCTAGCCCACAGTTGTGACTGTGATTTCTCTATATTAATCTGTTTTGTTCTGTCTCTCTCTTTCTCTCTCTCTTTCTTTCCCTCTCTCACTTTCTCTCTCTCTCCCTCTCTTGGGTCTGCAGATGTAAGGAGTGAGGCAGCTTTGAGGATGCAGATGAGTGACTGTTCTGTTTTTGTGCCTCCCAAATGAACGGGATTAAGATGAATAATGAAATCAAACAGAGAAAGAAAGAGAGAGAGTGAGTGAGTGAGAGAGAGAGAGTAAGAGAGAGAGACAGGCAGACTGGTGTGTTCACTTGCCTGCGGATAGAAAGTCATCGTTTTCTTTTTGTCACCTCATTACCATAGCTCCTGATAATAGAAATCATATTCATGTCTTGGAGTACCTATGTGATTAGCAAATCTTGCTGCATTATTTATTTATATGGATTTGAATGCTCTGCCTCGACTCCATTATAACTTTGTTATTCGTGCTGCCTCCTTAAAAGGATTTTAACATCTATTACACTCCCATTAACCTGGTAGATGGACAGACTTCAGTGTTGTTATAAGAAGATAGAAAGAAAGATAAATATAGAGAGATGTCCATGTGTTCTCCTTCACTCTGGTGAATTTATTCACTCTAGGTTTGGCTATGAGTCTAATTAACAGAAAGGACAATTGCCACCTGCCACTTTAATGTCAACAGGATGCGGAAAAGGCCGATCCAGAGGGGAGCTCATGAATATTTGAGATGTTCATGCTGGAAGGATATTTAGTCTCGAAATTTGAATTGGTGTTCAGCTTCATGACCATCACCTCCATAGACTGTCTATGTGAAATGTATGGCGAGGAATTTTTTACACTATGGAAAATGACAATATTTCACAATAAACACCTTAATGTCAACAGGATGTGGCAAAGGCTGATCCAGATGAGAGCTCATAAATTTTTAAGATGTTTAAGCTGGAAGCATACTTTACTCGTGAAATTTGATTTGCTTATGTCACAATAAGTGTAAATGTCCTAAAGATTTGAGCAAAATTAAACACGAATAATATGTAAACAAAGTCAATCCGTCTTGAGTGCTCAGTGTGATGCTTATCCTACCATTTAAAAAGCCTTTGTTTTAGGATGCTTTTGGGAAACTGGGCTCTGAATTCTTTTTTTTTTCACCTTCTTTCAGAGGTGAAAGCCACTTTCTCAGCATGTTATTACATGAAATGATCATATTGATACCCGAGGAATTAGCCCCCCAGGATAATGTTCAGATTTACCACTATTTTACCATAATCAGTATTGCTTATAAACACTCGACGCGTTGTATAGCAAGTAAACGGGTACATTTGCGTTGTAGGCATGGTGACGATGCATGGTTCCATGACAGTAAAATTTAAGGTGTTAAGTTACAATTCACAATTTCCCATCAAACCACTCTGAATGACTTTGTGTTCCTCATGACTACATTATGTAGAAGTCCCAGAATTCCCCTCAAAGTTGCTGTGATTCATGTGGACAGAGCTAATTGAAATTCACCCATTTTTTGATTTATTGCAGGATCCACTATGCAGTGACATGTTATGTGACAATGGTATTTATTTTTATACTGTATACCTACCACTCATCTCAGAATAGACATAGACTGAATATGTTGACAGTCTATGACGTGTTCATACACAGCAGTGGCCCATAATTAGAACTGTGCATTACTGAAACCTCAAGCTCAACCTACACCACTGACCCAGCTTGAGAAGGTTATTCACATACTCATTCTATACTCAGAATTATGAGGAGTCTGATGATGATTGCTGGCCTCCACAGTCCCAGGCACCTACCTGCACAGACTATTTCCACAAAGCCTGTTCTATACTCAGTTATCCTCCCTGCCAGTGTTCGAAATGGAGATCCTTTCCTCTCAGTGGGATTGGAAATGAGGATTTGAACTCTCAATCCCAGCTCAGCCTATAGAAAAAAGAGAAAACAACACAAGGGCTTAGATGTGTTTGCGCCAGATTTGAATATGAATTTATTCAAAGGCGTATGTGTGAAATCCCATAGGACTATGTGGCCTAAATCAATGTGCTCTCACTTGCCCTGCTCAAACAGGTACCGCCCCTGCAGATAGAAAGGTCCCGGCACATAGGGGGGATAGGCTGCAGAATCAATACTCATTTGGATAGTTGGGGGCAGCTTTGGGCAGTTTTCTGCACACTGTTTTGTAACAAAATGAAAGAAGGATTACGCTGTCTGACAAGGGAGGTCAGAAGTGAATGTGCTTACTTAGCACTTTAGCCCACTTTTAGTTTGTGCGAATAGGCTTATGAAACAATTTTGAAGGCTGATGTGATGAAGGCACTGACTAAGTAATAGTGATGTTTTTGGTATGCTGGCTGTAAGTCAGGAGCAAGCAAGTGCTCAACCTTATAGCACCATCACGATCATGCTGGGATCCAGCTCAACATCAACAGTTTGGCTTTTGCTACCTAGGGCCACTAGTGTCCTGGAGTCCAGCAGCGGCCCATCAACCCAACCACGTAGTGCCATGGAATGCTCTGGGCTGGGCTGTGCTCAGTCTCATCACTCTTGAAACTTGGTTGTTTTTCATGTTCTTTCAATTATGAACAAGTGGATAGGGCAAGCTCATCAGCACTCTTATTATAATAGCTGGTGGGGAGAGACTTGCTGTTTGTTTTTGAGTTCGAGTTGATAGATTCCTGGCTCAGAACTGAGTGAAAACTCATTATTACGTACTTAATTTTCAGTGATTGAAATGCTGATTGTCGTAATTCTCAGTTTT
Organism: Megaleporinus macrocephalus; assembly: GCA_021613375.1. Classification (NCBI taxonomy): domain Eukaryota; kingdom Metazoa; phylum Chordata; class Actinopteri; order Characiformes; family Anostomidae; genus Megaleporinus; species Megaleporinus macrocephalus. The sequence continues at coordinate 28,109,991 of CM038719.1, forward strand.
TGCAATATTTTGTGAACTTCGTAATAAGCCACGAAGCTCATCCTGCGGTCGCTTCAGCAAAGTGGCCAATCAGACGTCTCACATAGGCTTTTTTCTCACTCTCAGAGAATAATCATTAGTGCACTAAACCATGGCAGAAAACAGCTTGAGAGAAGCATTAGTTAATTTGTTAATTTGTATACAGGACCAACTGTCTTGGAGGCTGTGTGCAAGCCACAGGCCATCTTAAACTCTTGTCATGCCAATATTTCCATGGATATATTTGCACATTTGGAGCTGCAGCAAATCAAGGCGAGGAGCAAAAACATTTTAAAGATTTTAAAGAGGTCTTTAGAGAGAGAACTCCATGGCTGGAAAGAGATTCGCACCCCAGGCTGAGTCACATTGGTGGAGAACGCCCCTTTTGTACATGGTTGGCTGAGAACCAAGAGAGTCAGAGAGTGTGGTAGATTAATGAATGTTTTTTGGGTTTTTTCTGCTAACATTGAGTAGAAAAAAATGAAATATGAATACAAAATGCCAAGGAAGGAAAGAAAAAAGTGTTGTTTTTTGACTTTTTGACTTTTGATCTTCACTACTATACTGTACCAAGCAAGTCCAGCAGCACTAGCAAATTTGAATAGCACCTCACTTGGCTTTCCTTTCCACCAATTCTCACCTGGCAGGTAATACATTACCTGCTTGTCCCAGAGCTGGGCTTGTGCGTGGGTTGGATTGCCTAAATGCGAGGCACTGCAGGCACCCGGACCTCTGTTGCTGCTGCTTGCAGCAAAAGGAAGAGGATTGTAGGCCACCAGTTGTAGCTGAATACCCCAGATGCAGTCCTATGCAGTCTGGAACCTGGGAGGCCTGATACAGGGGTTGCTGGAGTACCAGAGCTTTGTGTGTCTGAGCCACCTGTCAAGAGGTATAGCTGGACACTATGTAAACTGGTCCTCGTGAATGCAGACAGACATTCTTATTCATGTATATGAAAATGAATACAAGCATGTATAAACAAAAAGAAACAGTTTATTAAGAAATTGTCTAGACTGTCACCCTAGGTGGGTAACATGAGGAAAGCAGGTGAGAGATATGTTTAATGAAGGAAAATATGACACTTCATGATTCTTCTGGAGCTTACAATTCACGGTAACCAAGAAAAAATATCATTAGGAGTAAAAAGGTTTTGCAGCAATCCACTGTATTTTATGTGTGATCTGGTTTAGTCTCTGGTCTCTGGTTTAGTCTCTGGTCCCTGTACAGACTATGAGTTAAACTTTACATATATTTATCACCGAAACCTTTCCCTGTATTAACAAAAACATTTTAGTTGTACATACAGAAACAGAACAAGCTTCCATCTCGACCCACTGCCCTAAAATGTAACCTCAGGTTTTAAGGCCTTCCGCGCATTGTACATTGTAGCTCAACACATAAGATTCCCTGGATTTCTTAAAATTCAACCAGTTGGCTTTTCAAAGGTTTTGTGATTTAACACGTGCCTGAGGGCATTGCATAAGCCCAACAGCAAAACAAAACTTTGCTGAACAGTCAAAAATAGTCTCTTCCATGCCCGTTCTTTACCCTGTTTTGGTTGCTTTTTTTGTTTTTCTCTTGGTCAGCAGCAGAGACCTAGAATAAATAAATGACCGTCATATTACTGAAAGTATTTATGAAAGATGAGTCTGAGGAGGATCGATGATGTTTGTGTGCATGGACTGCGTCTAATTGAGGCTGTTTGTGAGTCGAGAGGCCAGGAACATGGAGTACAGGGCATTGGGGTGATAAATAGGGCCAGGATGTGCTGACACTGCTCTGCTGCTTGCTCTCCCTCTTTTTCAGGGCTGTCCTTGCCCCAATTAAGCCCTAAACACTGTGCCCATACACTGTTCTCCTGTGCTCTGGGCTGAGAAGCTTAAAGGAGTACTTTTTTTTAAATGTGGCTAACATGCTTGAAAGCTAATGAAGACCTGTTGGCATGATGTGTTATGCATTATGCTAACTATGCCCCAGTAGTGTTCATTATTCATGGAGCCAACCAGGCCCAGCTAGCAGTCATTATTCATGCTGCTAACTTGCCCCTGCTGAGTCTCAGTTATTAGCAGTGCTAAAGTGTAAATTCATCTGTTAAATACATTTTTACATAGACCCCCTGTAGGCTCACATGGACTTTAGGAGTTACTTATGGTTACTAATGCTGTTACTACCTGGTCATTTTTGGAGAAATGGAGAAAAAGAAGCAACATTGTTCTCCCCTAAAAGTAAAAATGATGGCCTCAGCTTTCCAACTGCCTGAAATTCTGTGCAGTTCCTTGCGCTGACAAGACTGCAGTAGGTGCTGTCTGTTAAGCTGTCACTTAATCTGAGACCCCAGGCAAGCTTCATCCTCTCTGTCAATATGGGCAAAATTCTGACAGAATAACTTAAACATCCAGCTGGGAAAAGAAAAGTGTAGCATGTAGAGCACTGTGTGTACGCCAAAATGTGTGTTCAGAGCAAATTGCATAGTCATTTTTTCCTTTTTTTCTTGCTCAAGTGGGTTTTCATGGCCCACTAAACTATGCTGTTAAATTCTTTTCAGCAAAACTTGCTTGTTTCTTTTTTTAGAACATACAAAATGTGCTGTCCAGCTGAGAAATGACTCGTTTCAAGTTTGCTTTTATGCTATGTATAGACCAATTACTTGTCCTACTATTTTTTGCAGTCCATGGCTCTTTGTTGAGTCATTGAGTCTTTGTATTCTTGCACTGTCATGTAGAACAGGTTCCATGCCTCTCAGTGACTCGGTGAGTTGTATTACGTTTGAAATGGAAATAATTGAAAAGACTGCTGTCATATGGACTAAAGCTGTAGATATCCAGTGGTCAGGTTCAATAAACCAGTCATTATGCCTTACTTGGCGAATACATACTTTAATGTAGTGTAGCTCCACTATGTAGCCAACCAGTCATTTTTGCCTAATGGCCGAGTAAAAAACTGTAACTGATCCGCAGTCCGAATCACCCTGTCTGTCACTATAATCACTATACTAGTGTACTACTGTCTTTCCAAGCCAGTGGTCCAGCCCAGAGCAAAGTTGCAGGCCTTTTTAATAAGGGCCAGTGAGACATAATACCTCATGTCTAGTGAATATCTAGTGTGAATCTGAACCATCCTCGTCCTTATGCCTGCATTCCTGCTTAACTGTAGTCCTGGGACTAACTTCAGTCTTGAATCAAGTTTGTTTGATTTCATAGTTAGACTTTACTTCACAACAGAACATGAGCACAGGAATTCTAGCATGTTTTCTCCAAAAAGGGATAGCAGTTGTAGTAATTACATTAAACATGATTTATATTCAAAATAGTACACCTGATGACACAAATCGATTGAGTGAAAAGTGTTCTACCCTTATAATATCTTAGAACACTATTCATGTATCATTCTACTGACCACCAGTTGGCAAATAAAAACAATGACTGCATTACTTTATAGGAGACCTATTACGTTTTGCCAGTATTCCCTTTTCTTTATAGTGTTATATTATTGGTTTTGAATGGTCTGCAACATTACAAAGCTCAAAGTACATGCCCGGAGGAGAAACTCTGTCCCACAGAAACCACTTTTCCCAGCTGGCTGAAACGCTTCGTTGGAATTCCAGAACCTTTTTGCTAATATAAGGTGCCGTCATCTTGTAACACGGTCCTTGTTGCCTGCCTAACGGCAAGCTTGGCACGCCCTCACACAGCACACAGAAAGCTGAAAGATTGTGTCATTGGTAGGTTGAATTCAAGTCAGCAACTAATGAGGTTCTGATCTCATCCAGTGGATTAGGATCAGAGCAATTCCAGACATTTTTTATGAGTCATGTACTGGCTATTTTAAGCCCAGTCCACTTCTGATCCACTTCTGTCATGTTGGGGCCATAAACAGACATGATTCACAACATGCAGCAATAAAACATGACTTCAGAAGTTAACAAGCAGTAAAACTGTACAGCTGTTTCAGCAGTGTTAAAACTCTGTTAGAACATTAATCAAGTCTGTTTTCTGAAAGCAGCATGCCAAACACAGCATGCACAAAGTACATGTTGCAGCATTTCTTTAATTTTGTCAAGCATCAAGTACCAAGTATTGCAGAAACATAGCTGTGAATGATGCACCTCGCTTGGTTCAAAACTAAGAGAAAGGAGCATGCTATTTTGTGAATATTGTGTGAGTTCTGTGCTACCTTTGTGTATTTACAACAGTCTAAAACTGCCTTAAGGTATGCAGCAGTTGTAGTTGTCACAGTCTTTAATTTTAAAATTATACAAATGTTCTCTATTGGGGAAAAGTCAGGACTGCAGGCAGGCTAGTCCAGTACACTCTTCATTTACAGCCATGCCTTTTTAAAGTGTGCAGCGTGGGTGCAGCGTTATTGGAAAATGCAGGGATATCCCTGGAAAACATGTCGTCTTGAAGGCAGCATATGCTCCGAGATCGCAGTGTGCTTTTCTGCAATATTGCTGTTATCACAGAAGTGTGAATAGCCATGCCAAGGGCACTGACACAATCCTATACCTTTTTGATCTTTTTGTCTTTGGTTCTCTCAATTCCTTAAATCATTTAATGACCTTTTGCACTGCAAAGGGAGTAATATGCCAATCCCTTCAAGTCTTTTTTTGAGGAACTTTGTTTTCAAACTTTTCAATAATTTTCTCAAGTATTTGTTAACACACATTTGTATTGCAAGCACCTGTTGATGCTACCTGTTGAAAATAACATCATTATTTTTTTTACCTCATTACTGGCCCTAAATTGTCTCTGTCTTGACTTTTTTGGAATGTGTTGCAAGTCTGAAATGTAAGAATAGATGTCAATTAACAAATGACATGAAGCTGACGAGACAAAACCTGAAATATCTTGGATTCATACTTTCTGCAATGAAATAAAAGTCAAAGTAAATGTGAAAAACAATGCACTTAAAAATGTTGCTGTATTAAAATAACTGGGAGCCAAAATCATTAGATCAGGTCAGCCAATCACATTGGAGTTAGGGCTGGGTGATAAAACGATAACGATAATTATCGCGAAATAACATTTCCTCGATAGAACTTTAAGACGTAGTCGATAGAAAGTCGATAGAATTAAGTTCCGTCCGTGTTTAGAGAGACAACACGAACAGCCAATGAGAATGAGAATAGCGCTGCCCCAAACCAATCAGGTGGCTGGACTAGAGTTCCACCCATTTCACGTTTAGCTGAAGCACAACAGCACAGAGTGTAGACATAGCGGCTGTTTAACCCGCCTGCCAGTAATTTAGTTACTGCAGACACCACAGTCGAGCAGTGAGAATAAATAAAAGAGAAAATAACAGAAAACGTTAACTACTACTGAAAGAAACATGTTACACGTGTCAATGATTTTAAAATAATCTGTTTTGATAGGAACAACAAATAAACAGGTGGTGTCGTGCTGCTGCGTTGACTCTGAGATGGCTATGAGATGTTTGTGCTTCAAGTGCTTGGGTCAGTTCTACTGTTGTGATAATCTCCTCTGTGCAGAGCTGACAGAACGTTTCTGTGTAAAATACTTCCACAACTTGCACACGAGTGATTGTTTGTAGCTGCAGCTTGCGCTCCAGATAAATCCAGCTTTCAGTAGGCGCGGCCACCTTAGCGACGCATCGACGCACGTTATGCTAATCGGCGTAAATTCGTAATCGATAAAGATAAATATGTATATTGTAGGAGTTCGAGTGAGAACGCTGAGGCAAAGTTGACTTTAAAAACAAAAAACCCGAGCAGGGAAACTTCATTTTCTACCGAAACAGAATCGCTAAACCAACTCCCCATTTGAGCCGACAGAGAGTCGACTCGCCTCAGCCCGAAAAGGGCCAGTAACAGCCTGCTTAACACAGTGTCTGTGTGTGAATACTGTTTATACTAATACTGCCCCATAAATGTATGTGTGTGTGTGTTTTCAATTTATTTGAAATACAGTTGTGTAATGTTCTATAGTACATTTGTCTATCTTCTGATAGAAAATAAATTGGAGTATAAAAAACAATTTAACAATTTTTTTACATTTTGTTGTCTTTATTTCTCACATAAAAAAGGCAATAGTGATTTGATTTATATCGTGATATCTATCGATATTGAATGATATTTAAAAAATTATCGTGATAAGATTTTTTCCCATATCGCCCAGCCCTAATTTGAGTGCTCACTGCTCTCTCAAGGGGTTGTTAATGAGCTAATTAGTTTGATCAGGTGTATTGGGTGCAGAAAAAATCTCTGAAATGTGCAGAGCAGTGGGCCTCTTGGACCAGGACTGAGAATAGCCTTGGGCTAATAATTAATGTAATAAAACACAACTGTAACATCTAAATAATAAAAAACAAAAGAACAGTGCCAATGTTATGGAGATGATTATTTTGTTCAGCTTTTTTTCCTCCTTCACTTTATTGAACCATTGCTGGCGCAGTATCTTTCTAATCTCTAGTTAGTTAAAGAACGTAGACAATAGAAAAGCTCTTAAATACAGGCTGTACAAACCCCACAAATGAATCACCTACATGCATACATACTTTGAAAGCCTCTTGAAGATACAAGTACAATGTCAATTACAAAGTAGAGAATTGTGCAGTTGATAAAAAAGTCAGCTACATTAATAATGATCAAAGAAGCAATAGACTGAACAGTGACAGAGTGACAACATTGCTTAAACATATGCTTATTTGTTGGTGACATCACCCAAATGTGTCAGTTACCTGAGCGAAGAGAAAACACAAAGCTAAAGATATCCAGCTCTAGGTTTAGGCTTCAGTGAACAGACTTAAATTTGGATCCTAGTAGGTGCATTTTAAAAGTGATTCTAAACCAGAAGGAGTGAAAACGTTTCATTGGTAGTCAATAACAATTTATTACTTCACAAGGAGCTGCAGGGAAGTTTATCTGTCAGCCACCGCATGCTTCATAAAGATGCATGTGTGATTATAATGCTGTAAGATGTTCTGAATAAAGGTATTTATCAACTGCAGTACCGTCAACCAACATCCTTTTCTCATGTTATGATATTCGCACCTCCTTATCTTTCGCATCAGATATAAACCTTAATGTAGTGAATTACTTCTTTACCGTATAAGGTAACCCATCTGACAGCATTGGGAATATGGAGCATCTGTGCTGCCCCTGGTGTTGTGGAGCAGTACACAGTTTCTCCTCATTTCAAATGTAAATGGTTTTATATCTTTGCTTTTACTTGCAGTTAAAACTGACATTACCAAGAATATCCGACTGACAGCAGCACATCTTAGCAAATTATTTACTTCTCCTATAGAGTACACCATCACATTTACATCAACACTAAAGGCTGCAGAATGGAAACTAGTCAAGAGTCAAGTGGACAACTTTTGAGATTTTTACATTTATCAAACTGTTCACTTTGTATGTAGTAGGAATGCTGGTAGAGTATATCAATTTTTTTTTAATAAAAAACATGATTTTTGGTCATGTTGACGATGTCTGCCAATCGATAATGTGTTTGGCTGTACTTTTCCATCAGAAGATAAGCAACTTTAACATCACTCTCAGGTTCTGTGGCCTTAATGAGGGTTTTTCAGCTGGACAACGCAGCGCTAATGTTTATTCTGGTTCTTTGCCAGCACAGAATTCTTCATTTTATTGCTTTGTTTACTTATTTATTTATGTATTTAATTATTTAATTATTTTTATTGTGGGTTTTTTTGTTTGTTAGTTTTTTGTTTTTGTATGAAAGGAAAGTTTATCCATGATTTTAGTTTTTTCATTTAGTATTTAGCAACATGCAGCTCTCCTGTCAGGAACAGCATTAAATAACCTATGGGAAAGTGACAAGCATAGCTTTAGCAGCTTTAGCCAGTGAAGTTTTTTTCTACAGTGAGTTTGCTGGACCAGATGTGGACCCACATCCATCAATGATAAAATAGTTCATGTACACCTATAGTGTCGTCTCATGTCAATGACAAATCACTTTTATATGTAGTGTTTTGAGGTTTTTATGGTTGTAAACATTGCTTAAGCATTGCCACACTTGTTTGACCTCTGTGATCTTTCTTTCAGGAAAAACATGTAGAAAAATGGCTTATAATGTTTCACTGGAGCCACAGAGGTTGATTAGAATGCAGCTATGCCTAAATAACATGGCGCTCTTGCCACTGAATATTCATGACCATTCACTTCAAATGCATCTTTGTTTTAGCCCTGACAATTGAGATTGCATTTTTGGCTTGATCAGCTTTCTTTACGCAAGGTCTCTGGGCTGTGAAGGGCAGTATAGATAGAGCTGCCAGTAGAGAAGGAGTGAAAGACCAGCTTCTTGCCACGTGGGTATTATCTCTGCTATAATGGGGTGATGGTGATGAAATCATCTGTAACTTCCTGCTTAGCAATTCAAATAAGCAGCGTTGCTATATATAGAATATGAACGCTAGGGATGCTGCTAAATACTGCCATCTATATAAATATGCTATATTTATCGATGTGACGCTACCATGTGCTCGGTAATCATCAGTTAAATAGCACACTAATTAAATTCAGTTGTGGGCTGGCTGTTTGAACAGGGCTTCAGAACTTGGCATCAGTACTTGCAGTCAAAGATCAGTCGGGCCAGAGGGACAGGCCTTCCAGTAATTATCTGTTTATGTGGACATTCACTGCCAGCTGACCTCTCGCCACTCGAGAAATGAAAGTGACTTGTGCTGTGTCATTGTGGTGACTGGTCAGTGCTATGGGGGTTAGAGGGCAGAGGGCAGTCCAAAGAGCATTTTATTCTCTTAAAGGCAGACAGAAGTCTCTGGGTGTGTGTCTGTGTAGAGACACTCCTCACTTTTTTTTTAGATAAAACACTTTGTATTATGGACAGTACAAAAAGGATATATAACAAATGCCAACTTCTTGAATTTAAGCAATGTGTAAAATATTTCTCATTGTTAGTTTGTTCCAAGATTATTGTAACATTTTTATAATGTATCTCATTCTATTGGCAGATCTTTTTTTACATGTCTCAAGTAAACAAGAAAGTGAAATTAACAGTGGAAAATTACTCTACATAAAATTACATAAAACAAGTTGAAATGTTGAATGTGGGTTAATTAATTTTATAATATTATTCTTACAACTGCCTCAAAATGGGAAATATAATTTTTTATCTATGTTAATTTTGCAGATACTGATTAAACCTATTGGCTGATGGTATCAGACAACCAATATTATTTGCCAACTGATATGAGGTATCAGGTAGATACCTTGCTTATTTAACACAACGTTACCAACATGCCGAAACTGATGTGACCTAAGCCGAATGTGTACGTTGCTGCACTGATGATTAAGTGACTCAAGCCTTCAGTGAAGGAGGATCCACTCACACAGAGACGTGTTACTGACTCTGTGGAGGTCAGACAAAAAGCCAGCGCTCACTGTAAACATTCCACCCTGGCAGATAACTTTCAGCAAAGAGTACACTATGAGATTTTAACCTGTTTCTGAACACACATGAACACATTCACAGCCTTTTCCTGCGAAACTCCTTACGTGCCAAATTTACTCTGTTTGACTGAATTAAATACAAATAATACAAGTAGTGTATTGCATTGCAATAAACTCCATGGAGTCACAGGTCTAAACACTAAAAACAAAGTCCCTTCTCAGCATAACTTCACTACCCTCACCTGTATTTGTGGCTCTTGTCTCTAAGATTTTTTTTCCCCAAAAAAATCTCCACATAAAGATGTCTCCTGTCTTTTTCTCCATATAAACACAGCATTGTGATCGTGTTCAATGCAGCTCAGTACCTTGTGTACAGGATGTTGTTTTGAATGAAACAGCATGGACAGAGTTTTATACAGTGAGTACTGGTATATGAAACAAAGCCCACTGTTCTTCACCACAGAGCTACTCTAGCCAAAGTTATAAATGTAGCATAGCTAACTCTTGCATGTCTTTGAAATCAGCTGATGTTTTAATTTTTAAAGTATACCTTCGTTTACACTAACATCTCAACTTACATCATTATAAGTGGGTCATTTACGGTACCGGACTCAAGATCCGGCTTATAATGACTAACAATTACAGTTATTTTATAGTTTCTATTTTCCAGTATGTTAAACTTAGCAAAGGAATAAAACCTGTCCATTAAAATTTCAGAAAAAGTAAAATTTGTTCTCTGTAGAGGAAAACATATGACTAAGAACTTTTGCGCTAGAGCAAGAAAGAGAAAAGGTTGATATTGTGGTTGTGATAGATCTTGATGTAGATGTGGATTCTGTTTTGTCGTTGCAGTGTGTTCAGATTCACCAATTCAGCCTGTATTGCTCTGATTGTTTAACAGGGGTAATTACCTGCACATTACAGATCTTTCTACCAAAAACGATAAAACCACACGCCATCAATATCAGCCAGTGTTATTGGCCAACTGATGTAAGGGTGGACCTTGGTAGAAAAATTTAGGATATGGGTTTTTAATTTCCCTTAAAAAGTCAGAGAGCTTTTAAAAATAATAATAATCACATTTTATATGCTTTTTTTAAATATCTTTTTTTTAGCTATTTAGGTATTTTATTTATAGTTTTATAGGTTAGGATAGGCTTTAAAAGCAGGCCAGGCTAGGGCAGGGTAATTGTTAGATGTAATTATGGTTCTAGAGAATACAGCAGTGATGTAGGTAGAAGAATGTGTGAGGGAAATGGGGAGAAGAAGAGGTTATTAAAAATGAGCTGAAGAACATGGGGTACTGCATTATTGATGGTCTGGAGGGGAAGCAGCACGTGATTAGTCAGAGAAGAAACACTCAGCTGGGCAATAGATGAGGCTTTCTCCTTCAGAATTACTGCTCTCACACACCACATAGGCATCCATCTGCTCTCTCACACTTTTACTCTGCATACAGCTCCAACCTTCTACTCTAATAAAACTAGGAATGCACGGATATGGGACTTGTGGGTCGATATATAAATGATAAAATGTAGAGACTCAGACTATATCTGTCTGGATTGGCATTGCAGAAAAATGGAACACTTACTGTAGAGCGTAACATATAAAGTAAAATAATCAAATTCAGTTTAGCACACTAACATACTTTAATCTGTTCTGTCTATCAGAAGTACAGTAAATGTGTCAGGAAATATTTATTACAAATGTTGGTCAAATCAGAACATCCCTCCAATTCCAGTATTTTTTAAGCCAATAGCTGGCAATACTTGATTCTAACATCGTTGTGGATTGGGCTTGTTTGATAAGCTGGTTTGTTAGATATTGTCAGTGATTGACATTTATAGAAAAAGCTATAAATCTGAATCAAAAGAAGAAAGAAGCTCATGAATGCACATTTACATCAGTTGTACACAGTAACATCCAATATGACGGGTGAAATAATTTTCAAAGCATGTTGGCTTATTATATTAATTTATATCTGAGTTCTATTAACGATTTTCATTAAAACAGATTTTGGTTGTGGGGGCTAGGTGATGGCAATACAATCAATAATCAATAATGTTTTTAGATTATGGAAATTATAATTGCAACTGTTTTTAGAAAAAAAAACATTCATATAAAAATAAGCAAACATGTTCTGTATTGCAATTAATGTACCCTTTTTTTTATTTCAGAACAAAGTGCTCAACGTTGATGGGGTGAAGGTCAAGCTCCAGGTAAGGCTCACTCTCCTACCCAATGTGGTACCATGTCCAATCGATTCCAAGGCCTGTAATTGTGCTTGTATTGAGTAAAATGTGCTTTTAGCTTTGGCCCAACAGAAATGAGTCATTGAGAGAACTTGTACCTGACTGCTCTTTTTACAGAGACTCTAGGCAATGCTTTTATGTCTCTCAGTAAGTGCTTTGTGCACTTTATGTGACATGCCTCTAAAAGATTCCTGGCTTTTTTCACGTAAATATAATGTCTTCATCTGAAGACAAACATCCTATTAGTACTTACTAAGACTAAGACAGGCTGTTCCCATTAATTCTGTACGGACTATTAGTCTCATTAGCTTTTTCTCCAGATGTCTTTTTCTCCCTTTCTCTCTCTCACACATAATAGGCTACATGTCTTGCTTTACTGTGGGATATTTATTTATTTATTCTTTTCTTGCTTTCTTATCCTGTTGAATACAAACCTGCAATTATACAAGTTGTTGTGAAAAAAACCTTAATTAGGCAAGGGATGGAGGGTTTCACTGTGTGATGTGTTCATTTGAGCTAATTGGCTCCGAGCCCCCCTCACCAAACGCCGCCAGGCGAATAAAGCTCTGTTCCTTATTAGAGCCACATGGGGTGGAAACCACGTGGGGTTAGAAGGAAAGTAACTGCGGCAGAAGTGAAAGCAACAGGGGAAAACAGCCTGTATACACGTACATGCATACGCTTATATGTACAAGGGCACTCATCAGCTCTGCGTGAGTAAAAGCCGATCTCTGAAGGAAAGCCTTGAGGGTGTTTCATTAGAAGAAGCACCGACTGTAATCAGCATCACATCACCTCAGGGAAGTGGAGGGGCGAAGTTCATATGTCTGCGGGGGAAATAACTTATGGGGGAAAAATGACTGATGAAGATGAAAGGCCTCAATTACTAGTGATGAGGGCTGGAACAACAGGGGCAGAGTGCCGCTCCACATCAATTTATATCCGTGACTGAGGCAGAGAGAGACGGCCAGCATTGGTCCTGCATAAGCAATCCAGCTCACTTTGCTTTTTTACAGGCAGGATTGAAAAGAGATAAATGTGACAAGGAGCTTAGCTGAGATTGATTACCTTGCTTCAGTGTCCACTTGAAGTTTGAATGTATCAAGCCTGTATTCTAGCTTCAGTTGTGTAAAGAACTACAGGCTTTTTGGCAGGTACACCTACCTTGTACCTGCACACACTACCTATTTTATCAGAAACACCCTACATGTGCAGTGCATGGGTTTATTTGTTGCCACATAGTGCAAAGGAGCCCTTGTAGTACAAACACTGTCACGTTATTAGACACTATTGCCTTCTTAATATGGTCAAAAAATAAAGCTAATGTTCTTTTCTCAGCACAGTTTGTGTTTGCTGCTCTTAAGCCATTCATCAGTGGTTAATGTCTGTTTACAGTTTCACAGATTACTCTTAACCCAACTCTATTATGAGATGTTTATCCCATTAAGACTGATGCAAAGAATGAGACTATTTCTGCCATTTAATCTACTCTTCTCAGTTAAATGAGATGAAATAAATAAACTTGCGCTTTTATTGCCTGTTATTTACACTGACTATGCTATTTGAGACCTTGTGAAATGTAAAGTCTCTGCTGTTTTGGCATATTTTTCCTTCAAAAAGGCACATGGTTCAGTTGGCTATTAGGATTTCAAAGAAAAAGAAAACATTTTGCATGTAAACAGAAATTAATGCTGAATGGCAGGTTTGCAGTGGGTCATGTTCTCAAGCCCTGAGTTAGACTGTATAGACATCTCAACAACTGGCTAGTTTCTGTATTTTGTACCCATCCTGGTTATTTTTCTATTACACTGCAGTAGAGCTCCACTGAGCACAAATCTGACACTGAAAACTAAATTGAAATGTTTGGCTACAGGGTCCAGTTTTCTTATTGTATTTCTTTTGGGTATTTATATGAAAAAATATTGCTCTGCTAATTACAATTTATATATGGTGCTAAAATTGGCCAATATCTCAACAAATCACTGTCGACATTTTAAATTAACACACATGCAAAACACACACAGAATGCTGTGCTGTATAGGAGAATCCAATACATTTACACTCTGTATTACAGCCCCATTTCCAAGACCCTTGGGACCTTGTGCAAAATGTGAATAAAACAGAACACAAGGAGTGACAATGAATGACAATGTGTCATAGAACAGGGTTGTAGAACAACACGCCTGATTGGTGGTTATTTAGGTTATATTGTTGTATGAGGCCCTTTTTATTATTTATAAACAGTAGAGGTATAAATAGTAGTGTGTGTGTTGTGTGCAGACACAGTGTTTCTGAGATGTCCACTGCTAGGTTCAGAGTGGTCTAGTACCCCAAAATATCCAGGCAGCGTTGGTTCTGTAGCCAGATACTGGCCAGTGGTACAAACTGTGAATGCAAAACACATTGCACCAACTTTATAGGTGTGTCCAGAAGATGTAGGTTACACAGCGTACTAAAACTCTAGCAGCTGTGCAGTGCCCATTACCCCCCAGCACCATACAGACTGCAGAGTCAGTGTCACTGCTGTGCTGAGAATGGACCACCAGCCAAAAAACAGAAACTAACCAATGATGAACAGGGTAGAGGGGGCTGACAAAAAGATACAGCAATAGGTAAAGAAGTGTAGAAAAAAAGGAGAATTGAAGAGAAACAGTTAAATGTGGCTTCTTTAACACTGTTTTTAAGGCTGCTGTTGTATGCTCTTGATGTAACGAATTGTGTTATTTTTGTCTCAAAAACGAGGAAACTCTATATTGTGGAATATAAGCCACAAATCAGAAAGATGTTATTGCTAGTATGAAAAATGTCAAAAGTCAGTAATCAATAAGTGCCATAATAAACCAAACCATGCGATCGTTGTGTAAGAATAACAATAACACACAGCATCCTGCCTCTTTTACACATGAATGGAAAACATAGTAGCAAACAGAAAGGTCAGATTCTACATGTTGATATGTTTTACTAACGTGGATGCAGATGTGCCGATACCCCTCAGGCAGCACATTTGAAAGTGTTTTTATATAGCCATTCCCAAAATGTCTGAATGGTTCAGCAGTGAGAGGCTTGATTTAGTAGCCTTTAAAAACAGCAAAACCACTAAATACATCTGTACCACACTGGCTAATATACCACTGACTTATTGGTGGTGGTGCTGTTCTAAAAATGGTCCACTTCCAAATAATTTCTACTCAGCAGTGGCCATAAGGTCAGTTTCCATTGATGGATGGGTCAAAAGGTGGCACAAACATATGGGGTAAGATCAGTAAATGCTCTCCTATGTCGTAGGTGTACCTGACTGAACGACCAGCGTGTGTAGGCAAGGTAGTACCAAATAAACTGTATAGCCCTACTGTTTAGCTTTAATTCTGATTTGAATACTACTGAACTTCTAGAGAAGCATCTGCAAAAATCTGTGCATTGCATTTTTAATGCCACGTTTTAATACCAGGTGTCTAGGATTAACGGCTGATTCTTTTAAACTAGACTAGCATCACCTCCTCTACAGACGCATTTCATGTGGTCTAATTTGCATTTTTAAATAGATCAAGAGGCACTGGTAGGATTTAATATCTCTCAAAAGTTGGAGAGTAAGCAGAGCGTATAATACAGGTCTCTTGTGGTCTCTTCTCTACTGTGTAAGCGGGATTTATAGCGTCCTCCCTGTAGGCTGTGCTCACTGGAGGGGAGAACTTCAGGCAAACCTTTGAAAAGGTTCTAAGAGTGAACAATATGGAAAACAGTTAACACTTAACGGAAGATGAAAGATAAACATCCTCTCATCCTTCCTTCTCTCCTTTAGATCTGGGACACTGCAGGACAGGAGCGCTTCCGCAGTGTTACTCACGCCTACTACCGCGATGCCCACGGTGAGATATTAACACACATTTCATGTATTCATCACAGTGTTTGTACTGATGTGGATCATATTTCTTTTTTACCAGTCAGTACAAAAGAACAGCAACTGTTATTGTGCTCAGTTTGATAATATTTCCTTGGAAGTGGAATTTTTCAAAAATTTCCTGTAATTTGGTGAGGGGCAACGTAGAGAAATGTACTAATTAGGTTTTTCCTTGTTTGGTGACTGGAACCAGTCGTTGTAAAATAAAGTTATTATATTTACTATCCAAAAATAAAATATTCACAGTTTATGATGTATATGATTGTAGAATAATGATATAATTTAAATTATATAGGTAATATGAAGCCTACAATGCCTTAAATGTACCTCTCCACCATGAAAGCATTAAAAATGATCTGGGGCCAGTTGCATCAGCTGTAGAGAAGTTTAAACATAAACTAGTGGTAATGTAAGTTTATTATTAAGTTCCGGTTTATAATACAGGCAAATTAGGGCCATTCCATCAAAATGTTATGAAGAGATTTGGACATGTCACTCTTTACCCTGAGAAAGAATTCCTAAAACCCCACAAGGACGTGAGCGCTGATTGGTTGTATTGTAGTAGTATTGTAGTAGTATTGTTGGTCTCCCAACCCACACATGGAAAGAATTTATGGCACTATGGTTGCCATATCTGACATAGTGAACATTGTGAAAGTCAAAAGGATGTGAAATCTGATAATGGCATAACAGGACAGATTGAAAATATCTAGTGTATGAACTTTGCACAAACACACTTACATACAGACATTCACAAAACCGGTGCAACCCAGGTTAGACACTTGAAACAATATCTCAGACGTCTCAGCGTATTTGTAATCATTTAGTTTAGTAACATTCTGAAAGCATTTTAGTTGCTTTAAATGTGTCAAATGTCTGTTTCCCATCACATCTACTGTGAACTATTCTGAATCAGAGTCACTATGAGTGACTTTGTTTACATCTTACAATAGTGGGCGTTAGAAAATTGTGTAATTCCCTTTCAGTGTTGTATGTATGTATATGTGAAAAGATTTTTGTTATCCTGATCTTAAAGGAAAAGTCCAGAATTTTTCAGTGTAATCGTTATCTACTCTATTATATAACCTTAAACAACTCCATACAAGCTTCTTTTATTAGTATATTTCATATGAAGAACATTTATGTTTATTGTTGTCCATGCTTATCTGAGTTATCAACTATTCAGTTGCAGCATATACTTTCTTTTTATGTCTAGATTATTAGTATAATTCAGTCCTTGTGAATATTATTATTACTATTTAATTTTCTTTTGTAATATTCATACCTATGTATGTATCCGTTGTATCTGTATGATTATGTGTGTGAGTGTGTGTGTGTGTGTGTGTGTGTGTGTGTGTATGTGCGAAAGCAGGTGTGGGAGATGTGTTCTTCCTGTATGAATGACACCTCCATGAAAGCAGGTTTGAGTTGTATTGATGAATAGTGATGCAAGCATATACGCATGAACACAAACACACACACACAATAACAAACACACACACACACACACACACACACACACTCATAGATTTTGTTAAAAAATTAACTAGCTTCAATGGCTGTAATTTATTCATGTTACTCTTTCCTTTTAGTCCTTCTTTCCATCATTGTTTACGTAACTAAAATAATTTTAATTACAGGAAGCACAATGTTATGTTTTAAAGGTAAAGCTCCTGTCCAAAAACCAGGTCTGAGTGCTAATTGCCTGTCATTTAAATACACAGTAAGAGCAAACTGAAAACAATTAAATAGCATTTAAGCAGTTTATTCACTCAGACTCACTCTCACTGATGTCCTTCCTCTTGTTTATATCTTTTATAGTTGAGTCAATAATTTAAGGTCTCTCAAAGTAGGCTGAAATTGCATTGTATTGCTAGCGTGACAGGAGGTTTTTCCATTAAATGCGTTGTTTGTGTTATTTACATGCAGTGGTTTATTTGCATAAATATTAGCTGTTTTGTCATTCTGGGGATTTTAATTGAATTTGTACAGCCTGTATTGCTGTACTGTAATTAAACAGGGTTTCCCTCGCACTAAATTCCCTGTTGACCCCAGTGGCGCACCTGTTTATTGTTTTCGTGCTGTGTTGGATTTTCTTTGTGATGTATGCAGAGGTGGCAAGTCATAAAGTACAAGTATGGTTCACCTGAAAAACATAAAGCAGTCATTTCACATGAGGGGTGATGAAGGTTAAGTCAAAGTGAGGTACTTATTCCATCATCACTGTATTCAGAACATTGGAAATGAAATGATTTAATTACTTTTGTAACGATCCATGCACAATACCCATACATTGACTTTTTCTGATTTGGCGAACAGCATATTTTGTCTGTTCTAAGACTTTGTGTCAACCAGCGATTTCCACCATCCCCCTCTAGAACAGACCAGAGACAAGAAATCTCCTCACACAGACACACACCACCCCCTCTCATCCTGCCTAAAAATCAGATAAGACAGGGCTAAAACTATTTATGACCCCTACCCCCACACATCATGCTGACACCAGTTTAGCAGAGACCAGACTTTATAAGCCAAATTAACTTTTCATAGAAATGTTCCTCTATTTGTGGCCGTGAAATATGTAAAGTTGTTATGTGTCCACCTTATGTCTATACTGTGTCTTTTAATTTCCTTCTCTCTCTCCAAGACCTTTGATTTTCCAAGCAAAATTCTCTGAGTTTGATCCATGCAAAATTATTTTGATTTATGCCAAATGTTTCCATAACCTCATATACAAGTTTGATTGTGGTTATAAGTGGTAGAATTTAGCGGTGTGTTTTGTAAGTTTATTTAGTAAACTTAAAGATCTTCTTAAATCCTTACGTTTACCAAAGCCTTTACAGCAGCTCAGATGAACGCAGGACACTTGATTTCAATTGGAGATTTATGTTTATTTTCATTTTAATCTACTCTTTTGTTTCTTTTCGTTAATTCTGTTTGAATCGGCATTCTCCTCTGGTATGTAAGATTCAAAGTTCAAAAGATGCCTGCTTTGCCCTCAGCCAATCAGGATAGTGTGATGCACTTGGCTTCGTGACAAACAAGAGTGATGCATATGCATGAGAGGGGGGCCTCCACGTCACTCCTCCCCCTTCAGGAACTCTAAAAACGAGAGAAACTTCTCTCAACTTTTCTCTCTTCTCCTTGACTCTGGACAAAGACGGCAAGCTGTTGGAGCTCCAAGGAGTTCCAGGGCGTCGGCCCTTAGAGGCAGACTTCTCTCTTCATCCGGGGCTTTTCAGCCGCGGAACTGCGGAAGCAACGACATGGCCTAAACCAAGCCGCTCGCGAGAGAGCCGACAGGGGTTGAACTGAGGTCAACCCGCAACAGCTCCACAAGACGGTAGTTTCACGGAGAATGAAGATCAGCCGAGACGGTCTACACAGCCCCGTCACTCAAGTTCAGTTAAGTTTCGTTTGGTGAATGGTTCAGTCGTGCTTCATTCATCTAACCGAGGCGCACGAAGCAACCAAACCGCACATGTGCAGTAGAGGTCTGCACGGCGCGCCGTCACCGAGGCAACCAGCGCGTCGCCCTGCAGCCCAAGTGCGCGAACCACGTGATCTGCGCGAAGCAACCAAACTGCACATGCGCAGTAGAGGTCTGCACGGCGCGCCGTCACCGAGGCAACCAGCGCGTCGCCCTGCAGCCCAAGTGCGCGAACCACGTGACTCGCGTGAAACAACCAAACCGCCCATGCGCAGTAGAGGTCCACCCGGCCCGCCGTCACCGAGGCAACCAGCGCGTCGCCCATCTAGCGGAGAGGCCTTTGATGTCTACACCGACGAGACCGCCGCGGCTTCCCTCGGACAGAAATGCAGTAAGGCACACGCATGCGCAAACATCTTTCGTGCTCCGGTCCGAGTTAGAGAAGTCGTTTCCACAGAGTGCATATTTCCATTCTATATAGCAAGTTCTGCTTTCTTTTAGTCTAGGTTCCTTTCTAACACCCCTTTTTATCTCTTTTTCTTTTTATTTAATATATATACATACTTTTGATGTGTTTATCTAATAAAGCCTCTTTTATATAAGCTAGTCTTGGTGTGTTTTCAATATTATTACCAGTGTGTGGATCCCTGAACTCAAACCAACCTCAACCTCAGAAACTTAATATTTTATAAGGGTAAATTTGATTCATCTAAATTAATTAATTTGATTAATTAATTGGTGGATTAAATAAATACCCCTAGTTACGTTACACTTTTCACTGCTATATTTAAAAGGTGTTGTCTTTGTATTTGTTTACTTACTTTATTTGTATTAACTTAATGTTGTGCTGGTTCCAAAATGTAACTGTGGTTTCATTTAAGATTGAATGGAAATTTGAATAAGAAGCCGCCAAAAAAATCCCCTTTTTTTCTCTTTCCCCAGTGTTCTGTGGGGAAAACAAAAACATTGTTTTCAGTTTTTGTTTATTGCAGTGTTCCTTAAAATTGTTTATTGCAATTCAATTTAAAAAGAAAATGGAGAGTTACTATAAAAAACGTCTCTCCTCCATCAAAATGCCAATCACCATGAAAAACCAACCAAAACCAATGTCAAAGGGTCGACAAGCATTTTAACTCTTTCGATCCCTTCGTGTTGAAATTGAACTTCTCATCATATACTTGGTAAGCAAACACATCCTGGAGAATGAGACTGGGCTATTTTGTAAAAGTGCATTTAAGTCAGTTTAAGAAACATGTTATGGTTTGTTTTTTTTCTCTAAGTCTTGGAGGAAATCCAAAATATTTACTAGTTACTAGTACTTTTACTTCAGTAAGAAACTTTTGTACTTCTGCCTGCTCTGCTAGTGTGTATGATAAAAGTGAGCTTTTTTGGATTAAAGAGGCAAACGCTACTTCAGTTAGTGACTGTAGAATCACATCTGTGTTCAAACAGCCTTCATTTGTCTCTATTAGTCTGTCCCTAAAACTTTATTCAAAGCATACTACATCATCAAGCAGGAAGCTGTGACACACACACACACTATTTAGAGTCCCTGTGAAAAATCAAAACGCCACAAAAATACAATGCTGCCTAATTTAAAGTACACTATTAGTGTGAATGATTTCATGCAGGCCGAAGAAAAGACTATATAGCTCCTAAAATGTTAAGACTCTCAAGAATACTACACAATAGCGTCTAATGATTCTTAACCACTTATCATTAACAGATTTCTTGTCAAACACCTATTGACCATAACTGTTTTCTTTTCACATTTCACTAGAAACATTTATAAATTAACTTTACAGCAAAACAATTTACATAGAAAATAAATTTCAAACTCTTATTTTTGGGAGCTGGTAATTCAGTTTGTGTGCCATGGACAACATCGCAGAAGGACATTAAATCTTAAAACTCATTTACAGTCAAAACCTACCGCTGTTGGCAGCATGGTCAGTAATACAGCAGACTGGACTGGACAGAGTTCAGGGGATAACTTTATCAATCAGCAACCCACAATCTAACATAAGCAAACAAGAAACAAGATGTAGCGTAGTTATAGGAGAGTGAGGGAAGTTGGAACGTGCAGCCATTGTTGGTCTCACAGGACTGTGGTCACCCTGTGTTCACATCATTTTCTGATATATACTTATGTGGTGGTAGGTAAAAGCACTGTACATGATGGACGTGTGTGTCTCTTATGTGCTCTCTCGTCCTGTGTTCTTTTATAGTTTACCACTTGCTATAAGTGCGCTACCATTCCACTAGTCTGTGAGCCCTTCTGAAATATAAATGGGGCAAATGTGTTCAATTAGGTATTCAGTCATTGAATTGAAATGTGATATATGGAATTAAGATGTGTACTGCAGTATAGCTTAGTATGGTTATAAGGACAGGAAGAATTTTATTTAGAAGCTGTGTATCAGTTTGGAACAGTTTTGAAAAGTAACTGCTAATGTATAACTGAAATCAGATTTTAGTTTTTTCCTATTTATGATATTGCATTGATATTGTTTTCATGTGTGAAGTCCACTCCCAACAGCATATACCATAAAGTTCTTGACAGTGATTTATATTGCATTTTGAAACAAAGCACTAAATAATATATTACCCGATGAAGCTTCCTTTAAGTTCAGTGTTGAAGTTGTACTCTTTGTGTTCAAGCATTAGCTGACGTCCCCAAACCTCAAGGCTCTTATTTTCAGAAAGGCACAATAACAAGTTTTAGCATGACCTTATGAGAGAGTTTTCGTTTGAGAGAAAAGGGTTCCAAATAGGAATCCCTCTGCTCTAAATGGCATTTAAAGGCCCTGTATGGAAGCTACATTGAACCTTAGATGCTATATGGAATTGTTTGATACAGATCTGGCCTTTTATTGTGTGAATTGTGGGATATCAGAGAATTACATTTAGTCTCAATTACAGCTGTCATGAGCCCTGAAATGGAATGTGGACACAAGGCGATTTTGGTCGGTGCCACCACAGTGTGGAACCTAATTGGTTTCAGGAAACTGTCATGGGCAGAAGAATGTTGGAAGTGATGGCAGCGTAGCAGGGACCCTTTCATCAATTTTGGGTCACCTCTCAGCAGTTATGAGACCCAGTAGAATAAAATGACAGACTTGTGTTTGAAATGCCCTTTCGTCTCTCTGAAGATTGGCAGCTTAAGCCACCCTAATGGAGCTGAGAGTATTGCCTGGGAATTAAAGCTAAACATGATCACAACCATTCTTATAGGAAAGGGTCACTGAAGGTTCAGGAGATTGCAGTGCTTTATTACAGCAATATTATTCTTTACCGGTCCTTTCCTTGGTTTTCAAGAGCTGCCTTTCACAGCTTTAAAAGGAGAAAGCAAACACCTCAGTCTTCTTCTCTTTTCACATTGTCTTTAAAAAATAGAATAGTTTACTCAGTTATTGTTTGATGAAAATGTTACCGATATGATAATCTACAGTGCTGGCTGGAATGCTGAGCAATTTGATAACACAATACTAATAAATCTAATGATTGATATCAGCTGTCAACTTGACAATTAATTTCAAAACACATCCCAAGAAATTAGTAGTCTAAAAAACATACATTCACAATAAACAATACATACCTATTCAGATGTTTCCCAAAAATGCATGTCTAATAAAAGTTGTTCCTACAGAAGTGTTATCCTTCAGTAAATATGAGGCAGTTATTAAAAATTATTTTTGAAGTAGAACTAAGGAAATTGCATCTTTGGAAATAAATATTAAAGTATTTACACAAAAGTAAATTTCCTTTGTCATCCATCAACATGGGTAAAAAAAGAGAGCCGTCAACTCCAATAACGTAAGGTTGAGGGCCAAAAATAAAAAAACCAAGTAGTAGTCAAATGACATGCCATTAAGGACAGTAGGCCACTGAAGTTGTGTCATCAAGCTGTAGTTGGCTCATGCACTTACGTCCATATAAGGAAAAATAAAATAGAGTTTCTGAAAATTGTCTCTGTCGCATCCTGTGGTGATCGAAATTGTTTTGTCTGCTGAACATTTTTCTCTTGAATATTACTGCTTGCTCTGAATTTCTAGGTCATTAAACAGTCTAAGTATTGTTGCATGTAAGATAATGCTGCTGCGCACTGAATTGATGTCATTAGACTGGTAGCCTCCTAAAAAACATGTGAACCAGGCTGTTTTATTATAATGCCATTCTCATGTGTTTCCATGTACGAAATGAGGGCACTTTAAAAAGAAGGCAGAAAAAAAAGAAACAGGGTTCCCTGTTAAGTGTGTAGTTTTCTGTGCAGTTATCTGTTCTTCATCTGATGCTCTGAAACAGCACTTCTGTTCATAGCCCACTTTGACAAGTTCTACAGGCTCCTACACTGCTCAACATGACGAGACTGAAAGAGGTTTTCACTGCTTTTAAAACTTTAGCATTTGAATAGAAGACGACAGCAGCCTTGCACAATTCTTGACTCACACATGGAATGGGTCCTTTAAGACTATGCTCGCTGCCTGTAACATGCTCGGCTGCCAGCAATAGACTGATGCTGTTTTCTCAACGCAATATCAAAACTGTCCAAACCAAAGACAGTTTTTTCTGCTTTCACAATGAGTCCCTGTAAAAATGTCACATGCATGTCTTAGGATTAGAATAAAAGCATTAGAAAATATAAAAGCATGAAGAGTAAGTTTACCAGGAAGATGATGCATGAGCATACTGCCCACATGTGCTGTGAGAAAAATGATAAAAGAGTCAAAGAGGAACCCAATGATCACAGAACTGCACAGTTTAGTAAAATCTTGAGGTTGCCAAAAGTCAAAATCTACTTTCAGATGCCACCTTTATAATCATAAGCTTTTTGGAGGGGTTCCATGATGAATTTGACTTAATATCTGAATATCTTAGGCTAAAGCTTCTGCCAGAAATTCTGACACTTAAATGTGGGTGGACTTTTCAGCAATGGTAATGACCCCAAATACACATCAAAGTTCACCCAGAAACAAAAAAGCACCATAAAAGCACCTTTTTGCAAATGCCTACCTTATTCTCCAGATTTGAACCCAGTTGTAAACTTGTGGGCAGTCCAAAAGCAAAAGACACAACAATATCAAAGTTGTGTATATAAATATTCTACATAGAGAGGTGGTTCAAGATTCCAACATTGTAAGGCAGTTGTTACAAAATGAGTCTCGTGCTGATATTCTCACCAGAAAAGACTTCACTAGCTATTATTAATGAGGGTGACAGTATTTTTGAAAGTCATGGTTTTATTGTTTCAAAATGCAGTGACAACATTTATATAACATTAAAACATTTCACTCATTTGTATATGATGAAAATATCATTGCGTGGTTTAGTTAATACCTTGATTATATCATGAAATTCCAGAGGTGACTGTATTATAAGTTTTATTTGAACAGCGTTTTAGTGACTGATATTATTTTTAATGTTCTGAATACAGAAGGTTAATGGTCACACTTAAGACACCAGTAATTCACAGTCTCTAATAATATAATATTGTAAGTGTCGGATTCAGGTTTGTTCAGGTTTTAATACATTTTACGTGTTTGGTCCTTCTAGAGATTGTGTTTGCTCTACTTAAACAGAGGGTTCTCACCTTGATTTTCAAAATCTGCTTTTCACAGTGCTGAGTAGTGCTACAGGAAGCGAAGGATCAACCATTGGAAAAGAAGCCTTAGCGTCAGACTCTGCTGCTTTGTGTTTCTCTCTCTTTGATCGCTGGACACAGGAACCCGAGGTTAGAGAAAAGTCCAGTGGTGTTAGCTTTGTCCCCTGATGCGCTGGCTTTCTATAAACATTAAGCCATCACGCGTCAAACGGGCATGGTCACATACTCTCATGTATGTGCGTGCTCTCCCTGCTGCTTCTTGGCCTTTTTCCGAGGCCGTGGCTCAGACAGTTACTTTTACATAAAGGTCCCCTGCTCTGACCGCTTCTCCAGCCAGCCACCTGCGTGGACACATGAAAGGGTAAAAAAGTGAAGCGGGCCAAAGTTTCTCTCTCTCCAGTACTTTGTGGGAAGTAAACATGGAGTGAAGACCGGTTCACAGGACGTATTTCGTTTCAGCTGAATTGCACAGGATACATGTAGAAGCAGCGAGGAGAGACTTTAATCTATTTTGAAGTTATTTTTCTTCTCTTGTAAACATTTATTTACCCCTATAAAACAAGAGCAATGTAGCAGCTCCTCCAGCCTTCAGGAATGACTTGTCTCTTCTGAAACTTTTTTAATGCCGTTGAAGTAAATAATGCTTGTTTTGTCAAATACAAATGACACATTTTTTAGTGTCAGACCAAAAGCAGGGAACAGAAGTAACCCACCCTAAGTATAACATTCAGTATATCAGTATTTAATTTGTCCATATTCATCTATTTATCCTTCTATCCTTACAATCTTAAAACCAGCCTTGTCAGCCCAACACAAGCTATTTATGTTAGTGTCCTTCGAAGAGACACAAGCTAGTTTGCCCTTATGTATTTTTATATGTGTCATGTTAAGAATTTGCACTCTCATAATGAGAAATTGTACACGCACTATGAATTACACATTAATATAGAAATGGTGAATAAAAACAATGTGAATAGAAGTCAGTCATATGCCGCTTCATGTGTTTCAATTTTTTACCCATCAGAGAAACATCATCCAGTAGACTAATGAGGAAATTAAAACATACTTGCATAAGAAGGACTGTAAAAGGGAAAAATGTGAAAAAAAACCCAAAACAAAACAATGATGCAATACCTTGTGGACCGTCAAGACTGTGACCTTAAAGCTTTTTTCTCTGAGATATAGGGAAAAAAAACACACATGATTTGTAATCATGACCATTAGCATATGAACTGGGGGGGTGGGGGGGACGTGTCAGAAACAGGAAGATTTGTCCAACCCAAAAATCAAACCACAGAAAAAGCGGAAACTGATTAAAAAGTTTTATATGAAAATGGCTCTGGTTGTTAGGTGATCTGGGTCTTTCACTTTGTTAAGGCTTCACTGAGCCGAGCTCTCACCTCACTGAAGTGTCGGGTAGTTTGCGCCAGCTTTAAATTTAAGGTCAGTGGTGAAAGCAGTGAATAGCAATGGTGACAATATTATGTATAATATGTCATGGTAACAGACAAGGAGGGATTTGGTTAGCTAGGCTTAATGTTTAATTTTATCAGAAAGCATTCTGAAACGTAAAGTTACATTACTCTCTGTCCATGCCCAGAACTTCAGACTGTTACTACACTAAATGCAAAAAGTAAAATATAATAAATAAAAAAAGTAAATGAATGAATAAATAAGTGATTTCAGTAGTGCAGTATGTAATGCTCCAGAGTGTGCTGTTTGGGCTTTATTGTCTAACATTAATGTTTGTCTTGTCTAGTCAGGAAACCTTAACATACATTTTTTGTCATTTCATTTCAGCATCATGCCACCAAAGAAAATAATACTTTTTTGTTTACATATATATATATATATATATATATATATATATATATATATAATAAACATGTATAATTTACAGGTTTTCTGACCGCAGTACCATGTAATGTGGAGTATCCTGTTTAGTTTGTAAAGTGAGATTTAATTGTATTTATCTAATAATAAACAGCCGTACAGATACTTACTGTAATTCCACAAATGTTGTTCTACGTCACTATACATACAGTGATTTACTACCTTACCTACAGTGGAATCAGCTTATAGGTAATATTTTAGGGAACAGGGTGGGCTTTGATTCATGTTAGCACATGCCCCCTTAAATCTTAAACAGTTTGAAAGAAGGTCTCACAAAAAGAATAGAAATTGTAATGAACGTAAAAAGGTGGACACAAATATCAGACATTATATTTGGTGGCTGAGGCTTTTGTGCAATTTTCTCTTTTCCTGTTTTTCCTCTGACTGAAAAATGAATAACTTGTACTTAACAGCCATTGTGGCTTGAAATTCAATGAAATCTGACTTAAACAAAGTATTCACACACCAGTCACCTTTTATTTTCACTCTTAGTGTTTAAATTAAATTTCAATTTAATTCTGAGCCTGTGCACCAGCATCATGAGAAACAATCATAGTGCATCTGAGAATGAATGCAGCAACATGTTTGATATTCTTTGTAAAAGTAATCCAACACAAAGTCAAATGAAAGTCTGGTGTATTGCAAATGTAAGATCTGGGTTAGCCAAAAAGACTTTTCTATCTGATTCTGTTTACTCTTCTGTTATAGTGCACTCATGGGAGCTGCCCTAATCAATAAGACTATGTGGACAGGGAGAGCTGATCCTTTCATATAGATCAGGAATTTAAATAAAACAAGGCATGCTCTTCAAGGTGTCTGGTATAGTATGTCCACAGAGAATAAGGAGCGTATCTCCACTTCTGTGTACTTCAGCATACTTCACAACATGAAAGAAGGTTACCACGGGTGGAAAGATAGAAACCCTGTACAGACAGGATGGCCCTAGATGGATATTCTATGAACTAGAAAAGAAGATAAAGCCCCTGATCCCTGGTTGAAAACTCTTTGGAGTTAGACATGCCTGTTTTGTTTTCCTCTTGCTTTACAATCAGGCCCACCAAAGTCATCTCTGGAAAGAAAGATTGCGCCAGTGTGTGTTAAGACAGAGAGCCATTGCAATAGGCTTTCCCTGCTTTTATCTCCGAGCTGAGCCGCTCTCCATCACGCAGCCTAATGACGCCTCTCTCTTTCACAGCAATAACAGCAAAAATTCTTCACCAGCGCTGGTGGAATGTTTGGCCCTGTGACACTGCAAGCACCAGACACGCTATGATGGATGGAGATGATGAGGTTGTTGTCTCTCAGAGGGAGGAGTAGTGGGCAGGGGGATAGCTCTAGCCCGGCGGGGGCCATACACACTACATCAACAAAATGAGATACGGCGGGTTTTGCAAAGGTGTAGGGCAGGTTGGTATGATGGAGACCTGTGCACTGTACTGTGCAAAAGTCAGAGATTCAGCCATTAAGCATAAGTGGTTCATTTTTAGGAGATATTTCTAAGAAAACAAACATTTATAAAAGTATAGTTTCAAGCATTAAAAACAATTATAGGTAATGTGGAACTCCTAACAGCTGTGCAGCACATCATTTGATGTCTTTGAGATGGTGGGAATTAGAAAGTACAATCAAAGTGAACAAAGTGAAAAATATTCCAGACTTCTTTAAAAAACTGAAAGCAAGTCTCCCGAAAAGAATGGAAGCTGTGATATGGCAAAAGGAGATTATACTAAGTACTGATCAAAGTTCAGTCATATTTAAGGCTTCTTTGTAATATTCTCATCTATAGCCATAATCATCATCAAATAATAATAATCCGGCTGCTCTTTGTGTTTCTTCCGAGGCCTAAGTCTGCTATGTGGTGTCAAAGGAAGGAGGATGGGTTTCCTACTTTAATTTCTGATTGCCCTTCTTTTCTTTTCTCATGCACTTAAAGTTTTTATTTTCTTTGCCACAGTCTCCTTTGCCCTGCTTATTTGAGCCTTGAACCTAGATTTCTATTTTCTCACATTTGTTAACAAGGCTTGAGTACACGTGGATGTTTGCTGCTTACTAGCATTTAAAATATTATGTCTCATGCATTCACTCATTCATTTGACAAAAACTTGATAATACCGTTACACAAATACATCGTACAACCACTGGGAATCCCCCCACAGCAATACAGAATCTTGCCTGCTAACAGAGCTGCTTATGTAATGTAGTCTGAAAGGCTGATAAATGTAGTCAGGATATTTATCTTCCTAACAGTAATGTTAGCTGTCTACATTAGCCCCTTGTAAGCACTTGTAAGTTTCTCATATCTTCAAGAAGCTGGTTTTTTGGTTTTCCTACTTAAATCATAATATCTTGCTCTAGAATGCTGTTGCATGTGAGTCGGCATGTTTACAGCGAATGTTGTAATTTTTTTTTTTCATGTTAACTAGAGTGTGCCTTTAAGATGATCTCTGTTTTGAGATGATTGTGAGAAATGGGCCTCATCAGTAGACCAGACCCTTTAGATCAGTATAATAGACACTGTGTATCAGTACATCAGACATTACCCATGATAAGTGGGTTCCCTTCTCTCCCCTTTTCCCACTCTTCTTTTTCTCAAGGAAAGAGTGTGATCTCGTCTCCCTCTGGAACCTCACATTCTCCAATTGCAGTTTATCACTGTGTCTTCTAAAGCGTATCAGATCTCATCTGTTCTGTCAGCTTTTCTCTCTGCTTCCTCACTCTCCCACTCCAGTTGTTGGCTGTGCCGACTCTCTGACAGCACTGTGAATACTCGGGTATACCAAAGTTGTACTTCCTACAAGGAAAAAAAATCAAAGTGTCTTGGCTAGTGAGGGACCCATTTTCAAGTCCATTTTCAGTCTTACATTTCTGATGCAGAGTAAGAAAGCAGAGTATGTTTGTGTGTTGGTAAGTATAATTTTAGCTCTGTTGAGTTATGAGCTCTCTTCAAGAATTCTTTCTATTCCTCAGAAAATTACCATCGATATTGGAGAAAAAGATGCAGAATACAAATGCACTTATTCACACTCAAGTACTATCACAAACAAGCCTACCCACCCGAGCTTGCAGCAGATCACACCTGCTAGCTCACACTCGAGGGCTGAAATGAACAGATAACAGGAGTGCAGAGAAGCTAATCAGAAGAAGATTCTGCTACCTTCCTGTCATCTTCCCTATTCTCTACCCTGAGCAGCAGCCCTACTGTCCTCAAACGCTGGGTTAAAATTGCACTCCAGTACCCACACGAACATACAGAGTTAGATAAATGGAAAACCTTAGTGCTTTGATGTTTTATTCATATTGTTTACATGTGTCATGATCTCCCGGGATATTTGGATGACAGCATTTTGACCTGTGGTGCTTAGAATGTCGTCTCTGTTATGTTTGCTGTGTGCTTTACAAAATCTGAATGGTTCTTGACTCTTGACATTAATGAATACTGTCGTGACATTTGGCTTTTTAGCAGCATATTAACCTTTGCCTTAAAAAAAAAAAAAGATAAGAAGAAATAAGTCTAACACCCATACAAGATCTGGCAAACCACCAAAACTGACCATTAGATAAACTGCACCTAAAACTTTCATCTTTAAGAAGCAGGAGAGCATTAAGTTCCAATCTTGTTTCAGATTTGAAAAAATCTATGGGGGTTTCTGTTCGTCCCTCCACTGTAAGAAGACAGTTTGACCCTGGGCGTCTGACAGGATGTGTAGTTGTCAATAATCCCTTACTGAGAAAAGGAAATAGGGAATAGGGTGCACTTATACACAAAACCTGAACATCTGAGGTGTGAAGTAAGCTTTTGTGGACTGAGGAGTCTACATTTATAATTGAGCTTCAGTGGCGTCAATGGAATGGCCTCTCACAGCTTTACAGAGTCCTTTTGGAATATCACAACACATACATAGAGAGAAGTTCAGAAAGTATGTTGGATATTTATCCCAGCTCTGTTCACCAGATGTGCATCCTAAAATGTCCTTTTGTGTTTTTGGGACTTTTGGTTCAATGTCAAATTTATCAGTGTAAGCAAAGCAGATATAAAATACAACGATTTATTATTTTCTGCATTAGTCCAGACCAAGAGCCCCAAAAACAAAAGCAACCTAAGTGCATATATGACTCCTTTCAGATTACTCATGCTGCTCTACAGAGTTGCTTAGCATAACCTGAATCCATATGAGTCTATGAGAATCGGCACCCTGCTGCTCCTTTAGCTGTACCCAAAGTTCATTAGCTTAGCGCATGAGTTTCTCTGACAGGCTCTGATAAAGACCCGTGCTTGTGTTCCAGCGAATTAGGCCAGGCAGCCGATTTGTCAGCCTGGCTGACAATGAGAGAGCAATGCAATTACCCAGCATTATGAAAATTCAGCCTTGAAAAGAAATAAAGGAAGCCAGACATATAGTAATCACCACTGCAGAAGTTCAAAAAGAGGTGGACCAAAAACCAGATTAAAACTTTTTTTATAGTTAATGAGCTTTTCCCAGTAGGGATCTCTGGTTAACTGACTAACCTGGTCTCTTTTCTTTCTTCTTTCTTTTCCCCCTCTCTCTCTCTCTCTCTCTCTCTCTCTCTCTCTCTCTCTCTCTCTCTCTCTCTTTCTCTGTTGTTTTTCTCTGTTCTTTCTTTCCTCCAGCTCTACTGCTCCTGTATGACGTCACCAACAAAGCTTCTTTTGACAACATTCGGGTAAGAGCGTTACTGCTTGCTTTTATTCGCTCAGATAATAGCTTGTACAATAGGCCATCATTAATGTGGTGCCATTACTGCTGTGAGGTGTTAAAGGTGTCTGTCCAATAGAGCATTCTCTAATATATGTACTTTGGACAGATAGATGTGAAAACAGTGAGAAAAATATATATAATTCATCATAATGGATTTTTTTTATCTATTGTAGAGAACAAATATATCCATGTCTCCAAATCTTTAGTCTTTCAGAGAGAGAGAGAGAGAGAGATGTAGGGTGGTGGTGTGGCGGGGTTTCAGTCTGCCAGTTTAGCTCAGGCCCTCAGGGTGCTATTAGAGACCCGGTCTCCACAGCTGTCTGTCTCTGTTCTGTTGCTGCTGGAGGAGATATCAGTCCTCGTGGAGCACTCGGCGTACTTTAGCTCAAAGGTGCAGGCAGGGCACTGGAAGATGCTAAATGTCAATCCTGCACAAACAAACAGAGGTGCTTTAAGGAATACCTCACCCTAGAATGCAGAAGCTCATTCTGAACCATCATATCTGTCATGCTCCTGGAATGTGCTACTTTGCTGAATATTGTTCAACCATATTTAATTTCCCCGTCTGAAGTGATAGCATAAGGCCTAATGACTTCAATTTAGCCGTTTTCTAAAAGCCATTCTGATGGAAAGCGCATTAAAACTAAATGCATTTTTGCTAAGTTCAGTGGCGTTAATGGAGTTACAAATGACTTCTCAGCGAGCGCATGCTGATATGTATTTCTAAAACCCAAGGGAGCTGTAATGCAAGTATGTAGTTTCCGTGGCAAAACTGTGCAAACAAGGTAGAAAAGAAGTCATGACCAAACACACTACTGAATGCTAATCGCGATAGTGTGTACAGAAGGAGTTACATGTAACAAAATGTGAAAAACAACAATGCTTATAATGAAATCCTTCATTATAAGCATTGTTACTGCAATGTTTGTCCAGGTCACTAGTTCATGAATATGTGTATGCTTGTCACACTTGCCAAATCAGTTTTTAACTTTTTTTAAGTGGATGGATAAAAAAAAAGTATCCCTGGAGCTTGAGGCTAAAGCTTTACCATTACCTAGAAAGCAATTTGTAAGTAAGTCTATATTAGGTATACTAGATGTAACCAGTGTGTTTTAAAGTTAAGTGCTAGCATTAGGTCTAATAAATTTAAGTTAGTTCAAGTGCATTAACCCTGAATGGATTTTTTCCTAAATTCAGTGGTGTTGATGGAGTTACTAATGACTCAAGTGAGCTGTAAGGGAGACAGGACATTTCTCAATACAAATTGTAATGTGTAATGGAGTAGTTACTTGTAACACAATGTAGTGCACTAATCAAATGTGTGCATCAACTCACTTACACCCTTTAGACAGAATCCAACATTTTTTACTTTGAAGCTGCAAAGTTTGTCTAGATAAGTGGTTCACAAGTGCATGTGCCATATGCTTGTCTAGGACACAGTCATTTAGATTTGGGACACTGTTACCTGTAGTCAGAATGTAGCCTGAATGAAGTTTCAAGACTCCTGCCAGAACACTACAAGCATTCAGTGTGATCTCAGATACAACTAATAGATTACAGGCTTTTAAAGCCAGTATCAGTTAACAGTAAAGAGCGCCTTTGTTGCACTGTAAAAATACTGTGTGAACCACTGATCCAGATTAATGCATCTGTGGTCCAGAATGGACAGGAAGATTGAAAGTCCAATAATATCAGCAAAGGAGTGTTACCCTCTCCATAGAATCTATCAAAAAAAAACAATGGTGTGGAGATAGAATGGTGATAAAGTGTTGCAAGTTTCTTTATTCTTATTAATAGGGCTAACCTGATTTGCTAGGCTGTATAGTGTAGGGATTTGAGGAATGAGGTTGAACCAGAAGATAAATGCTTTTAATAGCAGTCCTGATGCAATAGCAGAGAAAAGATTAGCTGATTTCATGCCTATGCCTGTAATATTGAGCAGTGATTTTCTAAATCAGGACTCGATTAACAACGAATACACACTAATGCACATACACACAAACGCACAGATCCACGTCTGAATCCTCACAAAGATGATGAGTGGCAAGCAAATGGCTCAGCCCAAACTAATCTGCGTTAGTGGTGCATGGGTAACCTGCTGTTGCGGCCGCCTAAAACATTTGTCAGAGATAACAGCATGAAAATGAAGTTAATCAGCATAGCCGGACCACGCCAGCTACCGACCCCCATCCGTTTCACCACAGATAAAAACATTTGTCTCATCGTAGTCCTATCATGTCACATTCCCTTGAGCCCAGTTGGCCCCCATTATAAAGTGGCCTCTTTTGATGAGTGCACCCTAGTGGTGCAAAATAGATTTGAATGAATTCTGAAGTCAGTGTGGAGGAGTGAAATTAATCAGGCCACAGCTGCTCATGCATCATCTTGTTCTTGCTTTTTAGAGAGTACAACTTCCTCATTTACTAGCAGAGATTCTGTGCATATGCCACTGGCAATAAAACACTCAACCCCCACAAATTACTATTTGATTAATCTTCAGTGTCTTCTCTTTCTCTCTCATTAGAACTTATGTAAGTTCCTATATTTAGCTGCCTGTATAGAAAAGTAGTTGCAAAGTTCATTGCTAATGTCCTTCCTTTCTAGTCCTACTTCATGATGTAGTGTTTTTCCCACCCATGCTCATATTGAGCTCAGTGGCGTATTCCCAAGACATTTAGGTGTGATGGAAAATGCTAAGCTGCACAAGGGTTGTCACATTTGCTCAGCTAAACCTGATTGGTTGCTTACATTTTATTGACATTTACTTTTTTTGATGTATCAGCAGTTTGCATTATGATAATGCGTATTTTGCATCTCCCTACTGTTTCCTCTTATAATAAGAAACTGTGTAAATCTGCGAAATCATGTGTAAGCAGTGTAGTTCAATGAGGTTGCTTAAAGTGTGTTTCTGGGATTTTCCCCCCACAACTGTATCTGGAGTTTGCAGAATAATAAAAAAATCTGTTAATGGAAGTGTCCTGATGATGAGAGGTCAGAGAAGAACTTTTAGTGCTGACTAAAAAGTTTCAGTACCACAAAAACACTTTTCAATAGTGGTGGTCAGAAAAGCATCTCTGAAAGCTGTGGGCTATATAATATTTGCAGACCAAAGGGTTCTACTCCTGTCATCCACAAACTGGAATATGAGGCTACAGTGGGCACAGGCATGATGATCTGATGAAATTCTGTTTCTGCTGTGACTAGAAGATGGTAAGACATAAGTAGACCAAACCTGCCCTTTGTAATTATGTGGGGATTTTTTGTTTGTTTGTTTTTTGCCATGCATTGGATCCCCCAAATACCAGTTGAGCATTGTTTGTCACAGCCTATCTGAGTATTGTTGCTGACCAAATGCATCTCTTTAGGTCCTTTATGTTGTCATCTTACACCGGTTTCATTAACATGACAATGGCAGTGGCCTCCTCAGTCACCAGATCTTTATCCAGATCACCTTTGGGTTGTGGCATTAAAGTTCAGCTGATGAATCTTCAGCAATTTTATGGTGCAGTTGTGACAAGATGGACAAGACCTCAATATGTAAGAATTGTATTTTGTTTCATTGACATCAAAGTAGAATTCAGGCTGTTGTAAAAGCAAAACAAAGAATGGTTTGAAATATGGTCCTTGACGATACGGCAGGTGGGTGTATGTATATTGCCCTGTAGTGTTTGACTTTGTCTTTCAAGAATGGTTAATAGGCTTTGCAAAGTGCCGTTATTTATTGTTCAGTCAAAGTGGAATTTTTAATTTTTCTGTACAGTTTAGTCTTTCTGAGCAGTTTATGTAAATTTATTTTCAAAGTGGTGATGATAGAATCATGATGTCTGAAGGTTCTTAAAGCTATCCACAGAATGATACTGATGCTGTTTTACAATCATTGTACCCAAGTAAAATTGTACAAAAACGTTCTCAAAGAATGTGTTTTGTCCAGATTTACTCATGTTTTAACATCATTAATATTACATATAACCCACCGGTGGTTTTGGATAATAAATAAAACATCTATATTTGCATGACAGACATTGCTACCCTAAACTGCTGTTACCACCTTAATTTACATTATGTTTCTCTGCAGTGAACAATTTCACATCAGACCTCTTTAAATGATTCAATCATTGAATTATGCAAAAAGTTTAAAAAATGGTCAATTAATCATATCAAGTAATCAATAGATTCATCGATTACTCATATAAGTGATAGTGACAGCTGTGCTATGCAATAACAAGGCTATTCAGGACAGAGATGGAAGAATCCTCAGAGATTTACTGCTCATTGAGAATATATCTACTGGCTCCAGGTATTCTGTTCATTTAGCCATTACTATCAGCAGAGAGGCTGGCAGCTAAGTGATGAAGGGAATGGGGGAACTGCTAGTCAGACAGATAGGTAGTAAGTGAGACTACTCTGTCAGATAGCAAATTCTCTCGGTGTGAATGTATGTGTCATGGAAAGACAGACTGTTTTATATGAACATACAGCATGAGCAGCATTCTATATTCTGATATCCTTTTGTAATATGTTGTATTGAGAGAAGAGTTTTCCACACAATCACCCAAATAACAGGACTCCATTACCAGCACAGGCTTAGACATGGCTATACTTTCACCTGCCAGTGTTATAATGTAAATCTACAGCATGTTTAAGCAGTACAAATTGCAGAATTGATGCAGTTGGATGCCAGATAAATTATTAGAGTGGACAACCTTCCCAGTTTTCACTGTGGCTTTGGCCTGCTGTGTTCACATATTAGCTTTAAATGTAATTTGTCCTGTTTTTCAAAGATAGTTAGAATGTCTTTGCATGACTTTGTAAGAAAGCACAGGGAAGTGCCACAAGGTCGCAATGCTTCAGTGTATGCACAGTGAGGTCATGCATTATATATGCAAGAATGAGACTACAATCAGTCTTCTGTGAGTTTATATATGTAATTCTGTTATAAGTTTTCTTATTGGAAGTCTTATTGGAAAGATGGTTAAGTTGCTGTGTTTAATATTTATCTTTGCAGTGTTGCTGTTAAAGAAGGCTGCAGTATGCCAATGAACCCTCTAAAAAGTGACCACATTCCAGTCGTGCTCTGATATTTTGATCAATTAAAAAATATATAAAAATGTCAGCTGGTAATTATGTTAAATCCAATGTATTTATATCAGTTGTATGTATTATATTATTGTAAGGCTTATTAGTTATATAATGTATATAGGTAGATAATTTTTTGGTACCCAGAGGGAAAAGGCATCCAGTAGCTATTTCACAATTGTACAAGGTAAATATAGAATATAAATATAGAATAAAATTAAAAAATAGAATAGAAATAGGAAAGGTCTCACAGTATGTATAAGTGATGACAGTAGTGCAGTTAACTATTGTGAACAGTGTAGACCACTTTAATATAGCAAATATGCAGTTATACAGTCGGTAGTGCAAATATAGAGTATATGTATACAGTATAGACTGTATACATGGCGTGTAATATAATAGGCATAGTATAATAATTATAAAATAAAAATTATATACCGTTAACAGTACAGTTATGAATGACATACAGATACACAGATAAATCTGTGAAATAAATATATAATACAGTCGGATGACTGATATAGAGGTCTGGAGTATAACAGTGTCTGATGACTGATATAGAGGTCTGGAGTATAACAGTGTCTGATGACTGGTATAGAGGTCTGGAGTATAACAGTGTCTAATAACTGATATAGAGGTCTGGAGTATAACAGTGTCTGATGACTGGTATAGAGGTCTGGAGTATAACAGTGTCTAATAACTGATATAGAGGTCTGGAGTATAACAGTGTCTGATGACTGATATAGAGGTCCGGAGTATAACAGTGTCTGATGACTGATATAGAGGTCCAGAGTATAACAGTGTCTGATGACTGATATAGAGGTCTGGAGTATAACAGTGTCTGATGACTGATATAGAGGTCTGGAGTATAACAGTGTCTGATGACTGATATAGAGGTCTGGAGTATAACAGTGTCTGATGACTGATATAGAGGTCTGGAGTATAACAGTGTCTGATGACTGGTATAGAGGTCTGGAGTATAACAGTGTCTGATGACTGATATAGAGGTCTGGAGTATAACAGTGTCTGATGACTGATATAGAGGTCTGGAGTATAACAGTGTCTGATGACTGATATAGAGGTCTGGAGTATAACAGTGTCTGATGACTGATATAGAGGTCTGGAGTATAACAGTGTCTGATGACTGATATAGAGGTCTGGAGTATAACAGTGTCTGATGACTGATATAGAGGTCTGGAGTATAACAGTGTCTAATAACTGATATAGAGGTCTGGAGTATAACAGTGTCTGATGACTGATATAGAGGTCTGGAGTATAACAGTGTCTGATGACTGATATAGAGGTCTGGAGTATAACAGTGTCTGATGACTGATATAGAGGTCCAGAATATAACAGTGTCTGATGGCTGATATAGAGGTCCAGAGTATAACAGTGTCTGATAACTGATATAGAGGTCCAGAGTATAAAAGTCTCTGATGACTGATATAGAGGTCCAGAGTATAACAGTGTCTGATGACTGATATAGAGGTCTGGAGTATAACAGTGTCTGATGACTGATATAGAGGTCCAGAGTATAACAGTGTCTGATGACTAATATAGAGGTCCAGAGTATAACAGTCTCTGATGACTGATATAGAGGTCTGGAGTATAACAGTGTCTGATGACTGATATAGAGGTCTGGAGTATAACAGTGTCTGATGACTGATATAGAGGTCTGGAGTATAACAGTGTCTAATAACTGATATAGAGGTCCATAGAGTAACAGTGTCTAATAACTGATATAGAGGTCCGGAGTATAACAGTGTCTGATGACTGATATAGAGGTTGCTGTGCTGGGATGAGTTAAACAGATTAAAGAATTCCTGAATCTGTCTGTGGAGCAGGACAGGGACAACAGTCTGCCACTGAATGAGCTCCTCTGCCTGATGATGGCGCTGTGCAGAGGGTGGTCAACATTGTCCATGATGGTCAGCATTTACTTTATTATACTCACAGTATGGAGTTCTACATAGCCCAATTTTGTATACTTTTAGAGATAAAGATATTAATCCAGCAAATTTTGTAGTAGTGTACTGTGTGGTTTTCTTAATTTTCAACCTAAACAGTCCCGTGGACAGCCCAGCAACACCTGTCACAACAACACACAATTCTCTTTAAATCATTAAGATATTCATGAACGTTCCACAAACAGTGTTCATGAATCGGGGCATAGTGAATTTTCTCAGTTTTTTTATGTTATTAGTGTTTAATAAACTCTGCTT
Source organism: Megaleporinus macrocephalus (assembly GCA_021613375.1). NCBI lineage: Eukaryota > Metazoa > Chordata > Actinopteri > Characiformes > Anostomidae > Megaleporinus > Megaleporinus macrocephalus. Next base: position 28,148,491 of record CM038719.1, read on the forward strand.
CTTAACAGATGTAGCCCTGCCTCATTTCCGTAACACTGTGTACACACTGGCTGAGTCAATTCATCGAGTTTCACATCGCACTGCCCTGTTTTAGTATTTTGCTGCTATGGCATTAAATACAACCCAGAATGAAATCAAAGATGACATTTAGCAGTTAATCTATAGTCTGTAAGATAAACAGACAAACACTAATCTTCGGCTAACCTTACTAGCCCAGTCATGTCATAACCTTTTTCACCTCATAATTTAAATAAAAAAATTCTGAGTTTGTAAAATGTTTACTGGGTGACTGACAGGTAATCTTTCTAACAACAGGATATAATGATGATCTGATGTGTTTAGTCAGCTTGAAAAATGGTCACTGGGTGTTGTGAGGATGTGTTTTATATATCCCATAAAGACACCAGTTTGTACATTTCTATGTTGTCTAACATCACATCAAGATTGTCGTGACTCCTTGAAGATTTTGCACAGTCATGTCAGGTCTCTCTGGACTTTGTGTCTCGAAACGGGGGGACAGAGTGGTTTGTTACACCACTGAGGTTTATCTCAGATGAATCCAGCAGTAACTTATCTTTGTTTTTGACATTGAAAGTGTGTGGAAAACAACACCCTCTGCTCTGTCAGAATATTTAGTGCCTTTTACGAGTCTGCCCAGACACACATCTTCTAAATACGTGCAACTTCAGAATCTGCCCTCATAATTAGCTGAATTGTTTATGCAAAGCAGTGATTAGTTGGCTAAGAAAATTGTCACTTGACATTGATAAGACATAGAGACAACTGCGATTTGATTTCCTAAGAATCAGAGGCGATATAAAGGGGCCTCTATGCAAGTGTGCATATTCTGCATGCCTAGACACTATGCAACTGGGCAACTCTTTATCAAAGGGCTTGAATAACTAACTGTATTCTGTTGCTATAGAATCAGACATACTACAATCCGGTAGACAATCATGTCTGTAAAAACATTCCACTGCAGCCCACAAACCAAGTTCAGCTAATCATAGTCAGAATATCAAAATAGGAGGCTCTGCAGAAGCTCAAGGTAACTTCAAAAATCATGTCAATTCCAAGGCCTCATTTCGACATCAGGAAAAAAGTAGGTTTAAAAATATCTCGAGTTGAAGCAGTGCACACACAAGACACTGGTATAGAGAACAGAAGTAGTGTTGGTTTAATTACACGCCTGTTTGACAATCGTCTTAAACCAGGATTAAAATTTGTTATGGTTTAGAATGCAAGGGATTATTCTACCTTCATAAAGGGGGATTTCACTATCTAATCTAACAGCTTAAGTGCTGTTTTATGCTTTTTGAAATTAAGGTGAGTTTTCATGTGCATGCATGTGCATGCCCTTGTGATGGATTGTTGGGAGCTGATCTTTATTCTGAAGTCTCCTGCTCTTTCACCTCCACCCACCGTCAAAGTCTTTGACAGCCAGACCTTTGTTCTGTAAGACATCCTTGACAGGCCCATCAAGAAACCCATCTGTAAGGTTGCATTGAATCCTCAGAGCTGCTATTGACCTAAAGGAAAAAAATACTCTAAGGAACCGGATATTTATTATGTGCATATATTTACTAAAATGACTACAATAACTAAATAGACTAGGGCTCATATCAAGCATCTCAGAATAAAAACAGATGTAGATGCATTTTAAAAGTAAATTCGTCCTCCAAAAGAAAACTTTATTCACCTTATTTCAGTCTTTTGATTGTAATACACATTCCAACATTCAAAAACTTGTATTTACATTTCGACTTGTCACAGTTATTATGTAATCACCTGATTGTTTCTGGTAAATTTATGACAACATATGAATTAGATGTTATTTCATCATATTATACATACGCTTATTATATGGTGATATACAGTTATATTTTAGACATTTGTTCTTGTTTTAAGTTTTAGTAAGGTACATTGGCAGATAACGCAGTGTGTTTTTAGAATATTGTGTACAGGTAAAATTATCTGCTGGCATAAATTTGGCTTGCTAACAATAAAAAGCTACTAACAAGTTAAAATATCTTACAATAGGTAAGCCTTCTAATAAGCTTTTTAAGGACCTTTAGATATATTAGATTAGAAATATTGGCTAGATTTTATATTTATATTTATTTTATATTTATATTTAAGAAAGACTTATTCTGAGCTAATAAAATAAACATACCATGCAAATGTTATCCATTAATTCTTTGGTATAAAATTTGTGTGGGGAATTTCCATTAAGCTGTCTGAACATTTCTAATAATGACTCCAATGACAAAAGCCTTGTTCTAACCAGAAAGAAGTAGTGGGAATGGTGTCTTGTTGATTTGAAATTCATTTTGGTAATCTATTGGCTTATTAATATACATTAAAAATACTAATTCATAAATGAGTATGAATTTATAACATAACACTCCTTAGATATGTGTCCCAGTAATGCTGGTCAGCTCTAGAATACAATGTGAGCTGATTGCAGAACAGCAGGATTTCTCTGAGAGGTTTGACTAATACGCCCCCGTTACTGTGTAGTGTGATTGTGGTGGCCTACTGGACAGAAGTGTTTGAGGGAAAAGGTTTTAAAGAAGAGAAGAGAGGAAAAAGACACATTTTATTCTAAAGTTTAGTCAAAGCAGACAATAGCCCTGTCTGACCTGATAGCACTCAAGCAAAAAATTAAAAACGAGAAGTGTTAAGCTTGCCAGACGACTCTTTTTCAGCAACATCTCTATCTATCTCTCTCTCTTTCTCTCTCTCTTTCTGTATGTCAGAATGCAGAAGTGGCTTTAAATGCAGATCCCCGTGGGCTAAGTGTCTGCAGTCTGGAGCTGTTTCCCCACTACCTCACTGGTGCTAATTCATTCTAATGAACGCTAATGCTGAGAAATGGAGCGATGAAAACAAAAGGGCGATCACCCCTCTAGCACATACTTCTCTGTCTCACACTCTCTCTCTTTCTCTCTCTCTCTCTCTCTCCTCTCTCTCGGCCTGTGCAGATGGTTACCTCCAGCTAACTGTGTCAACAGGATGGCTATTATTCATCAGTGTCTGGCTGCTCTAGATATGACTGCTCGTTAAAAAAAATAAATAAAAAAGAAGAACTTTATACAGAGGGGAAAATGGATTTTAGTACCACTTATGCTTCTCTTTGCAATTTATGAATGGCATCATCTCCTTTTTCTTTTACAAAAATAATAGGATCTGCTGAAACTGAAGGTGGTGCAGACAGTAGGGTAGAGTGAGGTACAAACTAACACAGAGTGAAATGTAACATTTTATGTCGTTAAACAGCAGTCAGACAAATGTTTCTTGAGATTGGGCCTGCAGACTGTTTTTTTTTTTTTTTAATTCTTTATGTATTTCTTGCCTTTCTGAATTTCTCCCTAAATGAATTCCATCCACTGGCATGTGGGGGCATGATGTTACCAAGTGCTTCAACATGCTTGGAGGAGAGCACTAATAGATCTCTTATGTCAGCTGGCCATGCTAGCTAACATCATGCTGGTAGCTGTTAGCACTGTTTTGAAACAGGTTAATAGTTTTAGTACAGTGTTACAACTAAGCCTGCCAGTGAGATATGTCTAAATCCTATGTCTATAAGAGTTCATAAGAGGTTACTATTGGTAAAGTTTTTCATCAGAACGTACTGTAGATGTCATTTACATGAAATGTATTGATGGGAAAGCTTGTTTAATTAATCATTATTATGTAATTAACTAGACATTCTAGCTGCTGTTTCAACTAGTTCCTTATTCTGTTATAGTTAATCCCAGCTCTGAGGTTAAGTTGAAATATTATTAACCTTAATTAAATACTAAAAAATTTATTAAGCAAAAACAAGTTTTATTCTCCTGATGGTACTGACTTTTTAGCATTAGCATAACAGAAGTGTACAGTGGTACTTCAGAAGGAAAGCCCTCACCTTTCGAGTTAAGTCACAGATTTCCGTTTTAGCATCCTAGCCCCTAGAATATCTATGCTAATTCTATGAAAAGAGCATTTCTCATTCTTTCGGGAGAGGAATTGAACTTTTATAGCCCCCTATCTTTAATAAGACGAAGCTATTTCTGGAAAAATCTGAATAGTAGACCGAGAGTCAACCTTGAGGGAGAAAGTACTGTGATTAATTTTAAACTCACTGGCATTAACTTACTATGAACAGCCTTGAGCTATCAGGCCAGGGTGGAGGGGGCATACACTTTAAACTTTTTATCCAGATTGCACTTCCAGCGTGACAGATTAAAAATGCATCAGCCAGCCTTCTCAAAAAAGAGAAAAAAGTTCTATGAATTTGTTGAACTTTGTCTTCCTAAATGACAAAACTTGCAATAAGCATAAACATAACTGGTACACAGAACATATTCTTTTAGCGTCCTTGTCATATTCTTTTAGCGTCCTTGAACTCTTTTTATTTATTTAATTGAGTTTATAATTTCTTACACATAACTATGTAAACAAATAGAGAAATTCTGTTCAAGGAGTGAATTCTAAAATCTGAATCACATGTTGAAAAATAGTAGATATATTATGCTTTTAATTTGAAGGAAGAAATCTTTCTGTCCAAGTTTTTGCCTTTCTTGGCCTTGGTCTGAAGTGTCAACTCAAATTTACTGTTTGATTATTCATCACTGTTAAATTCTAATTCTAGTTAAATACTATAGCAAAATGTCTGTAACTGCAACAAAATTACTGTAATGACCCTAAAATGTACTGTGCAGTATAACTTGAAATTTTATAACTAAACACTGAGTCTGGCTAGTCTAAGGCTTCAAGGCCAAGAGTTTGGCTCCACTCCAGCATCTGCTATGTCTGCCAGTCAGCTCTTCTTTGTAATGACATGACCGATCGATGCACGCATGTCAAATAGAGATTCATACTGTGCCAATGAACTGCATCAATTTTTCTCACTGTCTTTTGAAATCAGACGCCCACACACTTATACACACATTTCACTGATTTTTTTTTTGGCCAGCATAGGATTTTAAATGCCAGCAGGTGCAGGTGGGCTGTGCTGGGTGCTGCTTTACTCATGCTTGTACATTAATTCCATTTTTGTCCTTACAACACAAACACAAATCCACAGGCCTATTACATCTGTAACCTTGATATCCTGAGGTCCGTGTAGGCCAGTCTGAGTGAGAAAGCTGAATTAAATTAAACTTTTATCTTTGCCAAACAACCTACATAAACATTCCTTGGTTACTACTGGCATTTCTACCAAACATTATGTAATCACAAAGACTATCAATGCTGCTATCACTCCTTTACTGACCAGAGTGCAGTACACATAATAATAACAAAGACTTGAGTTAGTTTCATTTATGCAGAGACTTTATGAGACCCAAAAAGACTTTAACTAGCAATAAATAAAGGTGCACAGTGGCTGGAGTAAATTCCTAAGGCTGTAGAGTCACTTAGCTAGCCCAGAAAGACCCTCGTTGTCTGTGGAGCCCTACAGCTATGGTGTAGTGTCACACAGGCAGCCAACCTCTTAGGTTGGAAAAGTAGGGGTAGCGTTGCTTATGCAGCCGAATGCCACCAGTCTTGGCATCCTTTTAGCTGCAATGCATTGGTAGGTATATGGTTAGAGGAGATTGGGCTGCTTTATTGGTAGGGGGTGTGAAGAGAGAGAGACTAGAGAGAGCTAGTTCATTGGTGGGGTATGAGGATGGGGAGACTGGGCTGGTTTATTGGTAGGGATATGAGAATGGGGAGACTGGGCTGGTTTATTGGTAGGGATATTAGGAGATTGCGCTGGTTAGTTTATTGGTAGCGGTATGGGGATAGGGAGACTGGACTGGTTAAATTGTAGGGGGCATGGGGATGGGAAGACTGGACTGGTTCATTAGTAAGAATATGAGGATGAGGAGACAAGGCTGGTTCATTGGTAGGCGTATTGTGAGACTGGGCTGGTTTGTTGGTAGGCGTATTGTGAGACTGGGCTGGTTTATTGGTAGGGGTATGGGTATGGGCAGACTGGGCTGGTTCATTAATAGGGGTTATGGGGATGGGGAGACTGGGCTAGTTCGTTAGTAGGGGTAAAGGGAAACAGGGCTGGTTCATGTGTAAGAGTATGGGGATGGTAAGACTGGGCTGGATCATTGGTAGATGTATGATGAAAGGAGACTGGGCTGCTTTATTGCTAGGTGTGGAAGGAGGGGAGACTGGACTGATTTATTGATAGGTGTATGGGCATGGGGAGACTGGGCTAATTCATTTGTAGGGGTATGGGGAGACTGGGTTAATTTATTGTTAGGGGTACGGGGAGACTGGGCTAGTTCATTGGTAGGGGTATGGGCATGGGGAGACTGGGCTAATTTATTGATAGGGGTATGGGCATGGGGAGACTGGGCTAGTTCATTGGCAGGAGTATGGGCAGACGGAAGTAATTCATTGTTAGGGGTATGGGGAAACTGTGCTGGTTCATTGGTAAAGGGTATGGGCATGGGGAGACTGGGCTAGTTTATTGGTAGGGGTATGGGCATGGGGAGACTGAGCTTGTTCATTGGTAGGCGTATGGGCAGGGGGAGACTGGGCTAGTTCATTGGTAGGGGAATGGGCATGGGGAGACTGGGCTGGTTCACTAGTAAGGATATAAGAATGGGGAAACAGGGCTGGTTCATTTGTAGGGGTATGAGGATGGACTCAGCTAACAGGTTAATTTTCACCATTCATCCTTTCACCTTACTTTGTGAAAGATTGGGTGACATACATTTGCCATTTCTTTTCTCTCTCCTGTCTTTCTTTTCTTTCTTTTTGACATGATGTTCCACTGGTACCCCTCACTTGCGATTCATTGTCAAAAGCTCAGATACTCTCTGTATGCTTTTCTTGCCTGGGACCAAAAAGAAAAACAAAACATTAAATGTATTTATTTTATTCTTTTTTTAAATAATAATAAATCTTATGGAAATAACCAACTTGAGGAACTAGATATGTAGAACACATTCGATACAAGTAGAACATTTTAAGTGTTTATGTTGTCTTTTGGCCTTTTCTGTGAATAATATGAGCATGTGGTTCAAATTAGCATTCATGAGACATTATTATTGGACAAATATGAATAATTAATGTATTTTTTGACCTTTCCACAAGACACTGCATGCCATGTACAGTCACTATTGAGGAGGTAATGTTACTAATGACCCTGGCGCTTTTGATTTGAGTGTTGTAGAATGCTTAAAGAGAACATGGTAGACTATGTCATATTTCTGTAAGTCAAGCTGTATATTATTCTTCTTAAAGTAAAGTATTCCTATAAATCTGTATAAATATTTTAATATGATTATTATTTTAGATAAATAATAAAAATGTGTTTTCCACCATACATTAACCGTTGTCCTTTAAAAACTCAATACATTTAAATGGATTACAAATGAATATGCAGCATTTAGTAAATCTCTTTTTCACTTCATAACATTTATAACAACAGAGTTTTAAAGCCTTATTTGTCATTGACTTCAAAACAAGCATTACAGTGTCTTTCTTTGGAACTTGTTGGCATGGCAGTGCAGTCGATGCATTCCAAAGCGATTTCCCATGCAAATCAACAGCCCTCTTGTTGATTGAATTTTGTACCTTGCCAGCTTCTGGGATCGCAACACTGTCTAGCATCTTGCATTGGCCCAAAGCGCGAAATTAAAAAGTAGCTATTCATTTTGTTGATTGCAAGCGTTGAGAGTTTTTCATTCTGTTCAATAAAAGAACTGAATTTAGTTTAAACGATGCTGTCCTGAAGCCTTCTACGGGCATTAAATAGCCATAACATGCAAGGCAAGGAATGCTGTAGTGAGTGAAAGGAATGAGTCTGTGTGAAGGTAGCAGCTGGGTGATGTCGGAGAATAGATGTGCAAGACATGGCTCCACCAAGCGAACATTTCTTTTACTGTCTGTGAGTCAGGCAGTGACACATCACGTTGTACCATGAGGGTGAAATGTTACTACGGCAAAGAAATGTGGAGGAGGCATTTGTTTTATTATTCAACGTAACATTTTGTTCAGTGTTTTATTGGGATTAGTCACGGAGACATGAAAATGTCTTGCACTTTACCATCTTCAAAAATGATTAATTTCAGTGTGATGAGTCAACCACACTGAGAGAAGTACTTTACCTAACTGAGCGATTCAGGTAATACCCTTATTTGTAATCCTTCGTTATGTCTGTATGACATTTTAACTCTGACTTCACATTGTCTGTGTTTTAAACACCAGCAGACAGCAGCAGATTTGATTATTCAGGTTGTTCAGGACTTCCACTTTCCTTACATTCAGCCAGGTTTTGAAAACATAAGCATGCATGTACATTCTCATCACTCAGCCTTTTCTTGTTACTGCAAGGCCGTAGTTGAAAGTGTCTTTCTGTCTTTCATCACTGTCTGGTTTGACTCTATAACTGCTCTTTCTAAGGGAAAATTACAGTGCCTTGACAGGTCTGCTACGAAAGCTATTAGCTGTGACCTCTTCTTCACTGAAAATGTGCTTAGACTCGAGGTAAACAAAGGCATCAGCAAGACAACTTTCTTACTGCTGGAACACATAACCCCTCATCACCACCTGCACTCCTGTCCGGACCACCCAGACCTCAAACCTAAATATCACATCATTCATACTGCCAGGAAAATTTGTAGCCTTCGATATCATACTCTATAAGAACTCATTATGTGGTCATTTCCACCTAGATGAGGACAGAAGCTGTAACACACTCAACACATTTCATCGTCAAACATAATTACCCATTACCGTCTGCGTGCCTCTCGCTCCTGGGGGAGTAGAGCTGCTCTGGTGATCGTTTTTTTTTCTCTTCTACACCTGTTCCAATTAAGATACATGGGGTTGATATATGCCATTAAGTGCAGTGCTCCTGGGGTCCTGTGTGCTGGTTTTGCTAGCAGTGAACTTTTCTCACTGTGATAATCTTTAAAGCAACAATAGTGCGCAGTTATGCTCGCTGGAGTACACTATTCAGTGATTCTCTGTAAATAGTTAGCTTTAGTTTCATTGTAAACTGTAATACATGTAATAAACAGAAAATTTAGTGTTCTATTTAAAAGCACACATTTGTTTCTTTAGCCGTTTGAAGGATTGATGTCATGCTTGTGAGAAAACATAGCGCAAACAGTATCTTGGCCGAAATATACGCTTGTAATATATCTGAAACTAACATTTGGTGTTCTATAGTGATTACAGTCAACAAGTGCAAGTTCAGTGGTGAAAAGATTAAAAATGAAACAGGGATTTAATTCTAATTATAGCATTTGGGAAACTATTATACAGAATGTTTATTATAGGCGTCTCTAGATAAACTCTGAAGGAGTTCTAAAAGTCAAAATAATGTTATTGCCTTTTTCAGTTTTGCTAGAGTTTTTCATGTTAATAGGCTGCCATCTGCAGTAGTGTTTTTTACTTGTTTCATTTTGTATGTTATTATACTTTTTACTTTTTTCCTATGACTGTGGTATTATTTTTTTTCTTTCAATTGAACTGTTTTATGGTTTTGTTGTATTATTTTAAAAAAACAACCTAAATCTTATTGACTTTGGCAATTATAGACCTAAACTTTCTTTCTAAGCCAAATTGTTAGAAAGAATTTCTGCTCCAGATTTGCAGCCTGACATGGTGTCACCTCGATACCAAGTGCCCCTCTCATCAGAGTTACAAATGACCTTCTTTACCACTGGCTCTAGGACAATAAGCAGTTACTACTCCTGGATTTTTGTCACAATCTCATGTGATATACTTTTCATCCATCTTTTCTCTATTGGCATTTGGTGCAGCTTTATCAGACATCAGCTCTTTCCTATCCAGAGCCACAAATCCTCCTCTTTTCCTGTTACTCAGGGTGTCCCACATGGCTCCGTTCCTGGACCCATTCTCTTTATTATTTACATGCTTCCACTTGGTCAAATAATCTGTTCTCAAGCCTGAGTTGTATCTTGTCTATCTATTGTCAAAATTGAGACTGGCAGTGTGATATTAAACCCTCTTGAAATGCATTTAAGCTTGTTGTCATATTTTCATTATTCACTTACCTTTGCTGTTTACGTTAGTTTAATAGTGAAGTCTCCATTTACACAATCCTTCTTCATTCTTAATATGTCTTACGCTAAAACACTTATTCATGCCTTTGTCATATCTTCCTACCAAATCACGGTCCAGACAACAGCATGTCAAAAATGCCACATACTAAAAAATATAAGCACATTATTCACATTGTCAGTTGGCTTCACTGCTTACCCATTTCTTATACAATATAAAAGGCTTCCAATTACATATGAGGTACTTCATGTTCTCAGCTCTCTGTACTTAAAAGAATGAATGGACCTGCATACCCCTGCTTTTACACTAGGGTCTGGCTATTCTGTTTTCCTCACTACTGTTTGATTCAAATTAGATTGGTTGGCATGCATTTGCTTTAGTGCAGTTGCTTTTTAAAAAATGGAACTCATTTCCACCAAGCATTTATTTTTCCTAAACGTTTCCTTCCTAAAATCTCTAATTAAAATTTTCCCTTTCCCAGCTACCTAAGTACATGTGGTGGTGGTAGCAGTTTGAAGTAAGTGTATTTCACCATTTTATATACTATGTACCAAAAAAGGTGCTAATTACCAACCAAAGTCTACTGATACTTCTTGTCTAAGGGGTGTGCTGATTTAGAATCTGTTAAGAACTTCCATGTGAATGAACTTCATGATTAAAATATAAACAGTGCAATATAATCGTGTGTTTGACTTTTCTGTCCAAAATAACCTAAATAATAACTAACAACTAAACAACACACTATTACTCTTTAAGAAAGTGTATGATCTACATTGTTTATTTATTGTTTATTAATAAATTAAATATTGACATGCTGAAGAAAAACTAAGAATCTTCAGGAATTATGTCCTTTTCAATTGGTAATTTAAGCTGAACTTGATGGTTTGAGCTGCATCAGTTGATGTATTGGACTCCTGGCCTGGTAAGGCTGGGTGACAGAGCAAAAAATACTTCAAGACATTGAAACACATCAAATAGAACCTGTAGTGCCACATATAAAATACACCACTAATAACAGTAGTTGTAAGGGCCACATATACATATTCACTCATTTTTTGTGGTATTTTTGTGTCATCTGCTCTCTTGATTCTATTATACAACCTTTCATTCATCCATCCTTTTTCCACTGACTGAGATTCAGCCCCTTCTTTCTATCACTGGCAGCTTAATGTAGATACCTATATGCATATATACATACATACATAATTAATCCTATTATTAAATAATCAGGTTTAAATACACTGATAACTGTTACATGCCATTAGCTCCTAAAACCATGATATTGAATGTTTTTAATAAACTGCAGTGGCTTTTTAAAAGGGTCCAACAATGAAAAAGTTTTGCTCTTTCGAATGCATATGTATGTGGGTGAGCTTCTCCATGCATGTAAAGGTTGTATTTTCATACAGTACACATATTTTACTCCTTCCACTTTATATATGTGATGAGTGGGGAAAAAAACACTTAATTTCAACTGGGCAAGAATCTCATTGGCTGACTGATAATGGAAGTGTGACTGGGCAGGATAGGTGTGGAGTCAGGGTTATGGTCAGGGAAGTCACTTTACTGCTGTGTATAGTTTAGAAATGGCTGCAGTGGATCACAGCATTATGAAAACATACATGTTTAAACCCAAGTCAGATACAGAGTATATTTTTATCTCTGTTCTTGACATTGTGAATTTATAGTAGTTTATTGATGAGGCTGTCTTGCTGAAATACACAGGGATTTAGCATTAACTGTCCCAAACAGACCCGTCAGAGACATCTGTGAAGCTTATTCAAGTGCTTAGCCAACAGGATGCAAACATTTATCCTGTAAGGCACATCATGTTGCCAGTTACTTTGCTGAGACATGGAAATAGGTAGAAAATCCCAACAGCCTGTAGAATCTTTTTTTTTTTCAAGAAACATTTTATTTCAAGGATTCAAGGAGACTTTATTGTCATTCACAACACGCAGTACATGAGTTGGAAGTATATATATATATATATATATATATATATATATATATATATATATATATATATATATATATATATATATACTTCCAACTCATGTACCACGTGTTTATATATATATATATATATAAGTATAAGTATAAAAAGTAGCAGCAACATGGATCACGGGTGTAGGTAGACTTAAAGCTCCACAACCTCCTGCCTGAGGGGAGCGGGACAAAAAGCGTCAGGATTTCATGATTGCCCAAATATATTGTAGTTAATCTGGCCTTTTAGTAAAATACAGTTGAACTGTATATTACCTTAGCCCCCTCAAAGTTTCACAATAAATTTATCTTTTAAAAACTTAGTGATGCCATCTCGATCCATCTCTCCTCTAATCGCCTCCAAAATGAAGGACATACATTTTCACATCTCTGGTTCACACTGTACTCTGAGCTGATGTAAACATCTACAGAAAGGCCATTCTAAACTATGTCATAATGAATATTTAGGTGACAGAGACCTGGAAGCTACCTGTAAAGAATGATGTGCTCTACTTTTTTTACTTTCTACATCTTTTTCATCTCCTTTTGCTCCATGAGTTTGAATAACTCTCAGCTCACGGAGAGCATATGAAAAGGCCAGAGTCATTTGTAGCTCTTTCACTGAGTCAGTGCTGTAGGATAGGTGCTATGCCAAGATTCTAAGATTGTTTGGCTGTTTCTGTCTGTACTCCTCATGCTACTGTTAAAGATTAAACAAAGATTAAACTATTGGAAACAAACATAATCATGAATTATCAGTCTATTGCTGAGTTCCTTACCTTATGATTACAACTATAATGTAACGTCCATACGCCTGCATGATGTGCGTGCACACAAGGTTGAGTTTGGCACTGTGTCAGGTGGCTGAATCCCGTGCACCGATGAGGGCCATGAGGGCATTTCTTCCGACTTTTTGGCACGTGGGGCTTGGCTGCCTGGCACAGGCTTAAATCCTGTCTCTAAAATGCCTGCTGTATTTAGTTAAGAGAAGCTTAAGGCATGTATTTGTGGAAAACATTTAGGTGACTATTGACATGCAGTGTTAGCAATTTCAGTCTTGAAGCGGCAGTGCTAAACTTTGAACCCCAAACATATTTTCTCTTGGGAGCTCTCCTGGTTGGTGTATAATTGTGTTTTACGTGTTGTATATGTTGTATTATGTTGGCGAGACTGTAGTGGGTGTGAGCTGCTAGGTTGGCTCAGGTTCCATGAGCTTCATTGCTTTTGGCCCTCCCACTTTAAGCAGCTGATAGAGACACTGCCTCAGTGATTATGATGTGATGTGGACACACAGATGGCAACAGCGTTGGAAATCCTGTTAATGGAGCGCTGATAATGGCTCTCTGAACAGCAACACGTTTCATAATGTGGTCATTCTAAACAACCAGACTGTGCTGGCAGTAAGGGGCACTGATAACTGACTAAACTGAGTTCTTATTGAAAAAATCAAGGCTGTCTGTAAGACTCTAAAACTACCTTTACATTTCTCTGAAACATGATTAGACTGTCTCTGCATAAGAATACATACCTTATGCTGGGAGTGAAGAGTTCATAGGGGTAAATAGGAAGTTGTGTATTTGATTTATCATCAAACTGATCCCTAAACCACAGATAAACTGAATGACATTGAAGTCAGGAAGCAAGTACAAAACACTTGGGCACCATTTTAAACAATGTTCTTTGCTGTTATTTTCTTGCCTTGCCCAAAGCCTTTAGTTTCCTATCTCAAGGCTCATCGTACAGTTCAAGTTCTCAGAAAGACTGAAGAATTGAGGCTTGTTTTGTTCTAGAGAAGTCTGCTGAAATCACTGTCTAGAAGGTGATGATTAGACTGCAGTGGTGGTTCAGCTCCTCATCAGTTCACCTGAATGTAAAGGATTCCTCTGCCTCATTTAAGGTGTCCATGTTTCAGCAAGACTTCAGATTCTGATCACATGCTGGCCTCAGTGGGGGGCAACAGGCAGTGACAGGATCAAACTAGTTGTGCGCACACACTGACATATGCAGCTAAGTTTGTGTATGCGGACAGTGAGATAAAATATGCATGTGAAAGGGAGCTGTTACGACTATGTGTTGTTAATGGAAACATATAACACTGCATGTTTTATTGCTTTTATTGAAGAGGTTTAAAGAAAGAGGTAAAACAAAACTTTAAATGTTTTAAATACAGTACTGCGCAAAAATCTACTTTTGAAAAAGAACGCCTTTCATTTGTTTAGCTTCCAATCAAAACTGGATTCCTATTGGGCTCCTAACAATCATGCAAGACTTGGTAGAATACCAAAACTATTATCATCAGATAAACAGTACTTAAATTTAGCATCTTTGTGGAGTAGCAGAAAATCAAGCTCCACTTTTGCTTGATTGCACATCAAACAAGGAAGCTGCTGGTGGGGTCAGACCAATAGATTGACCGTGCCAGAGCCCAGCCCTCAACATCACTGAATGTGTTTAGGACTAGTTGAACTGTGAGAAGCAAAACGTGCAACCGACTTGTAAGACCAAACGTTGGAGGTGTAAAAAATATTCCTGCAGATTTAAAAAAAAAAAAACTGAAAGCAAGTCTTTAAAAAGATGAACATTCAATACTGGAAAATTTCAGTTTAGTGGCTTTTTCATAATATTCTGTTAAATATATGCTTTCATATTTTTCTGTTACTACAGAATTTGCTAACAACGTGTACTCAGTGCCCCTTTTAACTTTGCGTGGTACTGAGTGTTTTAACATTGGCTATTGCTTCTTCTGAAAAATAGCTCTGAGAGCTTAAAGCAATTGTGGCTGTTTTAGTTCTTAAATTTCAGCTGAGCATAAATACTGGGACAAGTATATTTAAAGCAAATGGACATTATGTAAAGATTGAATTTGACCATATATCCATTACATGTAGCTGCCTTCAGGCCCACAACCCAGACTTTTGATATTTTCCTTTGAGATGCCCTGCCAGGCCTTAATGGTAGCCGCTTTCAGCTGTTGCTTGTTTGGGAGCTCTTTTGACTTCAGTTTCTTCTTCAACAAGTCAAATCCATGCTGAGTTGGATTTAAATGAGGTAACAAACTTGGTCAGTTTAAAACTTTGTGCTTTTTCTTTCTGATGAACTCCTTGGGGAAGAGTGCAAGAGGTTTTGGATCTTTTGAGTCTTGTTGCATTACGAACATCCATCCAGTGAGTTTGGAAACATTTTGTGTTGGACATCAAAACACAAGTTTTTGTAAACCTCCAGCAGGGCAGTTCTGGAGGGCGTCCATGTAGAAGTCATGACCCTGCATTCTGTGCTTAAGATACATCAAAGTCTTTAACCACACGGTTTCCTTTCCATTGCTGTGATGAAGGTTTATTATCATTCCGGCAGCCGTAATGGGACCCACCACTTTTCACAGATTTTCTTCTGGTGGAGCCATTTAAAATCTTTGTTTCAGCTTGGAGGTGAGACCAAAAGTGAAACCTGTGAGGGGGCTTCTGCAGCTCAGTAACTGGTAAATGTATTTACTATCATGCATCATTGTTATGCAACTGGTCACAGTGAAAATGACCACACTATCTGAGCTGGTGAGGTTTTGATGTTGGAGTGAAACCCAGTGAAATGTGTAGGCACTGTTTATGAAAGAGGTTTGTTGGGACATGTCATGTTTCAATTGAAATATATTCAGTCAGTTGGTGGCCAAGTTGTCTTTTGCCAAGCAGAGCCTAGCTGGCAACAAAATAACAGATCAAAATCCAACTTTTGTTACTAATATCCAAGGCAATTCAGGTGAGATTGCTTTCAAGTCCACGCATACCTGAAGGGTTTTCTCTCATTACTTAGATTATATAAGGCTTTTTGCAGCTTGCCTTCACACGGGCTCTTGTTGCTTCTTAATTTCAAGTCTTAGTTCTGATATATATTTGGTCTAAGTGTTTTAATAAAAAAACTTTTTTTTTCTCTAGTTTTAGGACTTTTCTTTGATACTGGAATTAAAACCTGCAAGTAGATCCCACATGCCTCAGTCTGGTTTTACAACCACTATTGAAATACTTACAGCTGCACTATGTAGGATTCTGAGATCTCTCTGATGGAAATGTGTAATTGCTTGCAACATGTGGAAGAACATTTTGTGAAGTTTTGCGTTTGGTAGTGCTTCGGAGTCCTTCCCAGAGTGGATGAATCTAATTCAGAGACATATTCAGAGAGAACGCTGTGAACTTGGTGAAGGACATGGCTTTTAAGGATGTAAGTGAATTATCTACATTTTTCATCATATCTTCATCAGGGTGTTGTTGATTTTGCATTTGAGGACCAGATTTTTAAGGCTGTGCATATGATGCGATCCCAAAAAATCCTGTGAAATCCAACTGACACATCTGACTTAAAATGATTATTTAAGGCTTTTCAAGGTGACTCACATGCCAGATTTCAGCCTGTATTCTCAGCATGTCAGTGATGCTAGTTTCAATTTTAACAGCCTAGAGTAGCTTTAAAAAGAACCTCATGTACATCTTTCTGACACAGCACTGCAATGTGGGGGGGGGGGGGTGGGGGGTCCTCTTTTGCTTCAGGGCATTCATTTCATTTGACGTAAGGCACCAGCTTGAGTTCTCATTTGTCAGTCAACCCACCACTGTAGTTCACTTGCTCATTCTAGGCAATTTTTTTATCCCATACCTTTTGGAGGTGTGCCATACAATTCTTGTGGCTGAATATTTTTTTTATTTGGTATTGACTTTTCTGTTCTTGTCACTGCTGAGACAGTTGCTTCTTGCATCTTCTTGTGTCTGCTGCATCCTTTGTCTGCTTTGAATTGTGAATCTGTTTACACTCTGTCGACTGTCTACGATTTCTTTGACTGTTCTTTTGTGATTCTACTGACTTGCGTTAGTGCTTGTCCTTCTCCGATGGTCTGACCTTCGCAAATTGCTTACCCTTTCAGCAGCTTCTTGCTCTTTCAAGTTCCATTCTGTTGATTTTGCGGTGTCTAATTGCTCTGAAATGGTCTTGCCATGGCATTTATCTTAAACTCCAAAACAACTTGCTTTCTCATCATGGGCCGTTATTTAGTTTTCATCTTAATTTATCCTTTTGCCTCAAAGCCAGCCTTGAGAGTCAAACTCAAACCACTCCTACACATTTACAGCTCTTTTATGTGTGTATGTGCACAACTGAGAGAACATAGGACACTTGAACAATTAGAATCTATTTTGTTCTTCCTTGCGTTCATTTCATTTATGCTGCCTTGCACTCCGTTATTTTGGAGAACAAAAGGCGCCTTTGTTCGCACGTCTCTTCCTTGTGCAAGATTTGCCGCTGTGTTATTTTGTTTTCAGATATGACGCATGTCTTAGGAGTCAGTAAAAGTGTTTGAACTAGCGTGTCAAAAAACATACACTAAACTTACACCAAGTCCTGCTAGATTTAGCATGCACCCAGATCGCTTCCTGAAAGCTTAGGAAGTGTGCGGATGTGATTGGTTCAGTAGTGTCTCGGCTTCAGTGGCAGCTGACTTCCTCAATCAGCGTTCTCTACTGTGAGTGATTTTCTGTCTGTTCGTTCTTCACTGTTTTATGTTCATCACTGCCTTCTCTCCCAGGAAAACAGACTGCCACTCTCCTCAGTTGTAAAGGGAGTTGCTCTCTGTGGCTTTCAACACAGCTGGTATTGAGAGTGGATGCCCTGATCAAAGAGAAGCTAGTGCGGTGCTGTTGTTGGCAGGAAAGTCTCCTCACTTACTGTATCTACATGCATGCCAGTGGTTCAGTATTTATCTTACTAAGACTGCTAGTTTAACAATTGAGCATATAAACAGCTCTGTTCAGTTGTCTGGCCAATGTCTCAGCTGAACTCAGCATATCAAGATTAAAACATGGTTATCATCCTGTTATTATACAATTTGTGTCATAATATGATCGTCATGTAAATTATTTAATTTGGTCCAGACTTACAAGTTAGGATTCACACAGCTGTTTGTTTATTATTCAGGCAATGCAGTGATAGAAGTGCTCAGTTACTTTCTTTTTTCCATTTTAACAGCAATAAATAACCTTATTTGTGGCGATAGTTAACTGTATATCTGCTTCTTAATGATTGGTTTGTTAATTTGAATAGAAACATGCAGTTCACTGATGCTAGGCTTAAAATACACTTTTCGCAGTCCATGTGGCAAAATCGACTGCTTATTTTCACTACTACTTTATTGCTCTGCTGTTATTAGCAGCAGCTCTTGCTGCAAAAACAATATGTCTATAAAGGGTTGAAAGTTAAAACAGGCGGATTATGCAGGCAGTGCAGTTCTGACATGCTTTCAGAAGAATAGGAAAGAATGCCCTGATGTTGTATTGCCTCATTTGGTGAGGACCCTCCTAAAAATATGTTCCCACCAGCAGCGAACTGAACTGGTTTTTGCTTGGAAGTGGACCAAGATCCATTGTTTAGTGTACACCTAAGTATGGGTGGCATGTTCACATCTGTTAAAACACCTGTAAAGTTCTGCACCAAACAAAATAGGTGTGAAAGTGTCTTTGTTTGGGCTAATGTGGGCCTTTCTGATGGAACTGTGGTACACTACAGTGTTTCCCCTTCCTGAAATCAGAGCGCAAGCTGCCTAGTAATTTTGATCATCTGTCAGCTAATCAATACTTTTTTTTGCACACTGCAACCACAACAGCAGTACAGTGATTGTTGTGAGTGGTGTTTGGTTGTTTACTTTGGCATGGCTCCTATTCTTATTTAGCTATTCTTTACATTGACCACCAGTGGCTTTTTTGTTTGATTTGCAAGTTGTATTATTTTCTCCGGAACAGCTTCTCAACATCTAAACATCTTTTTAGACCAATCGCATTGAGCTGTCTTCCCACAGTGGAATGATGGACAGAAACACCTGTGCAGATATAAAGCAAGAGTGGTACAAGATTCCTTGATCTCACAAAGATGAGATTTAATTACAGGTTTGATGGGCAGCCAGGTCCTGCACAACCAGGTTCTTCTTATGGTTTTTAACAAACTCCCACCCTCAGATCATAAGTTCCTGACCTTTGGGCAATTTCAGCTTAGAAAGAAGCAACAACTTTCAATGTTTTTTCTTTTTCTTTCTTATTCAATGGAGGCTGTATTGTTTACCATATGAAGATGCACAAGGACGTACGAGAATTAGGAGAACATTTGAAGTTTGAGTTATGAAACTCAGGTGTTTAACTTGACCTGGCATTTATTTTTCAGTGTGTAGAGAAAGAACTGTATTATCAGAGAAAGCTATTTGAATGGCATCCATGTCCTTTATCTCAAACTTTCAAATCAGGATGACCCACATTGATTGCGCTTTGTTATTTAAGCAAGCAAATGTAAATTACTCTCAGGCAACGTTCTGAACAATACACTTCACTATGATTATGCGTATGTAGTCCTCTTTTCTCCAGTGTTCTAATAGCTCTTCGGGAATAGAAGCTAGATGATGTGGAATACATGATGAGCGCAGAAAATGGGCAATGGGCTTGTCTTTCCGGTGCTCATTTTCGGGTTATATAACCTTCGTTAAACAATGCATGTTTAAAAATACACTGGGAAACATTATGTTGCGCTACTCGGCATAGCCACACAGTAAAACTTCAAAGTGGGTCTTTGACTCAAGTGTACAAAAAAGTCAGGGTAAGCTTTCATGCAAACTACAGCGATCTCTCCTTGTGTGTCTATAAAAAATTCATAGAAAGTGCCCGAAGGGTTTTGTAACACCTCAATACCTTTCATACACCTTTCGAATTTCTTGCTAAGCTCAAAAAGTTAAGGGGGTCATTCATCAAGATTACATTCTCAGATTATCTGAGGTGCTTCATGCCTGTCATGTGCAGTTTAGACAAGGCTGGAATTCATACTGGTTAATATCAGATGGTCTGCTAGGCTTCTGATAGCATGGATCTGCTTGAGCTCCTTTTTGTCTGTTGGATGGCAGGTTGGTGCCAGCGCCCCAAAAATAGCCTGGACTCTGCCGCCCACCCACTTACCAGCCTGCAGTGTCAGATTCCTGAACTCTGCCTGCCTATGCTTTCAGCCATGCGCACAGAGATAAAATTGAAATGCAGCAGAGTTATTTCCCTACACAGATTAAGCTTGGTTCTGCTCTAAATCACGCTGCTCCGTACAACTATTTAGTCTTCTTTCAAAAAGTTTCTGAAATGAGAACTCCTTGCCCTCAGATTGAGGATTTAGGGATACGTCAATTTGCACTAGATTCATAAGCTGGCAGCTGCAAAAAGTTACTGGCACGGTTGAGTCAAATGGGTTTATAATCACAAAGATATTAAGAGACCACCTTTCATTTCATTAGTGAGTACAGCCATTAAGCCCTATTTATTTTTCTGCATCAGGTATGTATGTCCATGTTTTTTTTTCTACATCATATGGACATGGCAGCTGCTTCTTGCATTTTGTGAAAATTCCATGTTGAATGGATGAATAGAAATGTTCCAAAAAAGCTTGGAATAAAGGTATTTCGTGGATATACCCTTTTCTTCAGGTCTGAGCTCCTGCCAGTCCGTGGTTCTAAGAACATAAAATGTCCTCTTTTTGATTAGCAAATTTTCTTCTTTTTTTCATAGTGTTGAGTTCCCTTCTCACGGTGGAGAAATGAACAGAAAGACCTGTTTCAGATCTATAGAAAATTTGGAGCTTGATTTTCTCAAAGATAAACATTTAGGAATTGTTTATAGGCGACAGTTTTGGTGGTCGACCAGGTCTTGCACATTTTGTTTGGAGTTGTTTACCTATTTACTTTTGGTTTTCGCCATCCTTATGCAATCAGGATATTCTATGTCTAATCTGCTCAGTAACATGTCCTGAAAAATGATTTGTACTAATTGCCTGTTTTGACTGATAAGTAAATATATGTAGCGTGGTCTTTAACTTTTAAACAGTACTATATTCAAATACTAAAAATGAAATGTCCCCACCTCCTCATGTACAACTAATCTTGTTTGAACAACACTTATATCTCTTACCTTTTAAAATGTCTCTTTTTGCTCAGGACCCTTAGGTAGCCAAACAAGTATGAGCCCAGCAACCAATCTATGACTCATTCACTCACACAGTTTTACCACAAACAGTGCTCCATGAGGAACTGGAGTGGAGCTGACTGTGGTGCACTGAAGCATTACATTGGATAGGGACGTCTGTGGAGAGCTTGTGGCAGATGGCGTTGTTGTAATTTGACCTTTTAGATTGACTTCTTACTAGTTTTACTGTTTGTGAATAGGTAGCGTTAAATCAATAGTGGAAACTGCTCTTCGTATATGTCACTGTGATAAATAATAAGCGTGTTGTGTAACTTGGTTGTTTGAAGTCAATGAGTGCTATTTTGAAATTTAAGTTGGTTGATAATGCTAAATAAATAATATAAATAGTCTTAAGCTGAGTCTGTTGCCCAGAAGCGCAATACTATTGATATTATTACTTTATTTAAATTTAAGCCATTCAAATGTTAAACCAATATGCTTATGAACAGAGCATATTGGCCGGGCATTCTAAAACAATTGCTAATATTATATTGTTGGCAGCGTTCTTAAACTACTTCTTAAAGGAGCTTGCAAGCCTACTGACTCAGAGTGAATAAGCTGAAGGAGACTTGAGTGCTACCGATCTAAGTAAAGGTTGGTTTGATTCAGTTGTCTCAAAAAATAATACAATCCATGTTTCTGTTTGTTGAAAAAAAAAATATTATTACAGTGTTGAAATATTCAGTGGCATCATTTTGCACATTGGGCTTCAATGTACACTATTTTTATCTACTAGGCTGAAACAAACAACAGCAAAAAACAAATCATCAGCGAACACAGGTTTAAAATGAAGTCTCGGGAGCATGTGTCAAAATATGTGTGTGGAAATTGAACAAACCATGTATGAGCCATTTTAATAATGCAAACGTCAAAGTGATAGCAGTCAGAAGGAGATCCCAGGAGCTCTATATCTGACTCGGTAAGACCTTTTTTCCGCTGGTTTTCACAGTAGCATCAGCAGTACTGGTTGCCGTGTTGTTTTTTTTGTGTACATGCCAGAGCTCTTATGCCTGTTCTGTCCACCTTCCTCGCTTCATTCTGCTAGCTTGCTAATTTGCAAGGTAAAGGTCACACAGCTAACAGCACCAATATTGATGGCCGTTGTAAGCTTCTCTACAAATTTTGTGTATGCTATCTTCAAACTTTTTAGAAATACATTGTGCTGTGCAAAGTTTGCATTTCAGTTATCACGCTAAGGCTAACCTAGAGGAGGGCCAGCGTATTAAAAAAATCTGCTTTGTCCCCTCCTGACCTTGTACTATGAGTGACTGCTTTTGTTACATAGGTGCAGAGCTAGATCTGACCTCACTGATACCCTAAGCAAAATTCTGCAAAGGGGCCCTCCTGCCAGAACTGTGAGCTGTATAAACCATTTGCAGTTGTCATACAGTCACATCTGACTGCCCTTGTTCCCATTACAATCCTCCTTCTTTTAAAACACTTTCTCCATCTGTTGCTCTAAAAAGACAATAGGGTTTAAGCAATGTTTAAAATTATACATAAAACTGTTGTTCATTTTATTAGCTGCATCAGACCAGTTATTTATGGTCATTATTTATGGCCATTTTGCCCAGTATCCCTACTTCATCAACATTTTAAATTCAATATTTAAACAATAGTCAATGTCAGTCCACTGCACTAGGCTATAGATCTAACCAAACCTGGACCAAGACTAGCTAATCCCTGCCTTTTTATTTTAAAATGATGTGTGCCTATTATGATGGGCCATTTATTGCGTGGGCTAGACTCAACCGAGACCGAGCCACTTCAAAGCGCAGGTTTCATTCCGTGCATGCACATATGAACACGTTTGTGAGATGCAGTTATCTTTTGCGAGCTGCTGTTTGAAAACACGCTTGCCCACTGGTATTTATCAAATACAATAAACAGTTGTATTTCACTCAAACTTGGAACGGAGACAACAGAAGAGGCCGCTGTTCCTGCTGTTCACCCTTATGATGTTTTTGTTTCTTTTTTCATGAACAGATGGATAGTTTTTCTTTATTCTTTCATCCTTGACATGAGTGGGAGGCGGGGCTCTTGCGTATTTAGCAGGGCCCTATGCAATATGCGTGCTAAACATATAGGGCTGACCGGCTTGGCCTAGACATGATGCACTTTCTTGAGGTCATATTAAAAACAGAATTGAAATGGGACCCTTTATTTGCAGTAAGTTAGACAGGCTTGTGATTTACTAATTTAGGTGCAGCCACTACTATAGTAAAAAAAAAAAAAAAACTTCGAAGGAACCCATACATTTGATATCCAAGCTGTCAGTTCAATACCTGAAGGCAAAAAGCATCACAAAAATGATAATATTGATATGATTTTGTTTTTGTTTTTTTTGGCGTGGGCTGTTACACTAGGTCCACTGGTTCTGCTGACAAAATATTGTGTTTCGTGATGCTGGGGCTAAACTTTCTACTACATGTACGCCTGCATCTACGCATGCTTTTTCAGGTGTGAGACCTCAGCAGGGTTTCTCTTAAGACCAACGTCAAATCGTCATGTCAGTGCAAAATCGGCTTAGTGTTCTTTTGAAGTGTCGAAGCGTGAGTACAGAATGGATACAGTATGCAGACAATAACAAGGTTTCTCTCCATTTCATCATCCAGAGGATTACTATACCCTCTAACGCTTGGGGTGTTTGTCTGTTAATGCCCAAGGTGAGGAGATCAGGCTCTCCATTCAAAGCTATCACCAGAGAACATGGCTCAACAGCCACGCTCCAAGTGACATGCTGTTGCACATAAAGAAAGATTGACACTCAAGCTTCCTTGAAAATTGGATTGTGGATTGATGTTATGCAAAAGAGGCATGAAAGGAGGTGGTGTCACCTGTCTACAGTTCAATAAAGCCATAACAACATCTCTCTCTCTCTCTCTCTCTCTCTCTCTCTCTCTCTCTTTCTCTCTCTCTCTCTGCTATATTCTGCTCATGCTCCCTGAGAGCAGTCTTTCATGAGTCAGGTGAACTTCAACATTGTGCTCTTAATCTATGCATAATGCATGATCATTACCGTGCATTGTAGAAAACCCACTGGAAGCCAGATGCCTTGTGGCTCTCTGCTCTCTCAGTGGTTTACAGCACGCAGAGTGTTGGAAATGTGCTCTGAGAGTTAAATGCTCTGATCCTCTTTGGAATGTAAATGCTGTAAAGTGCACGTGAGACGGAAACAGGACTGATTTTCTCATGTTGACGTGTTGCTCAAGGCGAAGCGCCTCCTGCACATCCATGGCAGTGCATCAAAATGTAGGTGTTTTGTTAGTTTGCCTCAGTGGCGCGAGAACTCACCTGATAGCAAGTGCTTAATTACTGCTTGCTAATTTGTTTAGGCCTTGCTATCATGGCCTTGCTCAAGGACTGATTATATAGAGGTTAATAAAAATGTCTTCTCTCTCTTTTTCAGTCTCTCTCTCTCTCTCTCTCTCTGTTTCTTCCCCTGACCCTGGCCAGGGTAATAGACTTTTTTAATTGGCCCCTTTGTAACGATGCCATTTGTTAATCATTAATGTATTATTGGTGTATTATAGAAGGCTGTATTATGCAAATAAATCCTTTAACCAGTGACACGTTATTGTGTGCTGTAACACCTTAACCATATGTGAGCTGAGTTGATGTGGGTGTTTTGGGTAATTAAGAGATTTAATTATCAGATTTTCCGTTGTTTTAAGTTACGTATAGTTGTGGGGAAAATGTTTTAGCACTTCTGGTCAAATGATGTTTTCTAGGTGAGAACCCAGGCATGTGTAAAACAGTATCTGATGATACTATGAGCCTAAAAATATAAATGCAAAAAAGAAAAAAGAAAAGCTTCTTAAAGTTCAGATTGTTGAATCTGTTTTACTCCTCAATACAATTCAGTTTAGTCCTCCTTTACATTCAGCCAGTAACTGAGCCAGACCAGTTTATTTACATTTAATAGAATTCCATCTTGTTGCAGTGTCCTGAACTAGTGATTCTGCTTTGGCCCAAGTGCAACTTGCTGTTCTCTCATGTGCGTTTAATGGACCATGTTCAAAGTGTTGCTCATAAAAGTCCAGTGGTCCCCTGTGAGAGTGAAACCCTTCGCTTGCTGAAGAATGTTCATCCTTCGTGCCCTCTCGCTTTAAAACAAAGAGTGCATTCTTGAAACAATGGTTCCTTGTACTTTATAAAAGGTGTCTCCTGATGCAGTTTGAATGATATCTCTCAGTCCATCATCCTATACTTTGTTTATTGAGTGACAGTTTAAGCTATCTAGTGAACCAAAGCAGTAGTTACCTTCTCACTTGCAGGTTTAGTCATTCGTCCATGAGTACCACACTCCTGTAATGTAAACTGAGGAGGCCACTAAGAGATAGAGATTCAGTAGGACGTTTTGTTTTGTGGTGATATGTCTAAGATGAATTACTTCTCTTGTAATTAAAATTGGCAAACTGTGAAGATTACTTTTGTTTTTTGCAAATAACCATATCCTCCATATTCTTAGGCATCTTTAGCTTGGGTAGTTAGGTGTGGCAGCATTTTAACACATTCATTTTGACAGCAGTAATATATATATAAATGATATGGTATGGTAATATAATGATATATTACCATACCTACCTTTTTGTTCATCCCTGGTGAAAATAAAATAATAAATAAAATGAAGGTCAGTCTTCAACTGCATCCCACCAAGGGCTCTCAATATGTGGGCTCCATCTCAATGTGCTATTTTGTCCTGATTATGCAACTCTAGCCTGTATCACTTTAGCTACCGCACTCTTTGTGGCCATTCCATCTTGACCATCACCCATAGACAAAAGAGGTCTGCTTCAGGAAAACAACACCTAGGGCTGACGTCTATATATTGTCTTAATACTGCCTGGAAGACAATCTATCTAAAGCTTTTCTCAATAAGACAATGCATTCCCCCACTTTTTGTTTGTAATTAGTATCATGACACAACTCCCATTATGTCACAGAAGAGTCAAAATAACTTGCTGACCTTTAATGTGAACGAAATTTAGGAACCTTTTGTTGAGAAAGTACTGTTTTTGCTAATGACTCAGCTAGTGGGATTGTCTGTAAGAACAAAGATATAATATTTAACTGAAAATGAAAGAAAGCCCTACTAGTTCAGTGGTTTTCACCCCCAGTTGTGGAGAATCAGTGCCCCCCCACACCTAACAATCTTTTACTTGGCACCATTAAACCTCTTACAGGTATTTTTATTTTGTAGTCATATAACCATAAATGTGCATCAGCTCCAGTTTTCATGAAATAACATTTGTGTATTCCTCAGATCCTGGGTCTGGAATTTAGGGACCTCTCCTCACTCAGCCAGGCTGGGGCTGCATGTGCTGTGAAGGTTTCCTGGTGCCTTTGATCCAATAAGATTAGGAACTGTAACACACAATTAGACCATGAGCTTGTGAAGAAGCTAAAAACATTTGGTGAAACTGCAACTCATTTGACTAAATTGCAGAGACTGTATTGTTCACACAGTGCAAATTATGCAAGTCATGATGTTCAGTCCAAGTGTAAGTGATGATTTCATAGCACCATAAGCCTTTAGCCATTGTGGCCTGACAAATGTTACACTGACAGTGTGATTACTACGCGCGGGTAGCTAGATGTTGAATGATTCATCATTATGCTTTATTGTCTCTTTAACATACCATCAAATGAACAAAATGTTTGAATGCTTTCAGTTACTTGCTTAATGCTTGATGGATAATGTTAGCTAATTTTCTATCATCGGGCAAATCTGTAATGGCTCTAGATTCCCTATGTAATGAGTACACCAAATTACCAAATACAAGCATGTCTACGCAGTAGTTAATGATATGCCTCCTTCTACAGGCTTAAAAAGTAGGTCTCCTAAAAATAAATGTGCCATTTGAGTCTTCACATATATATGTATGTAGTATAGTATAGTATAGTATATAGCTGAGTATTTTAGCATTGTTTCTGCTTAAGCACAGCAAAGGCCGCTAATTAACATGTCCTTCCTGTTGAAGTGTGTGTTGTAGAGCAGTGGAAACACAAAAATGAGGGCCAGGATTTGGAACCACTGCGCTAGGTAACCAAATTTCTTTTGGCCTCACACTGAAGTACAATGAGGAGTGTTTAATGTTGGAAATGATATTCTTGATTGACAGTCTCTTTTACAAACCTGCCAACCTTAATCTCATTGGCCGTTATTTAACTGCAATTTTTTTCTTATCCTTATCTCTTCATGACCTGAAATAAAGCTGTCAGCTTTGTTATCCGGGCGTTTTGTAAAATACTGTTACTGTAGTAGTGTCTCTAAGGAGAATCTATGGGTTAAACTGTTTTCTTCCTTTCTGTCCTTCTTCTCTCTCGCTGTTCTGGACTAATTAAGAGACCGGATAGCCCCCCCTTGTGCTGAAAGCCTGGGCCGATTTCCTCCGATCCTAATTAGCCCCCTAGCAAAGGAACAGCATATCAGAGTCTGTATTTACAAAGTATCTTGGAGCAAAAGCGCTATTTGGGGATGTGCCTTTATCTCTCCCTTTGAATCAGCGGTTTGATCCCAGACCACCAGGGAACTGCACATCCATTACAGTGCAGTGTAGCGGCTGTGCAGACGACTTCACACAAACTCATTTAGTGTCGAAAAACACAACAAATACTGATTTTCATAGCATCCAAACTAATCCTCTCGAATGGGTTTTCATAAACAGACAATTACAGGCATGTAGAGCCTCATACAAACACAAAAAACCTGAGATTTAAAGTGCTGCGTTGTTGTTGTAGGCCCACTTTAATGAAGCCCAGCTGCACTCGCCGCTGGTAATTGACTTAATAGTGACAGCGGCAGTGGCAGCGGCAGTGGCAGCAGCAGCGATGCGCCCTGTAGGAACAGTCCCTGTAATGTTGTCAGCTGAAAAGGCTTTTTGCGGCACCAGTCGCAGCACAATGAGTTGGAAGTGCAAAGAGAAGCAGAACCTGTTTTACCCAGAGATTGTGGGCAGTGTGGTGAACATGTGAAAAGCGACCCACAACATGTAAGAAAAACAGCTCATTCACCACTGCCTCTTTCACAGACATTGCTCTAATGACTAACGCTGGCCTTGTAAGTGAATGGAAAGGAGAGATCACCCGGAACAATGGTAGAATGGGGACAGATACATTCTTGGAAAAAACTCACAGCGAAAATGAAATGATAATGAAATCGTGAAGAATTTCATTACAAGTACCGGAGAGCAAAGAGACAATAGAATGTGATGGATTGACTTGAACTGACTTTTATGTAGTCCAGAGATGGTTTGGCGATGTTCAAAAAATGCCTGACTTGCAGACTCTGGATGGAGCTCGGTCATAAATAATTTTTTACCCACTGGATTTTGTGCAGAGCTTTGAAAAGGATCACAGAAGAACCCTTCGTTTACTCACTTTCCTTACTTAAGCAGTCTGTTTCATTTAGTGCCGTATCAGGTAGTGTAAAAGTAAGTAAAGAAGAGCATGCATACCACACTGCCTGTATATAGTCATGTCTCATAGTTTCTTTTTGATGCGCTGTGTAAGAGGTCCGTTTGCTGGTCACTAGCATGCAGCTTGTGTGACAGGCATTCTGCTGGGAGGATGGTAAAAGAGCTGGATGAACGAAGACCCAACCTCACCTCACCTGCTCTGATCTGACAGACTTAACATCAGAGGAAGATCTACCTTTAAAAAGCCAGGTTATCTACACCAGCCAAAGTTGAGCTCTGATAACATTCTATGGATAATCACTTTAATGTACTTCCAGCACAGATGCTTCAAGTGATGTGCAGTCAGCTACCCATGTTCAAAGATGGCTTATAGAAGTTAAATTCTTTAGTTTTGCATTCAAGCTATGAGGCTAATATTGCACATAATGGAAGCCTATAGAAAGGGGTCTAGTACTACACATATCTAGAGCTGCACATGCTTACCTATAAACATGAAAATAATGATGTGTTCACATGTTGCTAAAAAAAGAAGGTCTGGAGAGTCATAGGCTAGTTCAGAGCCTGAAAGCAGAAAAACACTACATCAATAGTGACCGCTCAGTATGTTCGCATGAAGTTTGTCTGGAATAAGAGAGCAGAGAGATGATGCTTGTCAGCAGTTTGTCAGTTATAAATGTAATTTCTGGTTTTGTTTGTGACACAGTCTGTTGTAAAAAAGCAAAAACCAAAAGGCGAGCAAAAGTCAAATAATTTTGTATCAAGTCATTGTTCACAGCACATGTACAGTAAGCTATCTGTACTTAGTTTAAAGCAGTGATCTGGCAAGGTGTTTCTATGTTGCACTGTTTAGTAATCTCAGCATGTGGGTTCTGTCGCAAAAAGGGCCACACTAGGAGAATGAGAAGCACTCGGATAAGTGTAAAGGTCAGTATGGGTCAGTTGAGTTTAATAAACCATGGCTTTATAAAGGCATATAAAGATAACCTAATAATGCCAAAAGTTGGCTTTTTATTGGCATGGCTTAACAAACTCATGTGCATTTGGAGTTGGCCTGTATCAAACTTTCACTAACAGGAGTGTTCCCTTCACCTGTCGTGGTGTTGAGCAGTTTTTAGGTAAACCACGCTGTCATCATTTGGCTTCTTCTCGGTTGCTTGTATCCAATCTGTTGGACACTTTACACTCACATTTATGTATTTGGCAGTTTATTTATGATACAGAAAATGTAGCGTTGAGTAAAACAATGCCAAGTTTGATTAAACAGATTAAACACCAGCAGATAGTGATATGGGCCACATAGCTATTGTCAGGTGATTTTCTTTTTCCAGTAATGACCTTGTACATGTGTTATATGTGTATGCTGTCAGATACCTGATAAGCAAGAGTGGAGAAACTATACTCAAGTGAAACTTAAGGTTAAGAGCCAGAAATGTACACTCTGGCACCCGTCCATATGGTCTTAAGCCCTTTTCAGCAATTTCAGTAGTAAGTGGGTGGGTGACGAATAGTCAGTACTTTCACGAAGACTAATTAATGTAGTTATCAACAACACTCCTTGATATTACTTAATATGTTGAAGGCCTAAATTCAAATGTAGGGAGTGAAAAAAAATGTAATTTGGTGCAAGTATTCAATGTCAATGATAAAGTACAAATATTCCAAAATCATTCTAGAGCAACAGAGTACAAGTGCTATATGTTTCTACCCCTAATACCTGTACATACCTTTACATATATGTTGATCTTAATCACTAGGGCCATTAACTCGCAGCCCTGACCTCAGCTCAGAGAAGATTTTTAGGTTAGGTAGGAAGACAACACTGAGTCATTTAGCTCCATTTAGAGTGCTGTATCTGAAACAGAAGAGTTTTGTTATTTTGTCAAATTAAACACTTAACAATGGATGGATGAATGTCTTATTGTGGTTTATCTGGGCTGGGACCCCTAATGTTGTTGTTGTTGTTGTTAGAGAGGTGATGAGGCGATTGGGTGATTATTCTGCTCAGCTGTGGGTCTTTTGCAGTAAAGCTTTATTGTTTTGCCCTTCCCCCCTCCCCCAACCCTTATGCCTTTTGCATAGCTGCGCATTTGTTATCATTGCCGCAGTTATTTATAACCCTTGCTTTATTGTCCTCTTTCTCTCTGTTTCTCTGTCTCTCCTCCAGGCCTGGCTATCAGAGATTCATGAGTATGCTCAGCAAGACGTGGTCCTGATGCTGCTGGGCAATAAGGTAAATCTGTACAATTATGCCATCCTTGTCCATCCCTGCACATTTCATCAGCTTTTATAGGACCTGTTAGATTAGATCAATACCGTTAGGTTAGTTGCGCCTCTTCAGAATTGTCAGCCCCACTGCACCCAGGTGGCAGCATCTCATATAGCAGATCAGCAGCCATGCCTGAAGGGGACGGACGATGGATTAGCATTGTGTATTAATGCATGACACAGCTGGGAGAACAAATAACAGATGTCTAGCTTTTCGGCCCCAAACAGCCTCAGCATTTTGAAGAATGGAGAAACAAAAAAGTAACTAAATAAATAAATACATTCCCCCACGTCAGGATTCTGCTGGTGGACCCCTCCCTGCTCCAGAACTCTCACTCTCTTACACTTACTCACTCTCATTTTTAGAGAGTTCATAACCCCCTAAAAAATGTAAATCAGTATGCGCACACACATACTCACATTAAAACATTAATAGAAGAGAGACAGTTGCCGGTGCAATAATTTATCATTGCATGCCCCAAGGACGAAGTTAAAGGGCTACAAATACCTCTAGACAGAATGACAAGAGAAATTTAAAAAGTGCATGAGGGTAGGAGAGAAATAAGTACTCCCTCCTGTCAAAAAATGTACTATTCCACCTCTGATAAAATGATACCTTAATATAAAGCAATTTAAAAAAGATGTAATGTACTGCGCATTGTGTATGCATCATTTGATAGTATCTGATAATTATCTACTTCACATGATGCTTCAGAAGGTGCTGATTTTTGGCCATAGAGCTTGATGAGGTATCCCACCTTCACCAGCTTTTCCGAAATTTTTGTCAGGGGTGGCAGGGACAGGGAGTTTTGGCAGGGTGACATGTTAATTCGGCATCCAGGGTTTGTGGGTGTGGGGTAAGAGTGGGGAAATTTTACATTTTTTAGAATTATTTAGTACAAATGTATGGACAAACGTATGAACAAAAATAGCAAAATAACAAGCTTATCTGCTGTGTATGGAAAATAATAACTTTATACAACTTTTTTCTCATTCAGTCTTGTCTACAGTAACCTGACAGAAGGAGCTATATTACATAGTCAGCCAAAGCAATTTTATAGTCTAGCCAAAAGCTGCAAAGAGTTTGCACACTGGAATTGAAAGCAAAAATTAAAATGCACTGATGCCTTAAAATGAATACAACTTAAGTGAAACTGAGTGCAGCACTTACATTCATTTAGCTTGTGTGTGCGTTTGTTATCTGCCTGTGGACTGTATGTAGCATTGTTATGATGTTGTGATGGGATTTAATGAGAGAATTGAGAGCAAACTGGCAGAAAATGATTACTACACTGAGTTTAGGAACTACACTGGTACTGACTAACAACTGCCACCAGCTCTTCCTCCCTCCTCTGTCCGCTTCTGATGTGTCATATCATATCAGCTCTGTTGTTTGATTAGTTGGTGGTGGGATTATTTTGTAGATTTGTATTGTAAAACCTACTATGGTGTCATGTATTAGCAAAATCATAAATATAACTGCTAAAATATGTCATTTTAATGCACTATGCACTAATAACAAACAGTTAGTGTAAATATGTTAACATGTTCCGATAACAGAGTAAAAGTGTTAATGTGCATGTACATGTTTTTAAATCTCGACCTGTGTCTTTAAAAAATAAACTCAAAAGGGCCTAAACTCACCATACATTTGACACTTGTACAAATGACATCACACAAAAAAACATTTGGTCAACACACATATTTTAAGAATCACTGAAATAAAAATGTTTTTTTTATAACACAGAACAGTTATTTCTCCCTGTGTGTGTTCAGAGGCATGTCTTGTGACCAATAGACTTGTGCACTTCATGAGCATTTGAAGAATAGACGTGTTGTACTTTTTACAAAGTTTTTTTTACAGGTTTGCATCATATATAGAAGCTACAGATAATGTGTCAGGCTTCACAGAGGCCAATTCGTATATCTACCTCAAAACCCTCCCTTTACCGTTCTAGACAGCCACTAACCCTTCTTTTGGCTTCTTAGATACATCTAAACATTTCCTTTAACCCTTTAGATTTCTCTAGATGCAAATAAACCCATATTTCTAAACAAACAGGATTGGTTTTGTTGTTTTCGGATTCTTCTGCACTGCTTGCTCTGATCTCTATTTATTGATTATAGCTACACAGCTGGATATCATGTGCATGTGTTTACATTGCTTGTCTCTGTAGGCTGATGCATCACATGACAGATCAGTGAGGAGAGAGGAGGGTGAGAGGTTGGCTAAGGTGAGTCCCCCTAATAAAAAAGAATACCCTTTTTTAAAAATTCTTGTAGGCTACAGATCAAGTTTAAGGTTTTGTGCCAGTCTGATGCGTTTATCAATCACATACAGAAAAAATTCATTCTGAAGCTCAGAAATGTAATATTTATCAAAGATTAGGGCCCTCACAGGTGTGCAGTTTTTATTTAGGATGTAGATCTTTCTCAGCACTGCAGTGACATGAACAATGAGTGTGGATATACTTAGTGTGCAAAAGAGACCATCTTTTATTTGTTAAATTCTTTAGTTACAAGACGTTATTAATTTTTTACATTTAATAAATAATTACACATATGCCTCAACAACGTATTACAGCTTCAATACTTTTCAGCAAACTTCATGTTGTTTTAATAGATCAGCAGAGAAATTACAAAGCCTCTAAAGTTCAGTCTTAGAAGTTGATTGCATGTTGTTTCTCACCAACCAAGTAATCCCAAACACATTCAGTGATGATTAGGACTAAACTTTTTTCAGTAACACACGTATAGTGTTGAGTTGCCTTATTACCGTGGAAGGATGGATGGAAAAAAACAGTGGATTTCAGATCTTCAGATCTGAAGCAAGAGTGGAGCTTGATTTCTCAATCAAGACAACCTTAAGTACTGTTTCTCACAGTGACTGTTTTAGTAGTGCACCAGGTCTTGTGCAGTTGTTACAAGTCCCATGTTCTCTGTATAGTTTAACTCTTTATAATTTCATTTTGAAAGCCCTTTTCCCCCCTCATACTTTACTGTGACTTTCACCTTCTACATGGACTATCTTACTAATCTAATCTCCACATAAAAAATATATCCTGTACTTATTGCCCGTTTTGGCGGGGAATTTAATAAATAAAGCATGGTCTCTGACTTTTGCATGGTACAGCACATGGTAAACTTACCTAATGCAAAACTGTGACATTGTGCATCATGGAGGTGTGGCAATGTATCATACAAGCTATAAATAGGGTTGCATTCTCTAATCTTTCAGCAACTCTCTATAATGTTTTCATTAAAAGCTCAGCAGGTTATAGACCACTACACGTTTGTAACAAGGTTAAGTGTTGACATTTAATGAAGCTTTTGCTGCAGATTGAATTTTATGTATATTACTTTTCTACATACTATACCGGAAAGTTTAATTGCAATGAAAAAAAACAGCCTCTGGAAGCAACATCAGCGCAACATCAGCACATCAGCACAAGAACTGCAAATGGGGAGCTTCGTGAAATGGGTTTCCATGTCCTAACAGCTTCACGCAAGCCCAAATCCACTTTGCGCAATGGCAGGTGATGTAAAGCACACTGCCACTGGACTCTAGCACTGTGGAAACGTTCTGAATCAAACTTCACTATCTGGCAGTCTAATAGGTTAATCTAGGTTTGGTGGATTCCATGAGAACACCTCCTAGAATACATAGTTTCAACACTAAAGTTTGGTGACGGAGGGTTACTTGTCTGTTTTTCATAGTCGGGCTAGACCCCTTAGTTCTAATGAAGTGTGATGGTCATGTGTCCACATATGTTTGGCCATATAGTGTATGTTTATATTGGCCATTTTTTTTCATTTTGCATATGTTGCATATCAAAAATCAACCTTAGTCAGAATACACATCCCTACTTTGATTTTTATAGTTGATTAGGGATGTGCACTACTGTTCAAAAGTTCAGAAACATTATTAGTTCATTATTATTATTATTATTATTATTATTATTATTATTATCATTGTTATTATTATTATTATTATTATTATTATTATTATTATTATTATTATTATTATTATTATTCGTGGTATTGAATAATACAATATTTTTATATTTATTAAATATTATTATATATTATATATTTCATATTTTTATTTTCATTGTTATAATTCTAGAATCCAGAAATTATTTGTTTTATTCAATATTTCAAGTTGAATAACTACTAGAACTAGAAATTATTCAATGCTAAATCATATTTTTCTATGTATTTTTTCAATACATTTCTACATTTTTCTATATCTATATTTAATATTTTTACAGTAAAGGTTAAATTCAGCAAATAAATAGTAATTCAGAAAATGTTTATGTTTGTTCTCTGTAGAGGATGGCATCAGTTTTTACTTAGAAAATCAACAAATCATGCAACTGGATCAAGGGTGTTCAGACATTTAATTGTATATAAATACTCAATGTATATAGAATCTGGTGTCCAATAGGGGAGTAATGATATACTAGATTAATTCTGGGTTCACTATTTAATATACTTCATTTTAATTAAGGAAAGTTATGACTGTAATCTTGTTGTTGTGCAACTTCCTAATAACAATGTAGCTGGGAGGCAGGAACAGCAAGGTGTTAATTTGTGCTGAACATTTACAAATGTTGGTCTTTAACCAGTACAGTTGCATTAGACATAATTCATTGAATATTAATTTTTTATAATGCATTGTCACACCTCCAGGACGCACATTGTCACAGTTTTGCATTGAGATATTATGATTTAATGATGCATTGTTACATCCTAATGTGCAAATGATGTTAAGTGTTGTTACAATCAAGCACTAAAGTACTTATATAAAGTATGCTTAGCTTAATATAAGAGCAGTAAATATATATATACACTGCTCAAAAAAATAAAGGAAACACTTAAACAACACAATTTATCTCCAAGTAAATCAAACCTCTGTTAAATCAAACTGTCCACTTAGGAAGTAACACTGATTGACAATCAATTTCACATGCTGTTATGCAAATGGAATAGACAACAGGTGGAAATTATTGGCAATTAGCGAGACACACCGTGCAGGACGCTTGCCAGAGAACCCCAGGATTGGCAAATTCGCCACACACGCTTCTTGACAGATGAAAGCTGAGCACATGTGACAGACGTGGAGACGCTGTGGAGAGCGATCTGCTGCCTGCAACATCTATCAGCATGACTGGTTTGGCAGTGAGTCAGTAATGGTGTTGGGTGGCATTTCTTTGGAGGGCCGCACAGCCCTCCATGCGCTCGCCAGAGGTTGCCTGACTGCCAGTAGGTACCATGATGAGATCCTCAAACCCCTTTGTGAGACCATATGCTGGTGCGGTTGGCCCTGGGTTCCTCCTTATGCAGGAAAATGCTAGAGCTCAAATGGCTGGCCCGCACGTTCCCCAGACCTGAATCCGATTGAGCACATCTGGGACATCATGTCTCGCTCCATCCACCAACGTCTTATTGCACCACAGACTGTCCAAGAGTTGGCGGATGCTTTAGTTCAGGTCTGGGAGGAGATCCCTCAGAAGACCATCCGCCACCTCATCAGGAGCATGCCCAGGCCTTGTAGGGAGGTTATACAGGCACTTGGAGGCCACACAAAATACTGAGCCTCATTTTGACTTGTTTTAATGACATTACATCAAAGTTGGATCAGCCTGTAGTGTGTTTTTCCACTTTTATATTTAGTGTGACTCCAAATCCAGGCCTTCATTGGTTAATACATTTGATTACCATTGATGATTTTTGTGTGATTTTGTTGTCAGCACATTCAACTTTGTAAAGAACAAAGTATTCATTGAGAATATTCCATTCATTATTTAAGTGTTCTCTTTATTTTTTGAGCAGCATATATATATATATATATATATATATATATATATATATATATATATATACAAATATATTGATATTGATATGTCTAAGGATAACAGTAGAGGGAAAGTGTGAAAGGTCCTTATTTAGAAGGAGTATGGCATGATATAGACAGTAAATACAATGATTATATACATAACAGTATGTGTTTTAAAGTGCATGTACAGCAGTTTAAAGCAAAGGGATATGAGAAGCTCCTTGTTCAGGAGGATAAGTGTCTTGGGGAAGATGGAAACCACTGGAAAAGAGAGTGATCAGAATGTGAAGAGTGATCAACTATGATAAGGAAAGATTTATGATAAGAGTCAGCAACTGCTGATATTTTCTGTGTATGCTTGGTGTGAAAAGTTGAACTACACAGAAATGCAGGATGTAATGATGGATTGTTATGGTGGTGTGGATCTGGATGAGCAGTGCTTGAAGCAGCCCAAATTTTTTGCGCTGTTGCAATAAATACAGTGTGTGCCCCTCTGCAAATTTCAGCCAACTCCAGCCAACTACCAAATTACTATTGATTTTCACTATTACTCTATAAAAGAAAACTCTACTCGGAGAAGCACAGGGGGCAGTCATGGGCTGGAGGTTAGAGAAACCAGCCTTGTGACCAGAAGATCATGACTGATAGAACATGACTGAACATTGAACAAGGCATCTAACCCCCAACTGTTCCCTGGGCGCTGTAGACAGGGCTGCCCACCGCTCCGGATGGCAGATGTGGTCACTGCCCTCTTTGGTGTGCGTTCACTAATGTGGGTGTGCACAGATTGGTTAAACGTGAAGGTTAAATTCCTCTGTGTGCAAACAAGAGTGGCAAATAGTTCTACATTTGAAATTCACACAACAAATTAGAAGCATCTTTCCAGGGCTGTCTAATTCATAATTAGAATGTTATAAACTGTTCTTATAAGGGTGGGACAACAGACTGTTGACTTCTGTGAATATACTCAGTGTGCACTGTTATCGCTGCAGCTTAATTGTATCATCTCTCTCGAGACGTGCTTTGTGTTAATAACACTTTAGCTGCGAGTCAGAGAAGATGCTGCATCAGGGAATTGAGGATGTAGCACAATATTCTCAGTGCATTTTGTGCTTGACGGAGATTTAACAAAATCAAATTTGGTCAAGATTAATATATACGCAAGCAATCAACACTGCACTGCAGGAGGCCTAAAGGGCCATTGATTTACATCATTATTTTCCTTCTAGTTTTTTGGTAAAACTCGTTATTTGTTGTAGTTTTTCTTAAGATATTGTGATATTTGTAATTATCACAGCGAAATGGATGTGTTTTATTGTTATTTTTGTGTTTTTTAGTTAAGTTATTTTTCATGGTTGTTTAGGACATTTATTGTTATGACAACATTATAAATATCTCAAGATTTCACGATTTCACGAACATTTGTTATGCTATGAAACATAACAAAAGAAAAAAAATGGAAAAAATCATTATCTTGGAAAAAAATTTGTAAATCCATGGCCCTTAAGGCCAGCAAGTTTCTTGTCTTAGTAACTTGTCTCAACAAGTTAAATACTTTGTTTATGCTCCCACTGTTTACAAAGAATCCAGCCAAAAGCAGAATGAGTACAACTTAACACATAGACAGAGTTAATTCTGTGCCTTATACACAACTCAGTAAGACACATGATGAAATAATTTTATGGAATAACAATAGGCAAAAAGATTAGGGTAAGTCTTGCGAAATGTCAGACAGAATGAAAGAATTTACAGCTGATGTTGCTATGAAAATATAAGAAAAAGACTGAAAGCATGTTCTGTATAAAAGTGTTAGTTTGCTTTGAGTTCAGTTCAGACTCTGTCAGTCTTAAATTCAGAAGGAACTGTGGAAAACATTCTGTTGCTTCGAGCACTGTCGCCTCACAGCAAAGCGATCCGGGTTTGATTCCCGGTCCGGGCCATCCTGTGTGGAGTCTGAATGTGCTTGAGTAGGTTTCCTCCCACAGTCCAATATGCATGTTAGGTTGTTTGGTCAGTCTAAATTGCCTGTAGGTGTGAGTGTGTGCGTGAGTGAATGTTGGCCATGTGATGGACTGGCGAACTGTCCAAAGTGTACCCCGCCGTCGCCCAATGATGCTGGGATTGGCCCCCGTGACCCCGACTAACGGGATAAAGCAGCAGATAATGGATAGATGGATGGATTCTGTTGCTTTGTATTATGACAATCGAATTTGCATTTTGTCAGAGTTGCTATGAACTTTACTTTATGATTATTGGTCTTTTTAAGAGTCTTGTGTAACCGCAGGAGAGATTAACAGTGGTGTAAAAGTAATACAAGCTTCAATTTATTGGACAACATAAAAGGTCTATTCAGTAACAATTTTTCAAATGTTTTCCTGAAGGTTAAATATTTGTTAGTCGCTCAGACAGAGTCCAGCTCTTATGTCTTTTTTTGTGTGTGTTTAAGGAGTTTGGGGTGCCCTTCATGGAGACAAGTGCTCGATCCGGCCTCAATGTGGAGCTGGCCTTCACTGCCATAGCCAAGTAAGTGGACCGTCCAGTATCTGACAAAGGAGCAGATTATGATGTGCCATTTCAAGAAAATAAAACAACCAAAGAAAGTATGAGATATAAAGAAGGACATTTTAAGAGAGCTCCTCTGAGATGGTTTGTTTGTTTATGAGAGTAATAAAAACACAACCGTAATCCTCTTATCTCTGTCCCCTTGGTTCTGTCCCTGCTGCCTTCTGCTCTTCCATCTATCCTCTCTCCTTCTTTCTTCGGTTTCTCTCCTCGTCTTCACAGAGAGCTGAAGCACAGGTCCATGAAGGAGCCAGACGAGCCCAAGTTTAAACTGCATGAGTACGTCAACAAGGAGATGAAGACCGCAGGGTGCTGCAGGTCCTAAAGCCACATGTGTGTGTGTCTGTGTGTACTGTGGAAATGTCAGAGACCACCCTTCATTTATTTAATTGGCTATTATGTGAATTTCTGAGGTGGTAAGATATTTGCTGATTAATTTCAAAGAAAAGTAAGTGAAAAAGTAAGAGGTACATTCTATGATTAGAATGTACAGAAAATGGGACATCAAACAACCATGCAAGACCTTGTAGACCACCACAACAGTTGCCATCCGATAAACAGCACTTATTGCTTTCATTTATAAGAGAGAAGAAATTCAGGCTCTGGTCTTACTTCAGATCTGAGAACATCCACAGGTGTTTCTGTCAGTCCTTCCACTGTGAGAAGACAGCTCAACGCTGTGAGTCTGAAAGGATGTGTAGCTGCCAAGAAACTCTTAGTGAGATAAAAAAAAATCACAAATGGAAGAGGTTGCTGGTGTTCTCAGAACAATAGACTGACTTCAGACTGAAACCTAACCTCAACATCACTTAACGAGTTTACGTGCAGATTTCTTTAAAAAAGCTTGAAGTGAGTCTCCTGAAAACAATGGAAGCTGTAAAAAAGGTAAATAGGGGACACACTAAATACTAACTGTCTTGATATTATATTTATCTGTGGATACCTCTGTCTAACTTTCTGCAAAATGTTTTCTGAATAATTAATAACTCACTAGCTTTTGACTGGAAATGAAATAAATGAAGTAGGGTGTTTGTGTTTTACAGTACGCTGTGTGCACATGTGGTTCTCATGTTTACATTTGTATGAATGTTTTCGTGAGTGTATGAACATACACATTACTGTCAGGCAGGCTGAGAAAGGTCATGCGTCACACTGAGGCATTTTGTCAGGTTATTTTCACCTAACGAGGATGGGGTCGCTCACATGGCCTTGTTACATCATATGTGTTTTTAAACCTGTTAGAGGCAGGAAGAACTCCTGGGGACTCTGTTCTTTATTTCTTGCTTTATCTTTCTCTCTATCCAACCACTGTTTCTGAAGAAGCACAATTCCGCTCTATTTCACCTTCTTTTCTGGCTGTGAACGCATCCCACACCCTACACATCTGTCCATGACCACAATTGACTTCGTCTCCATGAGTAATGTCCAAAAACTCCTACTAGCTGCTCTGTATTCAGCTCTAGTAGCACAACAGTGAAGTCTAATAGAAACGTGCCAGCACAGCTGTGAACAAGCAGACTTGAGCCCAATTCGGATGGATTAGATGCACTTTGTGGGAAAAGTGCTTTAGAGCATAATGATTTCTGATTAAGATTTGTGATGTGAATCCCGTGAGAATCTACATTTTATATTAGTGTGATAGGTTCCTTTTTAAATTTTATTTTAAAGTTCTAAATCTAAGAATAATTCTGAGATGGATTAGTCTTACCAGAGGAGGTTTGGTAATGCCATTTGACTGGCCAGTTCGTACATCATAAAGTGTCTGTGTAATTTCCCCAGGTAGCTCGGTTTGAAACATCATAGCCCATCTGTTCATATCATTTACTAGCTTTCAGATTCTGCTAAATAGAATGGCTACTAAAGTTGCCACATTCAACCTGTCACTCAATGCCAGATGTCACTCAACAAGACAGAAATTGCCAGAAGTACTTCTTAGATGTTTCTGTTTATTTCCTCATCTAATTAGACCATTGCCAAAGATATTACAAATTAAAGTAGTCCTGAGAATTAAGTAACTGTGCTGGGTCAAGCTTCATTTTGGCAATTAGCTTTGTCTTGCAAAAGACTGTTGTCTAGGCTTCGTTATTGTTTTACCATGATGTATATTCAAACTGGGCTGTTTCCCACGCACTTTTGGATTTGGTGTTAGAAGGTAATTAGCTCTGGAATTATTATTTCAACAGACATAAGGATTCATACTGGATTAGCATCACAAATCTCATCGCTAATCACTTTTTACTCTAATTACAGCATCTCCCCAGATATGACAAATCCAGCTAATATAGGGAATATATAGAGAAGATACTGTAATTTAAGGGAGATGAATCTGGAACATCCTGAGTTTTTACTAGTATAGACAGAGACATGCAGACATGGACTATGTTGGTTTTATTATTAAATGTGGCACCTGTTGGAGAGTGGACATCTGCATCCTGCCTATTAGGAAAATTAGATGCTTATGCAAAATTGGCCAGTCAAATCCCACACATTATATTACCCATTCAGCTAGTACTTCGTAATGTCCATATAACATACTTAAATATGTCTTTTACTTTCAAATGGACAGGACTAGAGGTCTGCATGGGCCTGATTATAAAAGCCCGCACCTGCCCAATTCAACCACTCATCACATCCGCATGCATCTGACAAATCTAGAGTGATTCTTGCCCACTCCTGCCCACAAAACCTAGGACTATTTTTGCCCCCACCCACCTGCTTCAACCATACACCATGTCCAACCTCAATCACCTACTGACATTATATTAAAGCCATAAAGGCGCCATGGCCACGGCACAGGTTAAAAAGCCAAAACAGCTCTTATGGAAAAAAATCTGTATGATTTTGTGCAGAAGTTATGAACAGGATGTGTTTTGCGGTTTGACTGCTAATGTGTTTTTTGTCTGCAGCGCACTTGCAGCTCATTTGTTGTTTGCCTGTTTGCTTCTACAAGAAGCCAATACTTGTCCAAGCCTGCCCCTGCCAGCCAGGCATAATACCCAACCGCACAAGCCTGCAATTACCACAATGTGTCAAAATTATTAAGCAGATTAGGTGAGACCCACGGGTGAACCCGCCTTGTGCAGACCACTAAACTGAATTTCCTTAACTCAACATTGCATGCAGTATGTTATAGGATAGGATATAGGACTATTTACCACTTCGCCAAACATGTATGTATACAGTAAAGGAATACTCCAGCATTTTACAACCTAATATCTGGACAAGAATTTTACCTTGTATTATAAAAGAACTAAAAACAGTTGCTCATTTCTGTGAGTAAATATACAACTATATAACACAGTGGTTACATTATTTACAAATACTTTTAACTTAGTGTTCAAAAATACCTGTTTTGCAAAAATGGGTAAAAGAATTGAGCAACTGCTTAGTACCTCCTATAATATTTGTATGTAAATAAACAGGTTTTCTGTTCTTTCAGAGATATACCATTACATTTTTAGCCTGTAGTAACTGACATTACAGCTGATAGAGGTTAGTTTAAATAATACTGAAAGTATACTTTTATCCTTTCCAAGAAACAATGTCAAACTCAAACCTCTGTAGTTCTCTCACACGCACAAACACATGTGCAAAGTAATCAGACACGTTCCATCAACTCCACAGTGACAAGTGGCCACAAGTGGTCACTCAGTATGAAGCATCGAGGGCGTTCTGAGCCATCCATTTTCTGCCCACTAGGTTTAGATCATGGCACATGATAAATTAAGAGGGCCTCTACAATTTGGAGCATGACCAAGGGTAACATAGCTATCACTGCAGTTTTACACACAGCATCACAGCCATGTTTGGACACCAGCATTTAGTGAGAAAAAAGGCATTTTCTCCAGCGCTTCCAATCTGGGGATGTGTTTGATCATTAAAGCTAGAATTATGTTTTTGGCTTGTTAAAGTGTAGACATTTATCATCAGTTAATTCTGATGTTTACTTTTTTAAACATAAGCATATTTTACTGATGTATATAATGAGTAAGCTGGTTTCCATGTAATTTGGCTCTAAAAGTCCTGATTATAGCTTTAACAAAACAGGAAGCCATTCTTTTTGTCCTTTGTTTGAATACAATAATTCAAGAAATACAAATGCTACGAGTTAAAGCTATATTATGGATGAAAGTTGTATATTTTGCAGAATTCTTATTTTGGGAAGCAGTGTGTACATTTTCTATCTATTGTTAGCATTTTATGTCAGTACATGAATGTTTATTCAATTGAAGGGGTTTTCTGTCTTAGTGCTGTAATAATTCTAATCCACCCAGTCAAGTAGATCTAGTGTGTAGATGAACCCCAACATGTAGTTTACTGACATATTGAATAAAAAAATCATACAAAAATCATCTAAAATAATGTCAGAAGAACTGCAAACACAGATGTTAGTACTTTGTCATTTTGTAAATCATTGTGAAAAGTGTTGTACAGGGATTTAAAAAGAAAAAATGTACATTACAATAAGGGAACTGGTACACTGATCTTAATTCATTTGATGTCTGGGTTTTTGGCATGTACAGTGCTTATAGAACCTCTGTATACCTTTTTGGGACATCTGTATTTTCTGACTCACCCATTCAGACCTGAGAAATAATTCATTATAAATGTTGTGCTAATGTTTTCTACTTATCCTTCTATTATTTATATAAAGTAACAGAGGTTTTCTAAATAAATCTTCTTGTTGAACTTCCAGTAAAGCCTTCTGCATGTCCTATGATATTGTTATACCGTGCACAAAACCAGCTGCTGTGTTTTATAAAGAACCATATCCAGTTTTAGAGGACATCATCTGGTCCACATTTTGGTGATGCCACATACTAGTCACTGTGTCCATTTGTGATATCAAAGACTTTCATAGATCTGACAAGTTCATGCCAAGGGACAGCAAGAAAAACTGGACAGCAACAAAAATGGCTTTTGGCTGTCATGCACTATTTACAACCAATTTATGGTTACAATTACAAAACAGAAATAATGCTGAAATCAGGTCATATACATTTGCTTTTTTAAAGAATCTGAGTCAGTACAGTTTATTACACTTGCTTTTGATTTAATTATAAGCTTGTGTTGGGTTACATAACACAAACTCTGTCCCTAGGGGTGTGTAGGTTGTATAGGCACTGTATACTGTACCACAAGTAGTTTTGTCTATGTGCAGTGTAAATCAGCTTTAAAGATACATGAATGTAATGCATACATACAGCATATGCTCTTAATGCTTTCTCTCAACTGTTTTTGTCTAAATTAAGAAAAATTATTTTGCTCTTGAATTCTTTGTCTACTTGCCAGATTTTTTGCAGTCACTTTGTTTGTGATTGCTGTTACATAGAGGTAGCTGTTGATTTCCATAGTTAGCTTTTGTCCTATTTTTAATCTTTAACTTTTTGATTAGGGAAACAAACTATACATTATGTATGTATTCTGCTTTCCAGTTATAACTGGAATGTGCATCCTGGCAAATGCATTGTGACCTTTTTGAGACTTCAGCTTCTCACTG
The DNA here is from genome assembly GCA_021613375.1 of Megaleporinus macrocephalus. Lineage (NCBI taxonomy): Eukaryota > Metazoa > Chordata > Actinopteri > Characiformes > Anostomidae > Megaleporinus > Megaleporinus macrocephalus. The sequence continues at coordinate 28,193,101 of CM038719.1, forward strand.
TATATTAATTTCCTGTTCAATAAAAGTTTCAATTGGAAATACCTGGGTCGGAATGGTCCACTGCAATCTTTTCACAACAAAGGATGAACTTCAGCTTGCAAAGTGTCTTTACTGTGAAATGATGGAAATGGTTTTCGAGGTTGGTTAAACTAATTAAGCGTGAGCCTTAATAATGTCTTTGTTTTTGGCAAATCTAAATCAGTAATTCAGTTTTAAGCATTTAGTATTAATGTGAGTTGTCACGAACCTTCTAGGTGTGAATATTTTAAAAATGTTTTAAATATATTACACATTTTTACACATATATTTTTCACATCAGCTGTTTGTGTCTTACATTTTTCTTGTATTTAATTTTTTGTATTGTATCTGCATAGGTTTATGTACCAAAAACAGTAATAATAATTTTTTATACAACCAGTTCTTAACTTCTACACTCTACACAAGGCTGTGCCGAACTGATATAAGTAAATGGCCTCTTAATTTGTTCAATCTATATTGTAGTAAGCAGTTCTAGGCGCATAATTCTGGCTTAAATATTAAATTCACTGATAGAGATGTTATATGCAAAGGCAGTCATAACTCTTAGAATATTAATAAATTATCATAACATACTACAGTGCTTTTAAAAGATGTCCAACATTTCCTATTATGTTCAGCAAAAAGGGGACGGTAATTTAAACAAATAAATAGTTTTATAACGATAGTTTCATTCCAAAATGCTGTACATCCATTCATAACAATAATGGATATAACATCAATGTACACCAATCAGCCTTAATATTTAAACCACCTCCTTATGTCTACACACATTGTCCATTTTATCAGCTCCACTCACTATATAGGAACGCTTTGTTTATCCCCCTTCACCCTGTTCTTTAATGGTCAGAACCCCCCAGAGGGCCACCACAGAGCAGGTACTATTAGGAAGGTGGATTGTTCTCAGCACTGCAGTGACACTGATGGTGGTGGTGTGTTAGTGTTTGTTGCGCTGGTTTGAGTGGATAAGACAAAGCAGTGCTGCTGGAGTGTTTAAACACCTTAGTGTCACTGCTGGATTAAGAATAATCAACCAACCAGCAACATCCAGCCAACAGTGTCCTGTGGGCAGCGTCCTATGACCACTAATGAAGGACTATCGAATGACCAATATAAACTGTGCAGCAACAGATGAGCTATCGACTTCACACCTACACGATGGACCAGCAGGGTAGGTGTGGACAGTGGACACAGTGTTTAAAACACCAGCAGCACTGCTGTGTCTAATCCACTTGTACCAGTGCAACACACACTAACACATTGCAGTGTCACTGTAGTGCTGAGAATGACCCACTACCCAAATAATATCTGCTATGTGGTGGTCTGATCATTAAAAAACACGGTGAAATGGGCTAACTATGTATACGGAGAAACAGATGGACAACAGTTTGTAAGTGTAGAACTACAAAATGCACCTGTGTTGTAAAGGGAGCTGATAAAATTTACAATGCGTGTAGATTTAAGAAGGTGGTTTTAATGCTATTGCTGATCAGTGCATCTGAGTCAATGCATTTTAGAACTAAACCTGTCACATATTGTTTTTCATTGGTTTTAAAATTCGTTTTTGTAAAGATCTTTAATCTCTTTATACGTCTGATAACAAATTAGTTACTTTTGTTTGATTGTTGACACTAAAAACAACCAATGTAGCATTAAGTTTATTTGCCCCACTTGATGTCCCACTTGCTGAACTCACTCCACAGTTCTTATGTGTATGTATATAATACAGAGCCAGTTTCCTGGACAATGGGAATTGTACTATTGAAAAGATTTAATGTAGGTTTAAGCTAAATCCAGGAAACCGGACAAGTGTTTATGTAATGGAGTGCCTGTGATATACAATAAAGGGTGTATCGTATCACATATGGCTGAAGTTTGCTGTTGGAAGAGCACTGGTTATTGGTTGCTGACCTTGTTGTTTTTATGACCATGGCTGCATCCAAAACCACTTACTACCATACTGTGTATACTATATTACTGAACGCACTACTATTGGTGGTGTACCTCTGAACATGCTATTTAGCATGGTGTTATGTGGTTTTAAATACAACCCATCTCTTTAAACCTGCATCTTGAGTTGTAACACCTGTAACAGCAGTGCACTCTAGTGGGAGACATTTGCAATTTCATGAGAACTGCATTACTGGAGGATTTGTCCATAACAATACATACACAGAGGACGTTCTTTAAAATATTGTTTTTTATGCGCAGAATATCCTCAAAGCTCAGCAAGTAAATTTAAAGCTGATTGATTACATGGCCACTGTTAAACAAAATTTCTCTTCAAATGTCTTCACACAAGTATATACCTGACTCTCGGCTCAACACAGACAAAGACAAACAAATAAATAAATAAATAACTGGAGTTACATTTGACACATTTACCTGGTAGTAATGCACATGTCTCTCAGGTTATAAGGAGCTACTTCAAGGAATCATACATTCTCAGGTCAAAGTGCCGACAGCAGCAATACATTCTACTGACCTGCGCCGAGTGATCGATTTCTACCTCCCTTTTTACTGAATGTCACCATCAAATGACATCTCTGCTATGAAGGAGTAAAGAATGGTCATTTACACAATGGCACTGGACAATGCAGAGAGATGGCTGGGTGGAAGTTTGTGAACAGTATTTTAAAGCACAAAGTTGGCACAGTTGTAGAGTCGGCACGTATGGGGTGTTCTTGGCCTGCTGTCTTGGACTGCGGTGTCTCTCTGTGCCCCTTGTGATAGGCTCTGGTGCTGTGTGTCCCCTGAGGGCTTCCGTAGCTCCACCAGTACAGAGCTCTTTCTCCCCAGCCAGGCTCATGGCTTATGCTTGAAGTGGGCCTCCACTGTATTAGGCAAAAAGAGAACGAAAGAAAGAACACGCTCAGGGCAATGCCATCTTTTCAGTTTCTAGGCTGCACTGTGTAAGATTTGAGGATCTAGAGACTTCTCTGGCGAAAGCGTGTAATTACATGTAATGTGCATAAAAATCAGACTCGTGTGATGATTGCAAGTGCATTGAAAAAGTATCCAAAGTTAACTTTATGTCAAAACGTTATTATGAAGGACAACACAGGGGGTTTGTTTATAATGTGCTTTTGGGTAAATGATGACTATGTTTTCTCGTATTCCAACAGCAACATTATCTGCAAGACATTTTGCATCAACAAGTGTTTTTAATTTGTCAGCTGGTGGCTGTAATATAAGAATAATTTATACTCAATGTTAAATATGGATACGCTCTCCGTACTCTGAATGTTTTGCATGTTTTCAGAAAGCTTACGGATACGGACAAGATGGAGTAATACCGCTACAGACCGTGGGGGGAGTACAAGACGCCACCACTTCCATACGAACACGATGAAGAAGAAACGGTGGGACTTTTTCAAGAGTTAGTTAGGCAGTGATGGTTATAACGCTTGAAATGCACAGACATTTCCGCACGTGGAGGGAGTATAAATCAGCATTTTTTAGATGAATACATTTTTGCATCTTTAGACTAGAAAACCCATGTGGTTCAAACACCATATACCTTTAATAAACTAATTGCATTAATTACTTTTTTTGTAAATTAAAACTTCAGCCTGTTACAGATAAATCCACCTAAAGATTAACATGGTAGCATTGTGTAAATCATAACAGAGATGCGTAGGTTACAAGTATTAAATGATGTTCAAAAAATTTTCAGCAAAAATCTAAGACTAAAATGTGTCTGACTCTTACTTATTTTGTGTACTTCCTGTGTCAACTGACAACTCAGCCTCGATTGTGAATGTATCTGGGGCAGTAGTCTGTCAACTCAAGCAGTAACCTGTCAAATAAAACTGATGAATAAAAATCCCTGTACTAAAAGAAGACAGCACAACCTCAGCTAAATAGTCCAGATTCAATTTACATTCAGGAGCAGCTCTGGAAGCGTTACATTCTAGGCAAAGAATTTAATTTGAGGCAGCTGTTTTTATCACCATCAGCCAGTATGGAATGTGGTACTCCATGAAATTGCTATGCCTATTGGTAGGACTCTATACTTTTAGGTACAGTTTTTAAAATGAATGCATTCAGACAACACTAAATCTAATCCCGGAATAGGTATAAATCCTGTTAACAAAACACAATTAAAACAGATTTAAATGTAGTCTAGAGTCTTTTGTTAGGCAAGTTTAAGTACACCAGTCTCTTCAAGCCACATTTGATAACCTAGCCCCTTTACAAAACTGTGATGAGGCTGTGACAGTCTGTTCTTATGTGGGTACGGAGAAGGAGCTGCTTTGGACTGTTGCCACTTAAAAATTTTCTCCGTTGAGTTTAATTCAATAGCCTATTTCACCACCCTGTGCATCAATCTAGGTAAATAGGCTTTTCTCTCACCTCATCATTATAAACTTGCTATACTATATTATATATTAATATATTTAACAAATATGGTCCAAAACCATAATAACTAATGCTGGGAGTTAATTACTCTTAACAGCAGTATACTTGGATTGATTTTCTCGCTACAGAAATAAACACCACCATGAAAAATTTAGATTTTCAAGGCAGCAATCATCTTTTAAATAGACCACTAAAAAGAGAGGAGCAACACAGTGAATCGGTTGTTGTATATAAGCTGAATTGCATATTTTTTGCCATATATTTTGATTTAACTAACTGGAGACTGCGGTTTACATGCTGAATTTAACACACCGGGAAGAATTAAAAGCTGTGGCAGAACTTTGCAGAAATTATGACAGAAGCATATAATTAAAATCGTATCACTCTAATGTCCACACATGAAATTTTCTCTAATGTCACAAACATAAGCTCTCAGTATTAAAGGCCAGCCCAATATTTCCTCTTAGGTTAAGGGTTTTTTTTTAGATTTTTAACTTCTATGTAGACATCAGAGAACAATTTAAAATGCAGAAAAATTGCATTCTATGTCACCTTTAGGAGTGAAATCCAGACAGTTAAAGAGAAATCACCTGCATACTCCTGAGGTAGCATGGGTCTGTTCACTACTCCCTGAAACACAGCTATCCAGTCCTTCTGCTCCTCCTCGGTCTCGCAGGCAAACAGGAACTTTCTTTCTGGTGTCACTATGGTGATGCCAAACTGCCAGTGGTAGCCCTGGGTGGAGGGGGGCAGGCCTGGTAACACTGTGTATTCATTCTCCTTACTGCCAATGAACACTTCTCCACGTGCATATGCATCCTACGAGAAAGACCGAATCATCCCTCAAATGGTTAAAATACTTATTATACAAATTCTTAGGGCTGGGCGATAAAACGATAACGATAATTATCGCAAAATAACATGAGACGTAGTTTATAGAAAGTCAATAGAAGTTCCGTACATGTTTTGAGAGACAACACGAAAAGCCAATGAGAATAGCGCCGCCCCAGACCATTCGGGTGGCTGAACTAGAGTTCCAGCTATTTCATGTTTGGTTGAAGCACACAGCGTAGAGTGTAGGCGTAGCGGCAGCTTAACCCGTGTGCTAGTAATCTGGTTACTGCAGGTGGCACAGTCGAGCAGTGAGAATAAAATAAGAGAAAATGATGACAGAAAACGTTAACTACTACTAAAAGAAACATGTTACACGTGTTAATAATCTTAAAATAATCTGCTAAAATAAGATAAACAGGTAAACAGGTGCTGTCTCGCTGCTGTGTTGACAAAGCGCTACGGGATGTTTGTGCTTCAAGTGCTCATGTAGCTCTTGTGCTGTGTAGAGCTGATAAAGCACCACACTGTTGTGTTTCTGTGTGAAACACTCCCACAACTTTAGATACACGCGAGCGTTTGTTTGTAGCTGCAGCTTGCACTCCAGAAGCAGCCATCTTTACGACGCATAGACGCACGTTATGCTAAACGACGTAATTTCGTAATCGATAAAGATAACTATGTTTATTGTAGGAGTTCGAGTGAGAACGCTGAGGCAAAGTTGACTTTATAACCAAAAATCTCGAGGATAGAAACGTTATTTTCTACCAAAAACAGAATCGCTAAACCATCTCCCCATTTGAGCCGACAGAGAGTCGACTCACCGCTATGAGTGAACAGAATCCTTTTCTCGGTCCGACTTTAAAGGGCCAGCAACAGCCTGCTTAACACAGTGTCTGTGTGTGAATACTGTTCATACTAATACTGCCCCATATATATATATATATATATATATATATATATATATATATATATGTGTGTGTGTGTGTGTGTGTGTGTGTGTGTGTGTGTGTGTGTGTGTGTGTGTGTGTGTGTGTATAGTACATTTGTCTATCTTCTGATAGAAAATAAATCAGAGGATAAAAAACAATTTAACAAAAAATTTACATTTTGACATCTTCACTTAATGTAAAAAGGCAAAAGTGATTTGATTTTTATATCGTGATATATTGATATCAACTGATATTGTAAAAAAAGTATCATGATAAGATTTTTTTCCCATATCGCCCAGCCCTACTTTACATACAGACCAACAAAAGATGTATAATAAACTATTACACAGACTGAATAAGTGCTGCAAGTCTTTTGCAGACTCAAAAACCAGAGAGAACAGTAGATCTTAAAGACAGGATTTAAAAGTGTCGATAGCAGAGCAAGACCTGAAGCAAAAGGGTAAACTGGTTCTACGGGCTGCCAAAGGAAGCTCAGTCATGGTTTAACTTTTCACTACGGAATTAACAAGAGCAATTGATTTGGGATCCTAACAGTTGTAGAGGTAGAATAAGAAGATAAAAAAACGAGTGGTGCCAAGTTAAGTACGGCTTTAAACGCAAATAATGAAAGCTTGAAATCAATTCTGTATCTTAGCAAGAAGTCAATGGTGGGAGGTTTCTTCGTCATGCCAGTAAGTAGTATAGCAGATGCATTTCACCCTAACTTCAAATGCGCAAGGGTGACTAACTGATTTCAACACTTTAGCGGGCGAGGCGGGAAGTGATAGGGACATGCAAAACTCTATGGGTCATTAAATAAAATGAAAATTCATGAAATTACCAATCACCCTGAGCTGGAGGAACCAAAGTCTTCCACAAACACTTTTGTTTGGTCAAATTTTAGAGACTAACTGAAGAAAAGACAAGATTTCTGTGTTTCTGTGTGTTTAGGTTTGAAGAGAAAGGCCTCCAGTCATATCAAAAGCAGAACTACAGTTCATGAAAACTAGAACTTCCAGAATCAGCAGAAAGCATACATCATTGGACTTAGGCAGAGCAGACGGCGCAACGTACAGTCTTTACTTTACAGTCACACTGGACAACCTAGTCTTTTACATTTATTACTGCTTCACATTTATCACCCAATAAATACACGAATATAGTCAAGTGAGCATTAAGCTTTTGGACTTGGCAGACAAATGTGTGACTTTGACCGGCAATAGCAATGTTCTACACCTTGTGCAGGAACACCATAGCCTAATCACACATACAAGCTGCTACAGCAACCATAGGTCCTCATAAGTATATAAATATAATGATGGCTGCATATCTGATTTAAGTGATGAATGAGTGTTGAGACTAAGTGACTGCAAATCTAACAATGCCATCTAGTGGATGTTTCTGAATAGCACCCATAATGAGTAAGCTCAGTGCTTTTGGAGCATTACCAGCCATTATGAGCTCCATAATAGCACACTCTGTGCTTAACTGACAGTACATAATTGCATAAGTGCAGTTTGATGAAATAACAGGCTTTATGAACAATCCAGAAAAGACAATTGAAGATCGTTGATGGTTGAAAAAACAGCAAACCCTTTTTTATCAGGTCTTTGTGGTTATTTGGCTACCTTTATATTACATTTACAGACTTTCCCAGACGCTCGTATCAGTGCTAATACCAAGATAGAAAGAACCACTGTACAAGATAACATAGTAAAATATATGCAAGATTAGGAACAGACTCTGATGTATAGACAGCCAAAGGAAGTTTACCCCATCACCTGGACAGGTGAGGAAAGATGTTTGTCTTACATGTGCCTTGAAGGATGGTGGGTCACAAGCCATACTTGAGTTATGCACATTTTTGAAACAGGTCAATTTTTGGCATTGTAGGCAATAATCAGGGTTTTAAATCTGATGAATCAGACGAACACTGTCTAGTGGTAGCGAAATGATATTTTAAAAAAGACTGAAGACAGGGTGCGCTGCCTAACAGCACACACAGAAAGACCAGCAAGTTGCTGTAGTCAGGCCTTTCGGTGAGAAGAGACTGAACAAGCACCTGGATGACCTCCCTGGAGAGATGGGGATGAATTCAGTAAATGTTGGAAAAACCTGCGCGTCAACATAAACCGAGAGCAAAAACTGGCAATTCAGAGTTACGCCAAGGCTTCTTGTATCTCCATGATGCATCTTTTAGTGTGTACCATCACGCCCTTCCAACTGAGAACTGCCAGAATGCAGCAGCATGGCCAATTGTTAGTTTCCTTAAGTAACTTCATACTCATGCTGCATTCTCAACACTGGCTTGCTATAGCCACCCACATCATATTCAAAACCCTAATGTTTGTCTACATTAGATGAATGTGAATTACACACAGATGGTGAAATAAACGTATACTGGCTGTCTGAACAGCAGAGTCTCTCGCTTTCCTTAAACCTTGACTGAACCTTTCAACTGAGATGCTTAGTATTTAACTGGCTTGTATTCAAAAGACACTCTTCTGTCCCAAATGGCAGAGGATGATAGTCTTGCCTGGAAATTAGAGCTATAAACTCCAAAACAGCAATTGCTACAGGCTAGTTTTGAACACTGCAATTTTCAAAACAGAAACAATTCCGATGTGACCAGACAGAATAATGTCAGTTGGCTCATGGTAGCCACAGCTTCCATTTGTTATTACCAGCATTGGTGTTTTTGAGTGAAGTAGTTTTCAAAAGAGGTAAGGTCTCACTTTATGGCCCAGCCTCATTTGTAGTCATGGAGTCTCATCATAATAGGTTGCTCACCAAAGGGTCTTTGAAGTACATAAGTCTTCTGTCATCCAGAGTAAACCAGCGTTTTTTAAAACCCTCTGTATGCTGGAGGAGACACAAGACAAGACAGGACAATCAATCCACAGGAGAAGCCTTTTGTACAAATAATTTAAAAAATTCTCAGCATACATTTTACAACATTTCTAGGGTTAGGGTTATCTTATTTGTTTTGTAGCATTCAAGTGGTAGTGATATTCTGTTCTGAGGATCTAAGGTACATTTTAATCACCTTGAGATGAATGACATAAAACGCACTGTCTAGGCTGAAATGCAAAACCACAGTACATTTGTGCAAGGTCATCAAACTAACAGAAGAACCAAACCATCCCCAACCTTTGGGCCTGTCTTCTCCATGTAGCCCTCTTTAATGTAGTTCCTCGTTAGTTTGGACACCAGCTAGATGAGAGTACAGGAATACATTTAAGTAACGTTTAGACTGCGGAGTTCAAACAGACAGGACATGAGATGATGAAATTTTAACCACAAAACCTCAAGTTCCTTAAAAGAGAATGGGAGGGCAGATGGTGTAAGTGTGATTTTCTTGCACACAGTGTGTGTACTGTGGTTTACTCACATCGACATCATGGGCTCCAGGAAAAGCCACTTGTAAATAATGGAATCTAGCAGCTCGTATGGCATTGAACCAGTCGACCATTTCCTACAACACAAAAACATCTCACTTAAGAAGCACTTCAGCAAGATTTCTTAGTTACCCAAACAAGTCTAAAGTAAGAACTGCCTGATAGGAGGAGAGCTGAGGGACATTACAAGACAATCCTTAGTTATCCAGCTTCCTGCTGTGTGAAATGACTCAGAATACAGAAATTATTACTGTCCATGAGTCATTCACATCATGCAGTATCTGTCTGTGTGCAGCAGAGGGAGTCAAATGCTACCACAGTTTCCTCATCCAATGTTCTGCAGCGAAACATTTTGCAATTTGTGCTAAGCAACGTTGGATCAGTTAGGCGCCAGCCAGTAAACATTTTAATAAGCTGACTATTAATCGATTATTCTTATACTTAGTTCAGACATTTGAGAACTGTCTGGGTGTGGCCTAATCATCCATCAGTTCAACACTGTCAGACAGACATGCCACTTAATCAAAACTAAACCCAACAACAGGGGTAGGAAGAAATGGCTGAAGACACAAAACGATTAAAACGGTAACTTAATATGGCTTCTTAAAGATGGTTCTTACTCAGTTTAATGCTGAATGTGCATTCAGGGAATGCTGGCCAGTTGAATGAATAAAAAAGCGAGCTAGGTAGCTCAGTTATGCTTGCTAGGTTAGCTTGCTAGGCTGTTGATAGCTTTCTATCTGTGATTTTCTGGCTACAACAGACCGCAAGAGGTCATAGGAGAACATAGCTTTAATAAAACTGTGTAGGTGGTACAAACTACATTAGTGGACACAGGAAACTTAATCACAGGACATGTATATTGTACACCCACAATAGCAAGATGAACAAATCTCTTAGGCTTTAAGAGGTTCTGGTCCTTACCTTGCCATCTTCGTGGTACACAAAGATGTTTCTGGTACTGTTGTCCTTCAGGTAGGTTATCTGGAGCCCAAAAGGATTGCCGATCTTTGTTGGCTGGAAGGTGGCATTGATGGTTTGTATCTTCATCGAGGCCTTGGGCTCCCTGGCCTAACAGAGACATCAAAACACATAACCCTAACCATATAAACCTTTAGGGAGGAGTGCTGTTGTGATGCCTCCTCTCAAGTTTCTATACAGCACCTTAAGTGGAAGACTGCCAATTCTGATTGGCCCATTTTTATAAATGATCTGATTATTATACAGTCCACAATTTACAATAGTCTTACTACATATTTACAGAGAACATAGCCAACTAAATAATTTAGCTTTATATCCTGAAACCATTTAAGCTTAAAATTCAAAAAGGGTCAGTGAGTTAATCCTACTCCAATCTGCACTTTGGTAGTGATGTACTAGGTTGTGAAAGAAAGAAAGAAAGAAAAAAAGGCAACCGGAAGAAATCCTTTTAATAGCGTGTCTACCCTAGAAAGGAGAAGTGGCCGAGAAGAACAGAATCAAACGTTCCACAGTGACGATGTTCTCAACATTTCCAGTGGTATTTTTTGACCTGTGGCAATGAGGGGAACTTCAAGAAGGACACAGCAAAGCACCCCTACGTCACACAGGCCCTGGTGAACAACAGATAGAAATAGAAGCAATAGCAGAGAGAAAGAGGGAGAGGGGTGGCAAGGTTAACTCACATCATGCTTGTTGAAGTATTTCAGCGCTCCCTCCCGTTCGGACAGAATAAATTTTCGGCTCAGAAACTGCCCGTTGTCTCGTCCTCGTTTCCATAGAAACCCTTCCCTGTAGCCTGTGCAGAAAAGAACAGCAGGGGTCGCACTTACAGACACACAAATGGAGCTCGAAAAATAGGCAGGAAAACACAGAAGAGGGCAAAAGGCAAGACAAAGTATTAAAGTCGGGAGTTTATTTGGGAAAAGGCAGAGAGAGTGCCACAGAAAACGAAGAGGAGAGTTTAAGAAGGGGGTTTCCAATGTAGCTGCACACAGTCATGCTATTACAGAAACCCAGTCTTTCCTATTCCTGAACCTACACACACACACACACACACACACAGGGGCCTAGCTCTGAGGCGTCTCTGTCTTGGACAGCCATGAATTATTTACTTCGGATTGGCAGAGGAATCGATAGCCTCCTAGAGTAGGACAATCAATGCTTGGTCCACACACAGCGGTTCTCAGACCCGCCCAACAAGTTAAACCACTTTAACCAAAATATACATACATTTCCTCAAATATATGTACATTATATTTAATCACAAGATGTCCCGATACAAAAAAACTATTTTTAAACTCTGCAAAAGTTTGAACCTTTCAGCCTTTTCAGCCTTTCACAAGTTACTCTTTTTTACCGTAAAAAAATGGTCGACATAAAGATTTTATCTTTGAAAGAAAGGAGAATATCAAGACAAACAGGCATTTCCACAGTTGTTTCCATCTATCCTTCTACTGTGAGAAGGCAACTCAAGGCTATGAGTATAAAACAAGAAGTGTACTGAGAAATAGGAAATACGAAAAAAAAAAAAAAAAAAGCCACAACAATTCACAAATAGACCATAACTGAATACATTTAGGTTTATAATAAATGTGCAATACATGATGCTTTGGCACCAAGAAAACCCTCAAAACATGCATATCTCCATACATACACTCTCTCTCTCTCTCACACACCCACACATGCATACAATGCCTTCTTTATGTCTGATGTGGGTAATATGTAATATGATGACATCCTGTATGATACAATATGTATTGTGGCTTTTGCACAACAATACGATACATACTTGATACATACTTGATCGAAGTAAAAAAATGTCCATTCTTTCTCTGGACTTGAATGAAAGTTTTCTGTTGACTGTTGTCGTGTTTTGGACTCAAAAGGTGTCTTGTCTTGTCTTGGTCTCTACAAGTGGTCTCACTAAATATAGTCTTTGGTCTCAACAGAGACGACACTACAGTGCTGTAAAGCAGCACAAATGCATAACAAATAAATAACTGTGTTTGTTTACTATGTTTACTCCAATTTAGACTAATGAACTTATCAAAGGTGTCCAGGTGGTTTGCCCCCATTTTGGGCTTGTGTGCCTGATTTTTATCACACTTTGTGTACTATAATAATATTGTTCCAAATGAATACTTTACTTGCTCCAGTCTGTTGAATGCAGTTTTAGATATCTTTGGGTACTGACTGAGAGGCTCTTGTTAAAAAATACAATACAATAATACTGTTACACAGTCGACTTAAAGTTGACCTATTATACTCATTTTCAATGTACATATTTTTGTTTTTGGGGTGTACTTGAAAAGATTTACATGCTTCAATTTCCAGAAACACAGTATTTTTCTTATACTGTACATCTGAATTCTCACCTCTGTCTAAAATGCTTTGTTACAGCTGCTAGGTCTTTAGGCCCCACCTCTCAATGAGCCCAGTGTACTCAGATTGGTCAACTTTACCAATGTATGGTAAACCACCAGAGAGGCATCCTGTGACTAGTTCTGCCCCCTCACTGCTGTGGCTAGTGTTGCAATGGTGTCGGTTCCGTCGTATCAGTTTGGTCTAGAGTCCAATCTGTGGAGCACTAAGCACTAAGCTTGATGGCAGGAAGGCAATGAAAATTGTCTTTTCAATTTTCTGTGCTGTGTCAAGATGATGTCACATTGTAACATAAAAAACGGCTAGAATTTCAACGAGGCATTTCAGGCAGCTGGAGGTGTGGCTTATGTGGGACAGAGTACTGCATGTACTCTAGGCTTTACAACTTTGCAGACCGCTTACATGTATAAAAAACTACATAACACACTAAAGGAAAGGGAGAACTGGAAAGGCGTTAATAGGTCCCCTTTAAACTACTCCTGTTGACCGTGCATTTAGTCCTCATTCAGAAACCTCTGAAAAATAAGTCAAAATGTTGTTAAACATTACAATTTTACATATTATCACCCTTACTATTCACAAGGGGCAACATCTCTCATTGCTATTCATAAGCACACACCAACCGTTTCATGCATATTTCCTTCTTCCTGGTACTGAGCACTGTGAGAATGTGACTGCCTCAGCAGGAGCCGTTGCGTTTGGTTGAAGGGCAGAAAGCTTAGACGAGTTGTCATAGGAACCCCAATCGCTTAACCTAATGCTGGGGCAGGAGTGTAAACATGGGGAGGCAGAAACAACAGACACCTGATACCGCTGAACTCCCCCGTTCAATGGAGCACTCTCTCTCTTACCTCACATTCACTCTCTCTCTCTTACCTCACATTCACATTCACTATTCTTTTTCCCTGTGGAAAAAACTGAGCCAGGCAGGGTTTCTGGCACACATATACACAAACATGCACACACACACACACGCGCTGGAGAGCACTGCCTCCGCCCCAGCTGGTTACTGTCACAGACATCTCTTCATCAATCCATCTGAGCCGAGAGCAGAAGTGCACAGTCACTGTCTTTCCATGCCAGCGTTAGCGCTTTCACATATAGTCCAACGCATCTCCCATTCTGTTCTTCTCTGCAGCAACCCTGTGCATAAACCTAATAACATAAACTCAATATAGGACCCAGATGTTCCACATTGTTGTGATAGCACTCGTTCCAACAGGATTGTTCCATTTGCAGTCCTTCTCCAGATGAAATCACACACGCATCAAAAGCTTCGGCTTCGAACATTCACAAGTCTCTCTGTGGTTTTGCTGGCACGCAAAACGAAGCCGATTAAAATGTCATTAGCTGAGTGTGCTGCCTCAGACCCCACTGAAACACAGTCTTAAATATCTGTTGACAGCACTGGCAGCACAAGTCAAACCCCGACGATTTACAGCCGGCCATAAACCAGGAGTGTAAAACTGGGAGAGAAAACACAGGCTAGAGGAAGACGGACAGGAATGAGTAATGGCTCCATTTCACTAGCAGAATTAGTGCTGGCTAATACTGCTGAGGAAAAGGCCTATTTTCCCAGCAGCGCAGAAAAGCTGGCAATGGAGGATAAAGAACCCTTTGACCTAATATACAAACATGCAAAGACACATATTCACTCAAAGCTGGCAATCTGCCAATGATTCATTTCATAATTTTTAGATTACTCTGAGTGTGTTAGGAATTTATTTACTCTGAGTGTGTTAGGATTTGAACCAATGGATGATTTTGTGTGTGTGTGTATCCATACAATAATTTCCATATATTATGCTTTACAGTGATATAAGTTGCTCACAGCAGCGGTATTTAAACAAGAGGGCTACAATAAGTCTATCGAAGCAACGGGCTATGAGAGAGCAACCGGGCTTTAGTCTGTTTACACCTCATTGCCAATTCCTGAACATCTAGTTATTTATCTGCCATATTGTATTTAAGCATGATTTTGTGAACAAGTAGACTGTAAAATGCTGTTTTGGCATGTTAGCTTTAGCCCCGGAGCTAAGGTGTAAAACATCCGCTCTGGTTCACGGCCGGAACTAGAAACACATAACCGCGTCATTAAAAATGTCAGTGTTCAATATAAATTATTATTTTTCACTTATTGGCTGAATAGTCCGCTTCCTCCTATTATTTTTCAATTAACATTTTTAATTAAGTAATAAACATAACAAACTTGTTAGACCTAGTATTCACACATTGCTTCCAACACTCCACCCTTCTACACACACACATGCACTGCCTAAGTGATGAAGTCATCTGACACAGCTGAGTGGAAAAACGCACTCACTCCTGGAATCCTGAGAAATGAGAGGGAGATCCAGTCAGCACAGCTCTGTCTGACGCTGCTTCCTCTCATTCTCAGCGATCACAGAACAGATTTTCAAACACACACACACACACACCCTCAAACACAGCCCAACCTTAATAATCACAGAAATATACTGGAGCCTATCCAGACAAGTGCATCAACAGGCAGCGCCTGTCTGTCTCAGCAAGTTCATGCACATTTACAAAGTAGCCACCAGTGATCATTCGCACCATCAGCAAGTCTAACCTCATAACCAAACCGCCTGTTGCAGCATCTCTGCTAGCCTTCCACTTAATCTAATAGAAAACATCATTAAGGAGGAAACTCCATCTCATTCAATAACTGTCTAGTTAATTAATGTTAATCCGATTTGACTTAATACCACTCTTACATTTTTGTTTCTTCTGCAATTATGATGTTAAGGAGGCAAGCTATTTCAATCTCACAGTCTCACACAAAATGTGACTTTAATGCAAATTAAGCAAGCATTTTTGCCACATCACTGAATACTACACCCAGCCACCCACAAAAAAGAAAAACAGCCTGATGGTTCCCCGTGTGGAACACAAAAGGCAGCATTGACACTTTCTCCGCCCAAGATTGCACACAGGACAGCATTGAGTTGAGCGCAAAGCACTGACAGTCACGGGAAAACACACAAACACAGCACAGGTCAGCTATGCTGCTGCCTCAAGCGATGCAAGTGTTAAACTAGAACAATAGCAGCACCCACATCATTCCTCCCAACCAACTCCACACAGCACAAAACTCCTTTGCAAACCTAGGGTACAAACAGAGCAATAAAATGAGACAAACTGCAAATTATTTAACGGAGACAATGCGATATATGCGTATGATAAAAAGAAATACTCAAAGATACACATGAGCCAGAGAACCTCATCCATTAGCAATATATGTATACAACAGACGCTCATGGTTCAGTACAACTCCATATGAGCACATACTGTAGTAAACGTAAAAAATCCATAATGGTTCTACACTAACATGTTCATTAGGGCCATAAATTTCTGACTTCAAAATGATTGCATAGGATACAATTCAAATATTAAAGGTCCCTGATATTAGCATCAAAACAATAAAGTGACACAGGTACCTGACAGATTAAAGGCTAGTGGGTATGGCTAGGGCAGTAGTGCAAATTGGATGAGCTTACTGAGGCTGCTGAAAGTGTTCAGTGTGTAACCAGTTCTTGATTTGTGCATGAATGGGGAGGGTTGGAGCATCCAAATTACATGTGTGCAGGGGCAGGAAGGGGAGGTGGGGCAGAGCAGGGAGAGAGTTGAGCATCCTGACAGCTTCTTGGATGAAGCTGCTAGTCCTAGCCCTGAGACTCCGCAGTCTCCTCCCTGATGGCAGCAGGCTGAAGAAGCTGTGTAATGGGTGGGTAGGATCACCTGCCATGCAGAGGGCTTTCCGAGTGAGCTGAGTGCTGTGTATGTCTTGGAGTAAGGGGAAAGATCTTCTCAGCGGAACTGACGAAGTGCTGCAGGATCTTGCAGTAGGACGCGGTGCAGGCGCCATACCACACAGTGATCCAGCTGGTCAGGATGCTCTCAATGGTACCTCTGTAGAAGGTCCACATGATAGGGGTTGGGGCTCTAGCTTTTCTCAGCTTGTGGAGGAAGAAAAGGGGCTTTAGAACCTTCCTGCACAGTGATGCTGTGTTGTTGCTCCAGGACAGGTCCTCTGAGACGTGCACTCCCAGGAACTTGGTGCTGCTCAGCCTCTCCACGGCAGTACCATTGATGGTCAGAGGAGTATGCTGGGTGTGCATTTTCCTGATGTCTACAACAATCACCTTTGTATTATCAACATTCAGAGAGAGCTTGTTGTGTCATTTACTGCAAAGCTATATATATTGGCATTTGGGACCACTTTCCAAGTGAACAATACCACTACTACAATGACAAACGATATCAAAAGCAAACAATCACAAGCGATAAGATACTTAACTGTTTTGTCCATGTTCTCTGAGAGGAAGTGTGCATGCTGATGTGGGGAAAGCACATCTGTGAAGTTACACAGAAGGGTGTGGATGCTGGCTTTTGAGGTCTACCGAATGCCATCAGGGCTACACTGAGCCAAACTTAGGCCTGGTCATGGTTTTTTATTTTTTTAATTTGGGTTGGTAATAGGTAGACGTCATTTCAAGTTTTCAGTCTTATTCAACCTTGTGCATTCAGGCAGAATTCAGTTGATGTGTGCACTAATAAACTGTATCTTGCATATTTTCCAATAGCTTTTTTATTTTTGGCTCAGCCATTTACATTTTCCAAACAGAAATATTTTTGTTTTATAAGTTTGTTTTATAAGGTCATATGCTTGATTTTAGACCAGTTCATGTATAATCCCAGACAAAAGACGGAGTCAAGGAATTTGCCAAATTCTGCTTCCTTTTTCTGAATAAAAATGAATTATTTTAAAAAATACAGTGAACACAAATATTGCTAAAGAACTACTTAAAAAGTGGTAGACAAAAACAATTTAAAAAATCATTTGTTCTTTTTAAGTTTTTTGTGTTTGAAAATGGCAAAAAAACACAATTTTTACTGTGTGTTTTAATAAAAGCTGTTCCAAACAATTCTAACATTACAAAACTGGTTCAAATAAATGACCATCATGTATCAATGCATTGCATAACTTGAATTATTGGTGCTACAGATGTAATGTTTACATTCTAGTTAAACAAAGCAAGAAAAAAACACACTATTAAATTTAATGTAATAATGTTAGATACACAGCCCAATGAACATCACCTTACTTGATAAAGGCTTAGTCAGAAGCAGCACAATGATCTAAAGGGTGCTAAATTCTATATGACCGTATCTATCTGATCCCAAACTAGCTTAATGTCTCTGCATTATTGATCAGCTCTTGCATATTAGTGCAGGTTTCTCCCCACAGCCCTCTGCTCTGACTCCCCTCTAATTAAACCTTGGCAGATAATTAATGCCAACAGATCTTTCACTGGGGACTTGCTGTTCCTGCATTAGGCCTGCCTTTAACCAAAAAATGCTAAGAACGCTGTCCTGAAAGCTCGTAAGGGCAGTTTGAATTATACAAATGAGATCATGCCAACTACTTAGGGACAAACATTGCACAGTAGTGCTATAAAATGTTATGGTATCTGGCATCAGTCAAATCTCTGTAACTGTCTAAGCGTATGCATCAATCTAAAAAACTGGCTTTATGTGTCTTAGAGAGAAAGCATATGTTAGCATTTACCCTCGCAGCTTGGTGCCCAGACCATAAAACTTCAGCACTACCTAAAGCAACTACACACATTACTTCCTAGATACTGATATCATTTAACATAACAATATGCTTACAAATATATAGTTTAAGTTATCCGGTGACATACACTTGCAATAATAAATACATTCATTCTTTTTGCTAACACTACGACCTGCTACAAAAAAAGCTTTTTGTTTACAATGAAATTACGCCAAAAGGAACCTTACACATTACTGTAAACACTAAACACACAAATATCACATTTATAGGAAGAAAACTTTACTTTTAATTATAGAGGATAGCATTTAGTTTGTAAGTATTTTGAACATTCACTAATCTTTGTTGTCTATTACAGTTTTTTACAATTGCTAAAACACAATTTTGTAAACTAGGCTGGTTTTATCAAAATACTTAACACAATTCACAAAACCACACACCTAAACTGCAAAATACCTCATATATACTGCAAAATGAAGCACTGCAACCAAAACTACATACAGTATTATCAAAATCAAACTTTTGCACCAAATGGCACACACTTCATTCACATTACCACATTTTTGTCTAACCAACTACACACTGTTGGGCATAATGAAAAGCACTCTTATCTTTAGCAAGCTCTGCCATAATACTAAAATAGTCCAGACTGTTCACATTCACAGAAATATTTGCAGATACACACACATACTGCTGTTATTTATTTTCACCAAACAAGTCAGTGCAACATATGCACAGCAGATATAATTACATTGGAGTGAACAAAAACAAAAAATTTTGGTTGCATATATGTATTCCAGTCTAAATGTCCGGATGACAGAGGTGACAGTAAAACAGCTCAGGTTGAGCTGCACTCTCGGTCCAGCCTCTTGCATTGTCAGCGCATGGTTGATGAAATGGTCAACTAAGGTTATTCAAATTTCATTTGAAATGTGTTGTCTTCTTTGACCATGAACTCCTCTACCCCTACCTCTCATTCTTCCTTCCCTCTCATTCTCACCCTCCCTCTTCCTCTCTTTGCAACATCTTCAATTGTTGTTGTAAATAAGGTGCTCACCTGTGGTCTTTTTATTGTGCTTACTTCCTGATTGAAGTTGTAACAATGAACCGCTCAGGTGTTCGGGCCCGGTGGCACATATACTGGCCAATAAGCTCATGCAGTGTCATTTTGAATGGCAGTGTTTTGATATGGCAAACATGTGACTTTATGTCAGATTGCTGTGTGTTATGCTGAGAAGCATGTTTAGTGTGTTTAAAAAGAGCCATTTTAAACTGCAAAATGTGTGTAAAACAGAAAACAAGTTTAGAGTTTTGGAGACTTGAGAAGGTTTTGTTCTCTGTGTGTCAGTTTAAATAATTGTGCTATGCATGTCATTTTAGTGTGTTAGCAACTGGAAAAAAATGTAATACTACTAAGACTAAAACTCGATAGTCCAGTGTGGCAGTAATGCTGATATACCAATATAGACAATGTAACCCACAGGAAGCATGAGCAAAAAATAGAGAGACACACAGAGAGATAAAATGAGAGGAAGGGACCTAGCCAGAGAGCCTAATCTATCGTCTGATCTATTGTCCAGCCATCTTGCCCTCTCGACCCGACAGTCATTAGAGAGAAAAAAAATAGACAGTTTGACTGGTGCTGACTGTTTGCACACAGTGAAAACAGAAAGATATAAAAGCTGCTGAAAAATACTTATGAAAGCACACATCATCTGAATCCTCTTTAAAGCAAATATAAAAGACTAAAATATGTTAGTTAGTATGCTTTAAAATAGTATTAAAACAGGGAGCTCTGAAAAAGGTCTTAACAGCCATTTGCTCGACTGGTTTTGGCCTTGCAATCTCATATCAAACCAACACTCAGTTACCGAGTGACCTTCAAGCTGCCTATCAAAAATGGTGGTACTGCTACAGTGTGATGTCAACGGAACACTATGAATTAAAAAAAATTCTCTACCTGCCTATTCAAAGGAATACAGTTGTCTTTTATTATTAATTTTAAAATAACAACATTTGTAAATAATTGTTTGTTAGTGAGTAAATGGCATAAAAGCATGATGCATATCTCAGTGACGCCCACTGTCTCAGGTTTATACTGATGTCACAGTGTACTGTTACATCAGTAATAACTATGGCACTGACCCAGTTATATTAAACACTTATGTGATCATTGTCTTTTCAAATCTTAAAAGCTACAAAACTAAACGCGCTTTATAAGTTTAAAAAGGACAGTAATTATTTTAATAAATAAATAATAGTTGCATTAAACTAAATACAAGCTAAATGTCATGCCAGTCATCCACAACACCAACAAACTACACCACTGTTCATATGGTAATTAAAGCACGAAGAGCGAAGATACCCCAGAGACATGTTATGAGTTTGGTATAACAGCATTTTATCATTAACAACTCATTTCCTCTCTTTCTCTTTCTCAGATGTCGAAACAGTTTTTGAACATGCTACAACAAGTTTGATGAATCATCTAAAAAAACTCATTATAGGGATACTTATCTGACTACCACTAGTCTCTGGTGAGTATAACACTAAAAC
Organism: Megaleporinus macrocephalus; assembly: GCA_021613375.1. Taxonomy (NCBI): domain Eukaryota; kingdom Metazoa; phylum Chordata; class Actinopteri; order Characiformes; family Anostomidae; genus Megaleporinus; species Megaleporinus macrocephalus. The sequence continues at coordinate 28,214,175 of CM038719.1, forward strand.
TGGGGACCTCAGAGTCTCTAACCTGTTATGGTAAGTTCTGGCAGTGGATAATTCACCCTATAAGCCAAGGTCTTCCAGAGATCAAAACAGGATTAGTGTTTTGCATTATCTTTAAAAATACTATGAAATCACTATACTCATCATCCAGTGAGTTCAATCTAGTGTGAAAAATAAGAAAATTTGTGATCAGATTGGCTGTTACCCATTTACATTTACATCCATGAGAAAAAATAACACAAAAACTAACAGCTACCTTTGGTTGGACCAGCATTCAATATTCAACAGTGACTGTAAGTAAATAATAAGCCAAACTCACTTACATCACTGATGTAAGATAAGGTGCTATAGCTAATAAGCCAGATCCTAAAGACAGGAACTTCTTTTCTACTTGTTATCCAATAATGCTAAATCTTGAAAGCCAGACAATAACTTGACTCGGTGTGATATCTATTTGAGCCCTATTACTTATAAGAGGCTGTACTTTAGCCATGTGTGCTTGCTCAGTAATTCTATCATCTTTAGTTTGGAGCTCTGGATCCATAAGGCCCATGGAAGGAAAGGACTCATTCTGGCACATTCTGAGCCTGGGGAGAAGGAGTGGTGAGACGGGAGAGCTCTGTGGTATCATGTCTGTGGGTTTCCTGGATCATGTGTCACACTGGCAAGCCAGAGTGATGAACAATGAACCTGGACTCTCAGACAAGCCCTGGCATATAACCAGAAGGTATTCACAGAAAATGTGTGTATGACATATCCCTTATAAAAAAAGAGAGGAAAAAGAAAGAGAAAGGAGCAAAACAAAGAAAGGGATGTAGTAAAAAGAGAATACTCTGCTACCTGCTGAATATGGCTCCTGTCTCTCCACATAGATGAACTCATTCCTCTCGTATCTGGCTCGGATCCACTGTTCCTTCAGCAACCTGTGGGGCACATCATACTTTAATTTTCTTTTTTAGCTGTTTCCAGCCTTTACTTCGTAATGCCAGTTCTTCTGTGCTCTGTCTGTGGCTTCTTTTAACTTGAAGAAATACTATATCACTATGGCTGTGTTCTCCTATGAGCCAGTTTTTGTTAGAAAATGTTCAACAAAGAACTCTGTAATTCAACAACTGCTAGATATGCACCTGCTGTACTTAAAAGCGATGCTAAAAGATCTGCCCTGCTATCTGTCAAGATCTATTCCTCCACAATCTCTTGCTGATAATTCACCTCATCAAAATTTCACCTGCTCCTCCTCCCCTGTCCTCCCTTTATTCAGCCTTTCCTTTTCATTGCTTGTCAGTGAGATAACTGAACATGCACTCTGCTACGTGAATGAACAAACAGAAGTGGTCTGCATCTGTGTGTTAGGGGGATTAGACAGGCAGTGGTTGACCACTTCAGCATAGCATATTTACCAGCATAGCACATTCAACTGTTTGTCTCAGCTATACATACATATTTGCTCATGAAACCCCGTTCTATTTTAGACATTCGTGGCTCGTGAACCCAACATCCCCTGCCCGCTCTGTATGTCTCTGCCTCGTTTTTAACTCGTCTTTAAATACAACGTGCCTTGCCAAAACCACAATGGGACAAGTAAGGAAAATAGAGCACAAAAAGTGAGGCGAGACAAAGCTAATACTTGTCATGACATTATTAATATCTCCACTGTTATGCAGAAAGACATCCCTCAAGGCCTTCGTCAAAAGCAGTGCCGCTGGTCTGAGACCCTTTTCTTTCAGCCTTTAAACGAAAGGCTTTCAAATGTAGGCCTGTCACAGTCAAGAAAATTGAGCTGATTACTGTTTGTCATATAAATAATTGTGATTAATGATTTAAGATTGGCTTTTCACTGTCATGCTGTCATGCACTGTTAAATTGCTGAATTGCAGTTGTAAATGGTCCTGCAACTTTTTTTTGAAACACATGCAAGTAACATTCAATCAAAATGGCAGTAATGGATCATGTGATCATGTCAAACAACATACTGTCCTCTGGATCAGCGGACAAGAAAATAAAACAGAAGATCAATCACTGAATGGATGAAAGTCTGCAATGTCTTGTGCTTCCAGGGCGGAATGAATAAGATGCTATAACCAAAACAGACATTTAAACTTCAACTCAACAGATAAAAATGCTATACAGATAGACACATGAACATCAGCTTCTAATCTGGTGCTAAGTACTATCGCTTTATGTAACGGTCCATTAGACATTTAGCTACATAGCTAAGTTCTAATCAGAGCTAAAATAACTGCGAGCAGCTTATTACCAATTGTGATATGCCTATTTAAACATTTAAAAATATGTTATGGTGCTATACCTTTAAGTTTCAGCATACTGCATAGCCTTTCATACAGACAGGATCTAAAAAAGAGCGGCTGGTGGTACGTCTTTGAAATATGTGTTGTAAATCTTGCCCAAAGGAGAGAGTCAAGAGGAAATAAGATACTGGAAGATGCTTTATTGTAGAGCCCTCATGTCCCGGTATAATTTGATAATTCTGACAAACAGACTTTCTATTGATTTATCTCTGTATAGGTTCGCTTGTGCATATGTTGCTAACAATGAAAGAAAGCTAATTTCATGATTTTTATGGAATATAACCTTACAATGGTGACGCTAGGAACCAAGAGAGCAAAGTCTATACGACAAACATAGTCATTTTATTTACTTCAGAAATCTGTCAGTGGACAAACATATGTCGCCAAAGTTTTATAGTTAATTATATTTTAAAAATAAGATAAAAATAAAAATTTTGTGCACTACTTTGCCTTAACCCTGTGTGCACCTCTGTGCTATGAATGGATGAAAAAATGTTTTAGGCCAAGACATTCTCTCTCTCAACCATCATAAAACAATGTCTCAGGTTTCAAGCAGTATAACAATAATAATGATTTTGTGTAATAACATTCTGAGATAGCTTTAAAGGCATTAAATGCTTCAGACATCTGGTTTCCATCACCACCATTGTGAACATTTCTGACTCTAGTTGAAGCATTTCACATCAAAGCAATGCATATTTACATCTTACTGATTTAATAATGTAGGATACGTTAAAATTCCCCTTCAACCTTCCTACTTTTACCAAGTTTAGTTTTTTCCTTCAACAAAATCCAAAAGGGTTAAAGTCATCATTGTACAGACAGACAGAGAACGTTTCTACTCACTGGCAGTCTGTGTGTGTCGGGCAGTAATAGAATGCCGGCACCTTCTGTTCGTACTTGGCTTTGGCAGCACTGTTGCCGGTCGAGGCCATGAACTAGAGCAAAAAGAGAAAGAGACAGATGGGTATTATAAAATATTCCGGTTAAGATGCCATTGTCATGACATCTTCACACAGAAAGAGATCTATAAAGAAAATCTACAGCAGTTGACCATATGGCTAAATGCAGCTTTACATTTAAAGTGAAATACAGACAAAGTCAAAGGAATCCACTGGGACAGCAGGCAAAGACAGAGCATACTGTAAATCTCTGTGTGTCTATTGAGTACACTCTGCACGGTATACGCAGACTAAGGAGCTAATGAGCTGCATGCTGCTGAGATCAGGCCTGTATGTCAGTGAGAGGCCTAACCCACAGGGAGAGCCCTGCTGCCAACTCTCCTCCTCTTCTATCCACTTCATCATCCTCATTACCTTATCACTGTGCCCAGATAGCTCCCCATACAGTGAACGGACCATTGCTGTTATTGACAGGGCTACAGTTATTCTCAGCAAGAACTCAAGCCAGTCTTGTACCCACCATATGTACAAACACCATTCCACAAAGATTGGGACAGTAGAAAACAAGGAAATAAAAAAAGACAAATCCGGCAAATCCTTCTGACCTGAAACACAATCTTGTATATACCACATATCAGCCATGACATTAAAACCACCTTGTTGTTTCTATAATTACTGTCTATTTTAATCAGCTCCACTTACCATACAGGTGCACTTTGACAGTCTACAGTTACTGTAGTCCACCTGTTTCCCTGCATACGTAAGCTCCATTTTACCCTGTTTTTCAATAGCCAGGACCTCTCAAGGACCACCACTCTCACCTGTGTTGGAGTGCGTTGTGCTGGTTCGAGTAGATCAAACAGCCACACTGCTGGAGTGTTTAAATAGTGTGTCCATTCACTGTCTACTCTATTAAACACTTCTACTTTCGTCCGCCTTGTCAATGTAAAGTCACAGACAGAAGCTCATCTGTTGCTGCACAGATTTTGTTCTTCACATAGTCCCTCATCAGTGGTCGAGGACGCTGGACGTTTTTGATTGGATGACCATTCTCAGGCTAACAGTGACACTGAGTTGTTTAGTATGTGGCAGTGCATTCTGAGGGAATAGGCATTCAATACGTTTTCATAATGTTCCTATTTTTAAAAAAGTAATTTTTCAATTCACACCACCTGTTGAATTCATACTCCAAACAATAGGGAGGAACATACACCAGTAAATATCACCAGTGGTGTCCACCCTTTTCATAAGAAACACCCAGTCCCTCCCCCTCATCTTTGGCCTTAACAGCAATTAACATTGCGATTCGAGAATAAAGCATTATTCTCTTTATTCAAAAAGAGCATCTCCAGCAGGGGAAAGCAACGTTGACATTAACTCTCGTTTTGCTTCTGTTTGTATTCCTCATTTCTTATATACAGGACCACCATAATTTATTAGTATGGTGTAGGGCCTCCTTTTGCGGCCAGTACAGCGCCAATTCGTCTTTGGGGCTTCTCCACACCGTAACTCTCCCGGATGTGGGGAAAACAGTAAAGGTGGACTCATCAGAGAACAATACATGTTTCACATTGTCCACAGCCCAAGATTTGCGCTCCTTGCACCACTGAAACCGTCGTTTGGCATTGGCACGAGTGATCAAAGGTTTGGCTATAGCAGCACGCCCGTGTATATTGACCCTGTGGAGCTCTCGACGGACAGTTCTGGTGGAAACAGGAGAGCTGAGGTGCACATTTAATTCTGCCGTGATTTGGGCAGCCGTGGTTTTATGTTTTTTTGGATACAATCTGGGTTAGCACCCCAACATCCCTTTCAGACAGCTTCCTCTTGCGTCCACAGTTAATCCTGTTGGATGTGGTTTGTCCTTCTTGGTGGTATGCTGATATTACCCTGGATACCATGGCTTTTGATACACCACAAAGACTTGCTGTCTTGGTCACAGATGCACCAGCAAGACGTGTACTAACAATTTGTCCTCTTTTGAACTCTGGTATGTCCCATAATGTTGTGTTGTTGCAATATTTTAAGCAAATCTGTGCTCTTACCTGCTAATTGAACTTCACACTCTGCTCTTACTGGTGCAATGTGCAATTAATGAAGATTGGCCACCAGACTGGTCTTATTTAGCCATGAAACCTCCCAGACTAAAATGACAGGTGTTTCAGTTTCATTGTCCAACCCCTGTATATATATGCATTTTACCTTGCAAATATCTCATTACAAGAAGCTGTTTTGTTTTTGCATACTAACTACAATTATCAAATTTAAGGAACATTTGTCACAGCACTTTTTTGAACCCAATTTGTGGATATTTAAATATTATATTTCAGTTATGCAACTGAAGTTTAAGAAGAACATCATGCTTGCACTACTCCCTCTCTGAAGTGCAAAGTTGCACATTAACATTTTGGCACTTCACTTCTCCCCACCACTTCCCCATCCCTGTTTGCTCTTTTATTTTAGGCCTTAAACGCATGTCCAGCAAGCCCTCAGCCTCCTTGTTATTTCAGTAACCCGTCTCAAATCTGTTTCTACTGTGTAGCCTGTACTTTGAAAAGGTATTTTAAATGTAATTGTTCATTGGCACGGTTTTGATCTGCACTGTCTATGTATGTCCTTACTTTCTTCCTAGCTTTTGAACATATTATAATAAATGATAATTTTGCTCATTTGTGGCTTAAAAAAGTTGTAACAGTACTTAAATTTACAGCACTGTGCAAAAGTCGGAGACTATTTAATTACCATTATGTACACATTACATTTTTCAGGAAAAAATAAGGATAAATATTAGATTATTTGCAAATCTGCCTAAGCTGCTGGTATTCTCTTAATAATGGACTGACAACCCCAGAACCCAGAACTCAACATTACTGAATGTGTTTGAGATCACTTGGATGACAACAAAACCAGCATCTATAATTAACCAAAATACACATCTCCTTCAAAAATAGCTATAATGAAGGTGTAATAAAGGCAAAGGCTAAACTCAATATTATATTTAATTGCATTTGTACTTCATGTCCATTTTGACTGGACATTTAATAAATTAAAGGTCATAAAATAAATAAAAGCTAGACATATACAAAGTACTATATACATCAGTAAAACGGGAATAGCCCAGCTAGATTAGTCAGTTAATAAAAATGTCAGCTTGTTAACAAATGACAGAAATAACGCTCACAGCCCTAATAATGACTCAGAATTTATTCTCTTGCTGTGATGTCAGTACTCATCAGCATTTAAACCTTTCATGTTTGGCATGTGTTTATTATTTAGACAAAACTAACTTGTCATATAAAGGACGCCATGTTGACTAACATAAACCCAAATGTTCCCAAATGTATGATGATGATTGTTTCTGAGTTTAAAAATGGATCTACAACAAAAACAGACTTAAAAATTTACAAATTTTACCTGATAAAACCTGGTTTCTTAATGGATTATTGCTAGAATTAACAGTTATCAATAAATAACTGATCAATGTTAACCAACGTTATCTAAATTATTAACAACACTTAAACAAGCATTGATTAATCATTAACAACCCTAATAAGAATGCAACAAACAACATTCAGATGGCTGTCGCCAAACTAGGGGAGGGGTCACAAGGGCGGGGGCAACGCTTCACGTAATCAATTACAAAATTGCGCTAATTAGCATAATGTATGCCGATGCGCCACAAAGATGGCCACACCTACTGAAAGCATGGATTTATCCGGAGCGCAAGCTGCAGCTACAAACAATCGCTTGTATGAATCTCAAGTTGTGGGAGTGTTTCACACAGAAACACAACAGTGTGGTGCTTTATCAGCTATGGAGATTGTTGAGAATCCTTTGCAAGCAATGACTGCCTGATATCTGGTAGACATTAAGATCACCAAATGCTGGGTTACCTCCTTTGTGATTCTTTGCAAGGCCTTTACTGCAGCTGTCTTCAGTTGTTGCATGTTTGAGGGTTTTTCTGCCTTAAGTTTTGTCTTACGCAAGTGAAATGCATGGTGACTGACTCAAACATTGCAGAATATTCCACTTCTTTGCCTTAAAAAACTCCTTGGTTGGTTTTGCAGTATGTTTTGGGTCACTGTCCATCTGTACTGTGAAGCGCCATCCAATCAACTTTGCTGCATTTGGTTGAATCTGAGCAGAAAGTATATCCCTGTACACTTCATTCATCCAGCTGATTCTGTCTTCTGTTACATCATCAATAAACACCAGTGACCCAGTGCTATTGGAAGCCATGCACGCTCATGCCATGCCAGGATGTGGCGTGCTTTGGACCATGTACCGTTCCAAGCTTTTTCCATACTTCCACACATCATTCTGATACAGGTTGATTTTAGTTTCATCTGCCAAAAAATGCTGATCCAGAACTGGGCTGGCTTTTTTAGATGTTTTGGCAAAGTCTAATCTGGGGTTTCTATTTTTGGGGCTGATTATTGGTTTGCACCTTGTGGTGAACCCTCTCATGATGTCTTCTCTTTATGGTAGACCTAGATACTGATACACCTACTTCCTGGAGAGGGTTCTTCACCATGGAAAAGATTCTGCAGTCATCCACCACTGATGTCTTCTGAGAATGTCTAGGCTTTTTTGAGTTCCTGAGCTCACCAGTGCTCTCCTAACATTTCCGCTATATCTTTGATTGATTTCTTCTTTTTTCAGTCTAATGATGGCCTGTTTCACTTTCATTAAGATCTCCTTTGACCAAATATTGTGGGTTCACAGCAACAGCTTCCAAATGCAAATGCCACAAGTGGAATTAACTCAAGCCCTTTTACCTGCTTAATTGATGATGGATTAATAAGGGAAAAGTCCATGAAATAGCTTTTGAGATAGTTGTCCAATTATTTTTGGTCCTTTGAAAAAGAGGCAGCTGCATATTAAAGAGCTGTCATTTCTAAACTCTTCCTCCAAATAGGGTGTGAATACCCTTAAATTAAAAGCTGAGAGCCTGCACTTAAAGCCCACATTAATTAAAAATTAGTAATTAGATTAATTAACTAATCGAAAAAATAATCATTAGATTAATCAAAATTAATCAATTAAGAAATCAATCGTTAGGTGCAGCCCTAAGGGGCACACAGACTTAATCTGGTTAGCATTAGCCACTACCTGGAGTTTTCTCTGACCTCATTAATTACAAGAGCAAGGAAATGCATAGTCCACAGTCATTCGCTGACCCAAATAATGAGTTAACATCTTCAACATCTCACACATCATGCCTCTTTAGCAAACCACAACAAAAACTAACATTGGGTGTCAGTCACCTTCTTCCGCTGTTCTCATTTCCCCTACAGACCACGGTCACTGCACTAGCAAATCCTTCACTACAGCACACTCTCCTAAGACCTTTACTTCACATTCAGATGAATCATTCTACCTTGCATTTAACAGGCTGCTGAAATCAGCACTGATAGCTTGCCTTAACACCACACAGAGGAAAACTTCATGGTCAGCCTATAAGTGGCCCTTTGGTCCATCTCTCTCTCACTCTCTCTCTCTCTCTCTCTCTCTCACACACACACACACACACAAGCTCTCCCTCTCACACAGACACAAACACAACCATACACACTTAGTGTTAGTCGCTGCCTCATCTATCCCACAGCCATATTGAGACTGATGACTTGCTTGATTGCCTCGAGCGGGTTGGCAGGGAAGGGATTCGTGTGCCCAGCCTGAGCCAAGGCAGCAGCAGGAGCTGGAGCAGTAAAAAAACAGAGATGGCATCAATCCAATATTCAGTATCTATATTGGGATGATAACAGGATCTTTTAAAATTAAATGTGATTCTGTAACAGGTCTAGCCTGAAACACAACAGAATTACTTGTAGGTCAATTAGATCACGAGCTCTGCCAAATGATCAGAACAACGAGAAGTTTACGATCTTCCACAAACAGTGTTCAGTGCACTGGGCTAAAATTCATTTTCAGCACATTTGCCTCCCAAAGTCTAAAAAATGTAAAATGGTGCAACCGTCCAATCAAATACACAAATTATACACATTTTTAAAAAATATGTAATAATTTTATAAAAATCATCAAATTCGCTGATGACACAACTGTGGTGGGTTAGATTAGGGGTGATGAAGTGGCAGAATACAGAGAGGAGGTACAATGGCTTACAGAACTGCTGCAGAACCAACGACCTGTCTCTCAATGTGGACAAGACAAAAGAGCTGGTTGTTGAATTCAGGAGAGAGCCACAGGAGCACACTCTGCTGACCATCAACGGCTCTACAGTGGAGAACCCAGTGTTCATATTGCAGAGAACCTCTCATAGTCCCTCAACACCAGCTCTATCATCAACACAGCAGTGTTTCGACTTTTTGCGGGGGCTGAGGAAAGCACGCGTCCCCCTCCCACCCACACTCTGTTCTACAGAGAGACAACAGAGAGCATCCTAAGCAGCTGTATCACTGCCTAGTTTGGGAGCTGCACTGCCAGGGAATGCAAGACCCTACAGCGGATAGTGAGGATAGCTGAAAGGATTATTGGAGGCTTTCTCCCCTCTGTCACAGACCTTTACACCACACGCTGCGTCCGCAAAGCCACCAGCATTGTGGATGACCCCACTCAACCCTCCCACACTCTCTTCTCTCTTCTGCCTTCTGACAGAAGGTTTCCGAGCAATCGGGCTTCCACTGCCAGGCTGGGGAACAGCTTCTTTCCCTAAGCTATCAGACTCCAACACCAGGATTCACCCAGGACTCTCATTACACACAAACACACACATACACACACACCCTAAATGTTTTACACAACATATGACACTCCATATGGCCACCACCACAGTATTTAGTCACCATAGAATTTAATATTTAAGATAACATACTCTTTTAGTAATGTTATAACACTATTGCACATTTTGCACACTCTGGAACTGAATGTCGCCTGCTCAGTGTTCTATTGTCCTGTCCTGGCTCCTGTATGTCAGTCTTGTTCTAGCACTTCTTTTTGCACTCCCTGTACTGTTGTACTGTTGTATTCTTTGCAATGTCTAGTCGTGCTGCACTGTTTAGTCTGTGATATAGGTTCCTGTGATATAGGTGTGCACCATATGGTCCTGGCGGAACATTGTTTCATTTCACTGTGTATTGTGGAGATGGTTGAAGCGACAATAAACTGCACTTGACTTGACTTTATTTTGACTTTTGACTGAATTTATTAAATAGGGGCATACACCAACAAGCCACATCATTAGGCATGCCACGTAGTTTTTATACTCTTTGTCCATTTTATTAGCTCCACTGCACTTCATATGTCTACAATTACATACTGCAGTTTCCCTGCATAGTTCTTTAATGTTTAATGGATCCCCACAGGACCACCACAGAGCAGGTATTCTTTGGGTGGTGGATTATTCTCAGCACTGCAGTTACACTGACATGGTGGTGATGATGTGTTAATGTGTGTTTAAAACAACCAGGCATACTATAAGGCAATCTCCTGGGCTGTGGCAATGGACATGCATAGTCACCACCTTCTATTTCTGCAGCTTCCAAGCTCACAGCCCTTTCCAAAGATATATTCCTTTCCAAAAACACATGTTTTATCTGTACTTGTCACCCCTAGGAAAATAATGAAACGAAATAATGAAAATGTTACAGTTCTCATCATACCCATGGAATTCAAGCACCTATTCTTGACATTTTAAAAGAGGGCTAACTGGAGAGGGACATTGTTCGTGTAGCCTTTGATGAAAAAGAAAACGAAAGCTCAGGCACTCACCTCAACCTCAGAAGTCTCCCAGGGGTCAAGGAAGACAGACTTCACCCGGCTGATCTGAGGGATGTTGCGGTGGATACCCGAGCAGCTCTGACACACAAAGACGCCCAAGGTGAAAGACGCCCACTCCGGACCTGCAAGACACAGAGCATGCGTATGAATAGAATTCATAATTACACATGGACTAACAGAAGAAGGGGCATGACAGTGGAGGTTAATATGGCTTATTCAGGTCTTGGGCTGGTAATATTGGTCTTTGAGATGATACACTCACTGAACATTTCAGGCACACTTAGTATGTATCAGTCTCTTAGTATAAACAAAGCTTTACATTACATTTTCACATTTTCTGCAGGAATCAATATTAAGCATGCAATGCTTCTGGCATACTGAAAAAATACATACATAAAATATTAATAATAATAATATGTGCTGTAACTTTTGCACAGGTCACATTTTCTGTTTTTTTTCACCTATATTTTACTATGTGCAGTAAATTATAGGTGTTTGCCCAAAAATCTTTGTTGCTTTTCCTTTTTATCAAAAATATTAACAAAAAATAAATAATTTTCATCGAAAGTACAATGTTTTTTTTTTCAAATCACACAGAAATCAAAAACTACTAGATAAAACCTAACAAGGAAATTTCCATTCATATATTATATTTATATTTTAAGTTCTTAATTTGCACTGATCGATTACAAACCCTTTAGTCAGCCGTGATATCCTGTTTCAGTGACGCACAGGCCAGTTTTCTTTCATGATCAATCCCTATGAGAACAACCAAAGAATACAGCAGTGATGTGCCAGTAAAGGTTGTTGAGACTAAGAATAATAATTAAGAACTTCAAATTGGCTGAAGATCTGCCAGAAAGAGAATGTATGTCTATATTGATCCTACACAATTTGTGGTGGACGGTCCGAGTGGCCAAACAATCTCCAAGAATCACAGGGGGAAGTCTTGGGGTCAGAATGTCAACAATCAAATGCTATCTACACAAGCCTCTGCTGTCAAGGACCATCAATCTCAAGTGGCCACAATTTGCCAGACATTACTGGAACTTCAAGTGGCAGCGTGGTCAGATGAGACCAAAATAAAGTGTTTTGTCAACAAACACCAGAGATGGATTTGGCATAGAAACAAAGATAGCCATGCAGAAATGTGCCTCACCCCCACTGTGAAGTGGGCTGGTGGATCTGTGATACTGTGGGGCTGCTTTTCTTTCTGGACAACTTGTTTGAACACATGGCATCATGGATTCCATTAAATATAGGCAGATATTAAAACCTGGCTGCCTCAGCCAAGAAGCATAATTCACAACTATAACTAGCATAACAACGTAACATTTATCAAAATTTTTATTTTATTAACATTTTTGAGAATCCAAGAACCTGTAGACAGAATTTCCACTGTTTCCTCTTATCACCTTTGTGTGTTAATGTTTAACATTTTTAGTCTATTGCTTGAAAACATGCATGACAGACTGTCATCTTTAATCAAGTAGTTTAGGAGTAAATTTAGACAGACTCATGCAACATTACCTTTTATATTAGGCAAAAGATATGTAGCGTGAGGTATTTTATTTACTTTGCCTTATCTGAAATTATACGTCCTTAATGTGCACTCATAAGTGTGCACACATCAAGTATTTTAAAAATGGGAAAGTATTCAGACACCTGCCCATCACACCTATGAGCTTGTTGGACATCCTTTTCCAAAACCATAAGCAATAACGTGTTTAGACCCTCTTCGTAGCTATAAAAGCCTCTGGGAAGGCTTTCCACAAGATTTAGGCTTTGTCTGTGGGAATATGCACCCATTCAATCAAAAGCGTTTTTTTAAACATAGCGTACACCTACTGGTCCCTATATTAGACACAACCGTACCTTATTAGTAGCCCTTGTAGGTGTACAGGGAGCTAGGGAGCCAATCCCAGCATCATCAGGTGAAGAAGTTTTTTATTGAATGACTCCAATGAAGTTTGCTGAGTGTGTGTTTTGACACCTTAGCTGGTCTTGGTTTGTCTTGGACAGTGCACTCCTCATACTCTGTGGTGTGGTTTGTTTGAAGATGATGGAACAGTTTAGCGATCTTTAACGCCAACTGCTTTCTTAGAAAGTCTGCAAACTACCAGTTAAACCTAAGACTGTAGACTACAAGACTGGCGGAGTTTCCTTCCGCCATCACAGTGTGTTCACTTTTTTCAGCTTTAGGTGTGTTGTTTAGACAGCTACACTAGCTTTAGCCTATGCTAGCACACAGTATGGGTATTCTCAGTGCGCACGCACAGCAGCCTATACTAAAGCATGAAGTAGTGAACGCGAGGAGTCGAGATGTTTTGATTTTTTTTCCCAGTCAGTAGCATGCTCGATAACGTCAGCTCACGCATAGTTAATGCTGCAATTAAGATATGATCATAGATTTTATATATATATATATATATATATATCGCACACCCCTACTCACTGCACTACTTTTATTAGTCATCAATGGTCGGTTTGAGCAATGTTGCTGTGCTAGCTACACACATACAGTGGCAGCATCCGCTATCAAGCCACTACCATACTAGTGACAATAACACTGACAACAGTCCAACAAACAAATGCTTTCTGGCCAGTGGTGGCCCTGTGGTGGATACTGATAGACCGAAAGAAAGAGGCTAAACACTGGGCAGCAACAGATCACAGATAGAATTTGTTATCCTACAAAGTTCAAAAGTTGTGCCTAAGGGTGTAGGTACAATTTAGGGGTATGTAAAAGCTAGCAGTCATTGTTTTTCTGCTTTAAACATATATAAAATTAGGAAACCCCATTTCTGTATTAAGAAATATGGACATATCATAATCAATATTTGATATCTATAGAAAGTGATGTGATTTCCAAACAATGGAAACTAAAGACCTTTTTGTTATTTATAGAATGTAAAAAAATGTTAAAGATGCCAATTCCAACTGAGGAAAACTTATGCCACCAGGTGCCCTAGTAGCTCATGCTTCTCAGTTGTATATGGTTTGTTTTACCCCAGACATGTCTTCTGTTACTGTGTCCAAATAATGGAACTATGGATTCATCTGTCCAAAGTACGTTGTTCCAGATGTCCTTTTTTCTGTCTGGGTGGTTTCTGGAAAACATTACTCTTGCTTTCTTTTTTTATAGCAAGGGTTTCCTCTTTGCACAACTCCCAAGAAAATCAAACTTGTTCAAAACGTCGTTATGATGGCAGATGCATATACTTCGACATCAACTATGGCAGGAGCTACATGTAGATACAGTGATGCCATTTTAGGAACCTTGGAGACTTCTTTATGCATCTTGCTGTGTGCTCCTGAGCTCATCTTGCTAGGATGATCTGACCCGGTCGTGTTGGCAGTTGTTTTGAATGTACTCCTTTTGTAAAATATCTTTTGGACTTTTTTTAGTTTTATTTGTTTAATCTTTCTCTCAATATTGTTAAAATAAACATACGTCTTGGTGTTTAAATATGCTAAGACAGACAATGGTTTTCATGCCGTGTCCTAATTTGTACATACGGATTTCACATGGCCATCTTTAAGTCTCTTTTTTCCCTTAGAGTTAAACTGGTCTTTTTGTTGCTGCGTCTTTGTAACACTGTTATGTAAATTAGCTCTTTTTTGACTGGCTGCTCTGTATTGTGCGACAGGTAGAACACAAGAACTTTCTAGAACTTTACTGTAAACTGTTAAACTGGTGTTGGCTGAAATGGCAGATATATGTAAATATGTTACATTACAAAATTAGTTCATTAAAGGTACAGATTTTTCTTTCCCCACATATGGACCATTCAACTAAATTAGGTTTTCCATAGTATGGATCCTGTAAGTTTAATCTGAAGGAGTAGGAGGAATTCAGAATCTCAATTAAACTTCTTTTCCTATCGGATTTCTTTGCTGATATGCAGCATATGGGTTCACTAAATATACTGGCAGACTAGTATGTGGATCCCTATGGCTAAAGAGAAGGAAAATCAATGCACACACAGCTCGAGAGAGAGAGAGAGAGAGAAAGAGAGAGATAGAGAGAGAAAGAAAAAGAGAGAGAGTGCATCGATTCCCCTAAGAAGCCCATGGGAGCAGAGAGATGGAATGTGAATGTGCTTCATGCCTTCCTCCCATATCCCAGTGGAGGAGTGACAATGACGAGAAGCTCCACACAACATGGAGGGAGACATTAACATTGAGAGCATGAGAGAGAAAATGAGACTGCAGAAGAAGAAAACGCTAAAGAAAAGAAAACTGACTGAAACCAAAGTGTGGTGTCAAAATTACGCTGGATGTCCACTAGATGCAGAAGGAGCTTAGGTTGGTTGATTCCATGCAAACAGTTTTCTGCAGCATTACAGATAGAACCAGCTAGAGCAATTTAATTAAGAGGCAGTTTCAATTCTTTTTAAAAAATACATGTAAACAATGTGGAATGTGTGTGTAATGATGGAATTATCTGATGTATAGAAATTCAGCAGATTACAGTAATTTTGATAGGAACCAGGGGCTGCAATCCCAGCAAACACATAACGTTGCTAAAAGGTGGTGCTTTTACGTTGTCTGAACAAGGTTGTCACAACATTGTCACGATGTAACAACTAAATAACACTGTTTTACTGTATTATTACTACATGTTGGCAACTTTACCAAATTCCATGAAGTTCCATGCAAATGTAATAGAACATATAACGAATTCTAGGAGGTACTGACATACTGACAACATCGCCACTACATTATCACAACATTATCACAACTTTCTGAAGAATTACATTTTAATGTTGTGGCAGCCTTGTGGGCCCTAAAACAGTACGTTGTCACAACGGTGTCACAACATAACTGTGTATGCCGGGACGGCCTCTTTTCAAGCGGAATTTCCACACGGACACAGTTCCACGCGGAACGCTCACAAACCAGGCTTAGCACAAGTTTTTACAGAGTGTGATCAGTGCTACAGAACCATTTGGGTATACAGATTGATACAGCAATCTGCTGATGGCTTCTGAGATTTCATGAATACTGTGAAACCACACCTTGCATTACCTCAAAACTGAAACAATCAGATTGAAGTTTGATTTATTTAAACAATCCATAAATAAATAAACAGGTTTGATTTTGGTAAATGAAGCTACAGTCCCACAAGTTCAGATTATGACTCCAAATGAAAAAACAAGTGAATGGTGTTTACCAAAATGAAACCTGTTCCACATTGTTTAAATCAGCAGTCTCCTAACTAGTAAAAAATAAAGTAACCAGTGTTGGAACGATAGCTAGAAATCAACATGTTCTGGAGCATGTATTATTCTGTTAGCCATTCGCCAAACAACTTGTTTGTGTAGTTTTCTTTAGTACTTGCTCTGATGTGGAGGCACAATAGTTGGAAACAGTACGGTCTTGGGAACCAGTGGAAAAGATGTCTACAACATAAAACTGTTGTATTTATTATTCAGATCAAACCATCAATCATGCATCCTCTGTATATAATGTTTATGTGTAAAGTTGACAATACAGGTGCAATAGCAAATGAACACTGTTGACACAGTACCTTCATAATAAAAAAAAAATTGGCAGCACGTGGTGTTGATAAGTTGCCTTGGTGACAGATAGTGGTGACTGCAGTGCAGACTTTCCTGAACAATACAGTATGTAAAACCAAGCTCAGTGGCCAGCATGATCATCAGGCACGAAATAAGAATAAATACTATAGTCCATAAATAGCTCATATGGCAGAAACTCTACATGGTGAGTCAATAATACGCCATAATCAAAAGAAAAGAAAACAAAAAACAAAACTTGTAGCTCTTGAACATCCACATGTGAACAATTCTGAACAATATTTACTGGTGCATTTAACATTAGCATTTAACATAAAAACACTGTGAACCAATGTGAATTGGAATAATGCTTTTTTATTTAAGGAAATTCTCTTAACTGTTTATTCAAAGGTTTAAAACATTACATTATAGAAATGCTCGTTTATATTGGTCAAAGAACCTAGAGGTCAAATAAACTAGAGGTTACAAACTCATGGTATGACCATCAGAAAATACAAAGGCAACGCTTGAATGAACCAGAGAGATTTTTGTTGATTGTGCTATGGTCGTGCTGCCCAATCTCAAAAAGTCTCGCTGACTGTGCTTTAAGCAGAATTCTCTACCATTCGCATTACCATAAAATGTGCTCTCACTACTAAAATATAAAATCTCTTGATTCATCTTTTTGTCCAGGAGGTTGTAAAAACTGCTTGATGCATTGTAACGCATAGCTCTGAAAGCAGCAATGCAACTGAATCAAAGTACACCAATCAGTCACAACATTAAAACCACCTCCATGTTTCACATTTACTGTCCTTTTTAGCAGTGTCACTTATCATATAGGTGCACGGTGTAGTTATACAATTACAGGCTACAGTCCATATGTTTCTCTGCATACTTTGTTAGCCCCTTTTACTCTTCAATAATCAAGACCAACAAAGAGCAGGTAGTATTTGCGTCATTCTTTTAACTAGTATTTTACAATTGAAATCACACAACTGGCTATTGGAGTTATAACAAAAGACCAACTTACATAAAATGCAACAGAAAATATTTACGATTTATATATTACCGCTATACTACATAAATTAGAATAATATTAACTTAGCAACATTTCAACTGAGCTAATTTATTACACGCAAATAGAGTACAAGTCCAAGTTAATCACAGTCTCCAATACCCTGCTTCATCCACATCAGAGTTTACAATTACCAATAAGCCCCAAGACTTTATTTGCAGGGAGGCTGGAGCTAACAGCAAGGCTTGAAAAGGACAAGGCAGATTTTGACAGGCGTTTGAAGTGTGGGTGACACAAAAAGGCTGGGACATAAAGATGGATACAAACAGTTGGCTGCGTAATCAATTGAGCATCATATCGTGTTCCCCTGAGCGCTGAAACACTGAAACAACTGGGTGTGCCACTCTCCGTTTTCCATAGCGTTTGAGGTTTCAGCCAGATTAGTTCCAAACCATCCAACACAGAAAATAAAAGGAACGCAACCATTTCAGATCATCAATGGGATGGTTGCGTGTGTCTCTGTATCTCCTTCAACATTTCTACATCAGGGCGGGTAAACAATTTACTGCCGTGTTTTGAAGAAAAATGGTCAATTCCATCTGGCCGATGACACGCGCTGACGGAGCAGTTCCCTACATCTTCTCTCTGTCATTTAAAAGGGAAGACTTGTAGCCCGACCACAAACTGGAGCCTGGCTGTTTTTCAGAAGTCGCTTTGGCAGGCTCTTCCGATTCAGGGAAAGTTCATGGAGAGTTCAGATTATTAGAAAATCTCTTTGAAACTAAGAAGTTTGTGTGATGGGGAACAGCGGAATGCTGCCACTCATCGTTTTTCAAAGAGAGAGAAAGAAAGAGAGACAGAGGGAGGGGAGAGGGGAGAGAGAAAGAAAAGGTAGGACAGAGAAAGAAAAACAGCTGAGGAAAGGACAAGTTTCTATGCTTCACTGTGTCACCTTGGGACACAAGTTGCAGGGCCATCTGTTCTATTGTAAATGTTAATTATGACGGCAGGTAAACAAGCTCAACAAAACCAAATGTTTATCCATGCGTATTCATGTATGACTGTGCTTTACGATTCACATAATTAATGAATTCCCCAACAACTTTCACTGTGTCCCATTTCTCTGAACAGTTTAGTCATATTTTTGGAGGTGGAGGTATTCAAGCTTTATAGTGTGGGACAAGGCGTTTGACAAGTTTGCAGTCATGCCTTCCCTCTGAGAGCCCTTAAGACCTGCCACTCCAGAGGCATGACAGCAAAGAAACAAAGTAGCTTGATAAACTTATCATTACCAAATAAACCTTTATTATATACATTCAGTTCTCTTGATTATACCTGCCACTATTACTAGTAGGCCTATCCCTTTTGTTACTAAAACCTAAGCTACATTCAAAAACATTCCGTATTACAAAACAGTGCACGATAGTGAGCAATGCTATTTCATTTCAACAATAAATCTTCCAGCCACTTAATATTAAGCAAAGCCTATGTAGTAAACAGCGAATGCCATTATTAAGGCAGTGCTCAAGCAGCCACTGATACCAAAATGAGCCATTTTTAACTGAAGCGCTTCACTTAAGAAGAGTACGGAGGCATCTCTATAATCGAGTAATATACCAATTATTTTATTGAATAGTCAAGGTTTTTAAAAAGCCTGAACAATCAAACTTAATATTACCTGAATAACAAACGATTTATTCCAAAAAACACAGAAAAACCTGAAAGCGTTTTGAAGGTTTCAATATAACACAAACAAAATGCTTAAGATCAGAGACCACAAAAGTGGATACAGCTTGTTCAGAGCCAGGGACCAGCAGACATTTGATCCCCCACTTTTTAAAGGACTGGAGCTTTTTGACTTGTTTCAGGATTTTAACAATGAAACAATCTCCCCTCTTCTCAAACTGCATGGCCTGCTTAACTACATCCATTAGCCAATCTCCATTTCACAAACCCTAAAGCGTTCATGATGGTGTGCTTATGATGAGGACAGCTATATCTCACTACCCTAAGAAATGTTGTTTTTTACTGAGATACTGACACACAACTAATGCTCTTCGTCAGTTTCTGTTACTACACTATGTGAATGTACTATGTGAATTTTTAAACTGTCAGTTTGAATATTTCTAGGATGTAAAGTTTTCTCTGGCTGAACCTATTGAAACACAGGCTGAACACATATACTGAGAATGTAGGGACGAGAGGCAGTTTTAGTCAGGTGGAGGTATGGCACCACCCTTGACCTTCATTATCATACATCGGTCATGCATGCTATACACAACATAACAAGAAAAAAGGCACCCCACCCAGTGAACAGAAAGCAGGTTTAAATGCAATTAATCATGTAAGGATGAATTAGGCTTGCTAATTTAGCACTGAGCGTAACAAATTAACAGCGTAGAAGCTGAAGGAAAAGAAGATGAGGACTAGAAGAAAAGACACGATTCTAACAGACAGCAGTACATTCGGTTTGATGCTGGTGGGGATGAGGGTGGAAGTGATTACTGATTCAATTTTGCCTTTATCAGCACACTAACACTGTTACCAAAAACAAGGCAAAACAATGATTGGAGAGGCTACTCATGTTGCATAGGAAAGTTTTCGGCTTATCTTTCAATCCTCAGCTGAGTTCCAGCTCATGACAGATGCTGCAGGAACTATCCTACAAAATGAGAAAATTAATCCATTCAACAGTAGAATATATGCAGTTTACCACTGCCAAGAAAACAGACAAGTGTACAAGCCTACCGCCTGAGCAAACACAGTACGGTGGAAGAGAAGCACATGAGATTACTGTAAATCCTACACTACATGTTCAAAAGTTGGTAGTCTCGCACTAATCCGACATTTCTTATTAAATCAAGGGTATTAATAGGGAGTTTGTCCCATTTGCTGCAGTAACAGCCTGTACTTTTCTGGGAAGTCTTCACAGTAGATGTTCTAACATTACGAGGATTTGATTGCATGCAGCCACAGGAGCATTAGTGAGGTTGGCTACTGATGTTGGATGATTAGTTCTGGATCACAAACGCCACTCCAACTCATCCCGAATGTACTTAAAGACATTTACAATTGCATCACTACAGAGAACGCAATTCCCCTGCTACCACAGCCCAAGGCTGGGGAGCTTTATACTCCCTCACCGACGCTCGTCATTGGATATAGTGATTTTAGGCTCATGTGCAGTTGCTCCAGCCCATCCATTCTATAGGCAATATATATTTCTTTCTGTGTGTGCCTAATTATTATAAATACTTGCCTACTACTCAGTAGGTGAAATTAGATACATCTATGCATAGCACTTGATTTACAACTGATTTGGCTCAATAAGGTTTTGATCATTAGCTAATGTGATTCAGGTTACAGCAGGGTAGTGGGCATTGCCATATGTTGCTACAAATTATACAGAATTTGCGATTATACTTTAATGTAAGACCACATTTTTAAGACTATATAACCTTCATAAGCCTTTTATAAGCTATGTTAACTTTTGTAAAAGCTTATTTTAACAAATATCAGTGTGCTTTTGCCATTTCTACATAATTTCACTGGCAGCAAATGTTATAATTCATACTTGTCGGGATAAGCTTTTAAAAATGTCAGTATGGACTTATAATAGTTGTCATGAAAGGCTTATGTAGGTGTAACTTTATGAAGGGCATTCTTTATAGAGTTTGTAAATTTGTATGTATGGAGCAAGTTTCTCTGGCAACAGTTAGCTAAGTCATGTGTTGTACACTACACAAATATCATTCAAAGTCAAATATCAATTGACTTTCAGGATCAACGAGTCAACTTATTCTCGTTTTCCCATCTGTGCCAACCAAATGCCCAATAGTAAATTCTAAGAAAAGATATTTACTGAACTGCTCTGCTGATATGCACCCACTGAGGCTTAATCAAATGAGCATGAGGTCTGTAGAACTACAGGAGGCATTTCATTGAAAGTACCACTATGAGTGTACAATACGGCAGGCAGCCAATACCAGAAGTGACCTTTGAGTTGCCTTATGCACTTAGCACCCCGTGTAATGTTGATAACATCATTGTTATGTCATAGTCTGGTAATAAACCTGCAAGTTATTCAGAGTTTGACAAACTGCAAAGTTTCCCCGCCAAGGTGATATTTGAGGAACAGATGGAAGTTCATACTCAATGCCATCACTCTTCTTTGCTAACTGGGTAATGTCTCGAGTGGGCTTCCTAATGCACCTCTCCAAAACACAGACTTTATGTGCAGCGGCTATTATAATGGAACTACACGCTGCATCTGTGGGAGGACTGTGCCTTTCTCTTGTGAACCATCAACTGTATTCAGAGGTCAGCTAGTTTATTAGACCCCATTTCATGGACATCTACTGCAATTATACAGCAGTTAAAGCAAAGATGTAATCAGAGTGGGTTTAAGGGAGGAGGAAAATGCAAATTTAAATAAACTGAAATAATAAGGTGGTGAGGCAGGGATATATATATATATATATATATATATATATATATATATATATATATATATATATGGGTTACTTCTGGTCTGGTACTGCACACTCAAGATGCACTAGAGCACACAGTCACACTGGAATTGGGGGATAATTGAAGTCACTATCCTTATTAAACCATAAGCACATTAATACACCTGCTAAATCTAAACAGAAATCCTACACGCCCACATACTGTAGTACAGTGCAGGAGTGAGACTCTGGCTACTCTCAACACAACCGCAATGCAAACAGGACTGATGACTCTACAAGCAATAGGAAAAGGTGTTGCGTGACTGAGGAAGGTGTGACCGAGATACGAAAGAAATGAGAAGTTTTCGGAGGGGGAGACTAGGCGTAGTCTATACCGGTTTGGCCATTGTAACTGAGGTCTGTGACGTTTTGCCCCCCTCAGAAACCCCATTCACTAAAATAGCAAAGTCTCAAAAAGATACAAGCGATTATGTACGGGGGTGATACCTCGTCCTAAAGTACATCTGAAGCCTAAACCAGACTTCCAACTGTTTCACACTCGCAAACCTCTGATTCTCCCACTCTGTTTATGCATGCAGCTTTGCGTTTTGGGCTCAGTCGCAAAAGACGACCTTTCTGCCGAAACCCTCCGTGTATTGAGTCAGCGGGGCTGCAAGGACCTCACCTGGTGCGCCGCAGTCAGCGCAGAGCCCGTTTCCCGGCCTGTCGAGAAGCTCCTGCAGCTGGCGTCGGTTCGTCTCTTGCTCGGAGGCCATGTCGAAAGCTGAAGGAGGCCGTTTATACAGGCGGACTGCCGAACTGCAGTGGTTTTCTCTGTCTTTCTCTGCCGCTGTGTGCTTTATCTCTCTCTCGCATACACGCGCGCGAACAGGCAACGAGCTCGAGACGTGCAGGCGCGTCAGGAGGCTCGAGACTGGCGGCGCATTTCCCAGCACTAAGTGTCGGACAGCCTACAGAGGTCGGTTAGACTTCAGTAAAGAGCGCTTAAATCCCGTTGACAGTCTTTCGCGGACGCTTGAGCGGCGAATGAATTCCGCATCGCTCTCTTAACCGGCTTTTCTCAGGGCTCGCCTTTTTTTTTAACGCCCTCCCTGTCAGAAACAGAGACCCCCAGCGGCCACGCGATCACAGCACGCCTCCCACAGTCTTACGCAGCTCCTGCCGTATAGACTAAGAAACGGTATGTTCAAGTTCACTATAGACGGGAATTAAATTGAGGTCGTGTTGCAATTATGAAACTTCATGGGTTACAAAGTGGAAGTGGTCATTCTGTTACAAAACCAGACATATAGCCTGCAGGTGTTTTGTTCTGTCCACACCACAGAAATTCAGTGTAGACGTAAACACAGCACAAACCAACTTAAGCAAAAGAACAGATTTCAGATTGTAAAGAATCTGGCATTTTAATTAATGATCCAAAATACAGACATGTCATAAATTTGGTAACCACATAAAAACAATGGTAAAAAAATAGGCAAGTAACTGTGTGTAATAGCCTAGTTTTGTGAAAACGGCAATATTCCATACAGCAACGGTCCTCTAGGAGATCTGCCCTCCTGAGTTTTGGTTCCAACTTTAACCCAGCCCACTAAACACTAATGCATCCGATTCCAGCCAATCAAGAACTTCTAAACAAGTCAATTATCTGGAGCAGGTGGCAGACTGGAGAATGAACCAGTCTCTCAAAAAGCTAGATCTCCAGGACCAGCGATGGTGACCAACTGCCTTACAGTATGCACAAACACCCGGGGGGAGGATCTACACTAGAGTGGGCACAAAATGTGATGACAGAGCTTTTAAGTACAAACAAAATCCTGAGGAAGGAAAAAAAATGCTGCTTTAATGAATTAGACTCAGAACCAAAGGTTAATTCTTTCTGTCCATTCGGACTGCAGCCTGAAGAGTCCGCCTTGTCTCAATCAATCATGGTGCGACGTGGCACTGAAAACTTCGTAGAGCTCAGGGACAGCCTTCCTATCGGGAGGAGTTGGAGCTGGAGCGTGAGCGATGGCGCCTGCGACCTGGAGACCTGGAACGAGAGCGTCTTCGCACTGGCGAGCGGCGTCTTGGTGACCGAGACCTGTAAGAGCACAGCATGCTTCATTAAACGGAGGAGACTCACATGCACAGTGCAATCATATGACTATATTTCAATGAGTTTAAAAACACTTTTGAACAGTTTCTTCAAAATAACCCCATTAACAAAACTGTTCATAGAAGATACGCCTAATTTTCATCATTCATCACGCCTTATATTCATCAAGACGTACACTGAAAGTATGTTTTTGGCCTCTCCTGTAAAGTTGGAGATACTTGTTTTTCATTGACGAGAGAGAGACAATCAAGATAATAAAGGCACCTGGCTATTTTGGAAATAATAAAAAGTAGAGTTGAGAGTTATATAGTGAGAGTTGAAATTTCCCATAATTTAGCAAGTTTACTTAAAGAAAGCTGATATTAAATAAAAAGATCATTTTAATCAGGGCCAATATTATGCAAACTGTAGTTCATTTCCTTTGTTTATTGCTTTTAGTTTTCTTTTGTACAATCTTAGTTAAGCATGTACTATAGAGGCAATGCTGTTAAATGCAGTCAAGCAAATGAGACAAAAAAAACCTAATCAAGAACTTTATATTTTCCTGTCAGTTTGTTGATTTTGCCACATTTGATGGACCTGATCTTCAACCTATAGCTCGGACCAAGTTCATGTACACTGAGCTGGTTTGGAAATTAATCTGCTTTTTGTACAGCCACCGTACAACATTGTTCTTGTCTTTGTTGGGTTGAAAACTAAAATAGTTATATATAATAATAATAATAATAATAATAATAATAATAACAACAATAACAACAACAACAACAACATTCTTGTCTCTACCACCTAAGGTTTGCCTACCTGACCTGAATCACTGTTCATAGGTAAGACCTAGCTATTAAATGATGCCATGCCAGCTGCACAAACTAAAGGGGACAATACATACCTTCTCCTCATGCGAGGTGGAGTACGACGCCACATGGGGGGAGGAGGGGGCATCCTGCGGGGAGGAGACAGCCTACGGGGGGCAGGTCGTACCCTTGGAGTTAGAACAGCTGTTGCAGTGATTTCCTGACCATCTATTTGACCTGGTGTTTGTGAAAAGAGTTAAAACAAGAGGGATCAGTTTTAGTAATTCTTCTGAGTCAGTCAGTTGATGTCTTTCCTAACAATAATCATTACAATAAAAAAGTTTGGTGAAAGAAAATAACCACTTAGTATTACAAAATAAAATATAAACACGAAACATTTTCCTAAAATGCAGCAAAACTGCACGAGACAAAATTGGCATAGAAAAAGAATCTTTATTTATAGAGCACCTTTCATACCAGTGGCAGCTCAAGGTGCTTTACAGATATTTTTTATCCGTAATAATTAAAAGCAAACCAAAGATGAGCATCAAAATTATTTTTATTTATTTCATGTTTTATTTAAACAGCAAGTGAACATTAAGCTCAACTGTCTAATAGAAGGTGAAATTGAGTCATAGTTATGAAGCACAGTAAGTAAAATTGGTCTCTCCACATTATCTGTATTTTACAGAAGGCATATGCACACGATCAGTATCTGCAGATCCAAGATCACAAATTGGAACATAAACAGAGAGGCATCCTGTGGTGTAATCTGGTGATAGATTATTCAGAGCTTTATATAGACCAGTAGCAGAACTTTAAACTTAACAGTATAACAATTAGATTTCAGTGTACAGTGGGAGTTGGAAATAAGTGCGAGCCAACTGTGTTGGAGGCATATAGACCCACAAGAAAACAACCCTGAAGTGTAGTATCAGCTAAATAAAGCAATTACTATATTCCCACTCCCTTACATCAGCTGCCTTAGTATTAATTTCCAGGCAAAATGTTGCCTCTGGGAAATTATACAGAATTCCTAGCACCTGCCTTAAATGTCTTGCTAAATGATCTGGGGAAAATGTTTTTCTGACCAATATGTCAACTGTAATTTAAATTGTAATTATTTCTATGAATTTAAATTAGGACTGTTTGGGCCAAGAAGACTAGAATATTTGTTTTTGTGTCAGACTGCCAGTGGCTTTGACACCAGGTTTTTTGCTTCTAATCTATGAGAAGTTTGCAAGCCCTTTGATAACACAAAACATCATATCTGATAATGTAGGCCATTATTTTTTTAAAGCTCCTGCAATTTGGAAATTACACTCCTTTAAATTGTGATTTTAAATAAATACAATGAATCTTTTAGCCCTACCTCCATCCATGTGTTTTAAGGCCTTCTGTGCTTCCTCAGGAGTCTCATACTCAACGTAGGCATAGCCCCTCGACAGGTTTGGATGAAATCGGTCGGATGGCATGTCAATCATTTTGATCTTCCCATACGTAGAGAATATTTCTTGAATGTGATCCTAAATTTAAAACAAGTCAATAAACACAGACACCTTGCACATTTGATTACTTTATTTTATGTAGTCAGTTTAACATAAGAAAGCCTTGTAGACTGCACTTTACCTTAGTGACATTCCTGGTCAGTCTTCCCAGGTGAAGTTTGGTAGGTTTAGGGCTAGGGCTCCTCCTCTTCCGCTCTTTGTCGTCACCCCTTTTCTGCGATTTGGACCTGCACAATGATTAAAACATTGATCACTAAATAAGAGGCTCAGTAAATTTTATGTAAGGTCATGCTACGTTTTCATTATACTCTTGCTTTGATAGAAAGGGATGTCAGTTACCCCATAAACTTATATAAAAATACAAAATAATAATACAAAAAAAAAAAAAAAAACCCTTCTTCCCCAGTATGCATAAACACAGAATGTGGATGCATAAACCAGGGGTTTCAAAACATTTTAATACACCCGGTTTAAACCCTGCAAGCTGTTAACTGTATAAAATGGACATCTGATATTAATTTATATTATGTAAACTAATTTGAGTAAAAACAGGACAATAAAAACTATTTTTACAAGGTTGTTTTCTTAGTCTTGAAGAGAAGCCAGAAGTGATCTTGTAAGAGAATAGCACAGAATAGCATAGAGGGAATAGCACAAGAAATTTTGGGCTGAATATGGACAAAAATGTAGCTGAAATGTATTTTCTAAACCAATCCAAAGCTTTGTAAAGGCAAGGTTCCAGGTAGGGGGTGACTATGCGTAGGGGGACAGAATACACATATTCTCATTATCAGATCACATGTGATGCCACAACAGCATATTTTCTGAAATGTTAAATATGATGCTATTAAGATCCTTCCAATAACAGAACACCACATATGTGAACCATATGTTAACTAAATACAGTCAAAACAAAACACTAGAGTGGCTGAAATAAAGCCTGAACAATCTGTTCTCAACATTGTGACAATACTGACCTTTGCAAGATTGTTACCACAGAGGGCTGCAGTATACAAATTAATCATCTAGCAAATAATATAATCTAACAAAGTAATGCAGTATGAACTTTAAACTTGAACCATCATGTCAAAGAACAGCACAAAAACAAGGTGTTTACTTTATTGCAAGGCACACCGCAAAATGCAGCAAAATAATCATTGCATCTTGTTCATATACAGTAACATGGAATCTTGTCCATATGAGAGCATGACATGCCCATGAAAAACATTTAACTGGAAAATAAAGGAGCTCTACTTCAAATTGGGGGTACATGATTTTTTTTTTTTAAATCATTCTGGAAACACAGTACAAGTAATGAATGTGGCCTACTTTGAACGTGAGCGTCTGCGATTGTCATGCCGGCGGCGGCTAGGGCTGGGCGACCCTGAGGATCCAGAGGAGCTGGATGAGCGGGAGGAGCTGGAGGAGCCAGAGCGACTAGAACCTGAGGAGGAGCTGGAGCCACTGGAGGAACCAGAGCTGGAACCAGAGCTACTGCTTGAACTGGAACTGGACCTAGATCTTACAGCAAAAGAAGGTAGAAGGTACACTATGATGAGCACATGATGAGATGGTGCCAGAGGGGAAAAATGTCTGAAAAGTAAAAAAAGAAAAAAGTACTGTATTAATCTTACCTGCTGCTGCTGCTTCCAGTAGAGTTACTGCGTCGTTTACGGTTCTTGTCCCTTCCCCTCTCCTTCTCAGCACCCTCCTTTGCCCCAGCCTTTTCTTTGCCTCGCTCTCTGGCTTTATCTTCTGATCGCTCCCTGCGTTTGGTAGGTGACGGTGCCCTATATGTATGTTAATGGAACAAAACAGTTCAAAAGATGACATAAACGACCGAAAATCATAGATAGATAGATACTTTATTGATCCCGAAGGAAATTTAGCAGCCAGTAGCAGTTACACAGTACAAAAACAAAGTAAAAAACACAGTACAAAAAACAATAAGGTATATAAAGAAGAATAAAGAACTCCAATAGTAAAAAAGAATATATACAAGAAGGTAGGTAGTGCAGTACTAAATTAGGTAATGTGCAAGAGAAAAACAGGTATCAGTAGATATATGACAGTACTGGGATATTTATTAAAAAATAAATAAATGTGCAAAGATTGTATTTAAGTAAGTAAGTAAATGTCACCTACTGCTAGGATTATTTTACACCAAATTAGTCTAGTACAAATTGTGACTTTAGTTTACTACTCAATAGTGTGACCTTGTACCTCATGTAAAACTACTTTATATAGTGCTACAAATTCACTTTAGAGGGGTATAGAGTTTTTATTGTACTCTGGAGAAGAAAAACATTTTAATGATGCTGGGCAATAAAATGTACATATTTTACAGAGTGTGTAATCTGTATCTGTAATAATAACCAGGTGGATTTTACGTTAGTCCCAGTTTTTCAAATGCGTGTGTGGGCATCGTAAGACACGTTAAAAGTGAACATGAAAAATATCCCATATCGCCATCAATCCACAATTC
Source organism: Megaleporinus macrocephalus (assembly GCA_021613375.1). Taxonomy (NCBI): domain Eukaryota; kingdom Metazoa; phylum Chordata; class Actinopteri; order Characiformes; family Anostomidae; genus Megaleporinus; species Megaleporinus macrocephalus. The sequence goes on from CM038719.1 coordinate 28,243,011, forward strand.
CTAGATCGCTACGCCCCTACTGCTGTAGACAAACACTCAATAGATAAACAAATTAAACCTTAAAAAACATAGACATGGGAACCGGTATCGAGCGTAAACCTGAACAAAAACGTTGCTGAGAATGGCTTTTTATTCGAAATCCACGTTCCATCTTAAACGGTGCAGCTGTTACACTCTGGCGCCTGCTGCACCATTTAAGGTGGAAAGGGCGATTCGAATAAGAAGCTAACTTCAGAAAGCAAGCAGTGGAGCTTTTCCAGCAAATAGATAGCGCTAGAATGTAACTGCTGCACCATTTAAGGTGAAACTGGGAATTCCAAAAAGAAGCTAATTTAAAGAAGATGAGTTTTCCAGCAAACTGATAGCGAGCAACCTGTTAGATAGCTAACGCATAAGCTAGCAGGCCCGAGTGTGTGCGAACATACTCAACCGGCCACCACATCAGCTACTTAAAATCATCTTCGGTTGTTTGAATGCCGCTTTCGTAGCGAATAATTCAAGTATACTTTATTGCACCCCAATACAATACACCTATACATGTCAAACCAGTGTTGTTAAGCTTTGGATGCCGCTTTATTACGTTAGCTAATTCGATAACATCCTCAACTCAGCCACCAGTTAGCCAGTTAGCTAACAAATGTTAGCCAACCATCCAGTCCGGCAAAGCAGCTCTGCAAACACGAGACGACAACAAACATGAGCTACAGTTAGTCCGTCGTGTGCTACATTCTTACAACGTTTTACCTTCCAACTATACACGATATTATGCGGTAGAAGTAACTTACTGCACAACTTTCATTCATTCATTAGTAAACATCAGTTACAGGCTGAGGCCACAATGTAGCTAGCAACTGGCTAGCGTGCTACTTTAGACTGAATAACACTCAAAATAATAATTAGAAACCCAGCTAGATACGTTTTAATAAATCACACGGATCTGCAACCATTATTTAAAGGGTTGCAGAAATAATCGTGGCACCATTTTCGACTGAAAAGATTTTAGACGACCTTAAGTATACTCACATCTTCTCAAGGCTCACGCTCTCCACAGCTAAGCGACGGCGCCTTCATTTGCGTTAATATCCCGGCGACGTCACTACTGCGCGACGGTAATTTTTTTCCAGAGCTTCTGTTTATGAATTGTTTGAATTGTTAGTGTCATTCTCTTTGTTTTCTAAACGAGCAAGCAAGCGTCTCGTTCTTTTCAGCCAAGTAAAAATGTGCATTCGCTCTTCGGAACCGTATAGTTGTGATTTAGCTGCCAGCTCCTTTGTGCATATAAATATTCCATCGTCGCGTTGAGGTGAGTAAGTTAGCTAAAAAGCTAATGCTGGATCTGGATAACGGTCTAACTAAAGCTAACGTTTCTGTCAGGCAAATGTTTTTCACTGGCGAACTTTGACTGCACTGCAGACATAATAATAAATTAATTTCGGAGATATTATTAACTGATCTTAAAAATCAACACATTTCGGACTATTTCCTCCCATTACAGTTAAGTTATGCTGTCTGTGTAACAGAGTCGGGGGTTCCGTAAAACTCAGACTCGCTACCAGTTTGCTGGGAAAGCTGAAATGCATTCTTTATTCGAATTCATTGCCCCACCTTAAATGGTACAGCAGTTACCTTCTGGCGCACGTTAGCTTCTTATTTGAATTCCCATGTAACTGCTGCACCATTTAAGGTGGAACGGGGAATTCGAGTAAAAAGCCAACTTCAGCCACGTCTTTCTTCAGGTGTATGCTCAATAACAGACCCACAGCGTCGTGTAGTTGAAACACGAACGTAATAAGTTGGATCGTGGTTGTTGTTCTCTGTTATTGGCCATTCATACTCTAAATAATAGGTGATCGTGACTCTGTAACCTAACACAGGCTTACATTTTAGGCATTATACGTACTGCTGAATTGTACACTCACTTAATTAAGTCCACTTACTAATTACCTTGTAGCTAGTTTTTTATAGTTGCAGTTTTTTAGTTCTACAATTACAGCTAGCAGTCCATCTGTTAAACTTAATTTAACATATTCATCGATGGTCAGACCCCCTCACAGGACCACCACTGAGCAGGTGTTATTCGGGTGGTGGATCAATGTTTCCTGCATTTGTTTGTTTTTGTTTTTAACTTGGTGTCACTGCAGGTTTGGGAATAGTCCACCAACCCAAAATATCCGGCCAACAGCACCCTGTGGCCAGAAACTGACCAAGGCTATCATTTCTAACTTCTAATCTCTACAAGGAGTACCAACAAGGTAGGTGTGTCACACAAAATGGACAGTAAATATACATGCGCTCCACCACCAAAAGAATACCTACCCACCAGTGGTCTTATGAGGGTCATAGGCATGGAAAAATGGAGCAAAGAAAGGATGACAAGTTATGTGGAGTAATAGATACAAAAATATATGTAAATGCAGCTGTAAAGTTGAAAATGTATTTAATTGGTCAATGATTGTAGATACAAGTTGGGTGTATGTAGTAAAGTGTTCAGTGATATTACATAAGCATTGTGTATGTTGCTACCTGGCTGTTCCTGGATCAAACCTTATATCTTATATCTTTTGTAGTCTGATACGACTTCATAGAGTGACAATGGGCAGGCTGGATGATGCTGCGAAGCGCAAGGTGGTGGAACTTCGAGAGGCAGGCCTGAGCTTCCGCAAGATAAAAGCCGTCTTGGAACTGGAGAACATCAAAGTGTCAGCACAGGCCATCTACTTGTTCTTAAAGGAGTTTCATGGAAGAACTCGGCCAAAAGACTCCACACCTGGGAACAGTGGACCTGCACCAGTTTCAGGGTTGGCGCTGGCAAGGGACGTGGGGCTCAACGAAGTAAGGCAAAGCGGCTGGAGTGAGCAGCAACTGAGGAGTCTGCTGCGCGAGGCCTCCCGCATCACAAGTTACCCATCCCCCCCAGACTCTTTAGGGCAGAGTGGGGCACCTCAAGACTCCAGGGCACAGTCTTCAGGTACAGCCGCAGCTAGCCATGAGCAGCAGGAGGGAGATGGGAAAGACGAGGATGTCCGTATAGTCAGCGTCACCTCACTGGCGCAGAATGTTCACCATGGGAGCATTAATACAGTACGATCAGGGATTACCTCAGGAGCAATGACAAGCGCGTTTTCAAGGAGAAGATACACACCCTCACCAGCCAATCCAGTTCTTGTGGCTCGGAAACGGCTCCTGGATAAGGCATTATTCCACAGGGCAAGGGTATGCAACCTCTATTTGACAAAAGTTTCAGTTTAGTTTACTTTAATATAGGTATGATTTGTGTTGCATTGTGACATTCTTTGTGCATTGTACCTCTTTTTGTTCAGGTAAGGGACAGTGGTCCTCAGTCTGGCCCACAGGCAGTATCATTACCGAGAAGAGATCAGGCTTGTTTCACTGGCTCTGAAGGGAGGAAAGTAATATTACCTCAAACAGCTTCATATGATCTCACAACAGCCCGGCCTCCTCATCTGGTAAGTAAAAAAACATCCAGAACCTGTTTGTGGGTTGATGAATAATCATTTACTCGCTAAAACATTTTGGTACTGGATAATAATAATAATAATTCTAAATATGTGCATAATTCTATATTCTAAAAAAACAAAATGGTTTAATGTGGTTTAGTACTCTGAAGAAGCTTACAATGTGGTGTTAAGAACCAGGATCAAACTTTCTGCAACACATATTTATGAATTATATAAAACAACCATTGAACCTACACTTCTGAGTTGTATATACAATGTGGATCATGTTAAGGTAATGGTAAATAGCTTGCATATAACTGCATTTCACAAGTATTTAGACATAATTCTTTATATTGATATGGAAATTGCAAGGTATCATCAGTTACTCCTACAAGTCGTCTCTGTTTACACTTAATGTACCCTAAAGCAAGATATTTTTAATAACATTTTGTTCTTGTTGTGGTAAGTTTATTACTTTTCTGAGGATGTATATCATTACAGTCAGTAATATTCCCACCCTTTGTGAAAATGCACAGTTTAAATTATGGTGTACTTTTTCTGTGATTCTCCTATACTAAGTAATGTCTATTATTTACTGTATATGTTTCACATTTATGTTTATATGTACACTGGATACTATAATAACCATGGACATGTTGTATGGTAATAAAAGATTGATCATTAATATGAATTAATTTACACCAATTCATTTAGCTTATCTCAAAACTATTGTAAAACAGTGTTGCTTTTCCTGTAGTGGTTGATTTCATACCAAACTACTTTTGAATGCTTTTGTTTACATATTGATTTACTTTGGCTGGAATTCCTTTTCATTTATTCTGTTTTGTTTTGTGATAGCAAGAGAACACACACACATGCCTGCAAATAATTTTCTCCTATAAAACAAATCTGTGTTCTTCAGAGAGGTCTCCATCCAGGGGCCAGTGTTTTTAGACGAGGAATTCTCCAAAGGGCAAGCATGCCCTCTCGCTTGCCTCAGCAGCAACCCCGCGTTGGTATTCGTCTGCCCACCCCGACCCAATCAAGTACCACGCCCCAGAATGCAAGCTCCTCTATACGTCCCCAGGCTCCACCCAGCCAGCCTTCCCCTCCCTGCCAGCAAAGCAGCCCAGACACTGCAGTGGCAGGCAGCCTACCAGAACAGGTGAAGTGTCTGGCTACAGAGGTACGCAGTCTTGGCCTGGCTCTGAGGATGATTGTGGAGCAGCAAGGTCGGCTGGAGAGGGAGCAGAGCCAGCAGACGCAGGTCCAGAAACAGATCCTCAGTACCTTGCAGGAGCTTGCATCAAAGCTGGTCCCCTGCAGCCTCCAGCACACACCAACTCCTGCTGCTCCCACCTGCCCCTTTTCCTCAGCTTCCTTTAGCCAGCCCACATTCACCTCTAGCCAAGGCAGCTATTCCTCATGTGGTCAAGCCCAGTCCAGGTACGGGGAAATTGATGGGTCTGGTCTTGAGAACATTGAGGCATTTTCTTTGGATGGTCTTAGCTCTGCTACCATAAACGGCTTTCAGCCTTGTAGCACATCAGACACTCCTTTATTCACCCAGGCACACACGCCAGCATTCACACAGTCACAGTCACAGTCACAGCCACAGACACAAACCTACACGCCAGATGCGCTCTCTTACACACAGTCTCACACAGACACCTTCACAGCGATGGACAACAAGTCAGGAGAAATGGCCTCAACAAGTTCAGAGGCATCTTTTCAAACCAGCAGTTCTTCTTCTCAGTCCTCTACTCAACCCATCTCTCCCCATAATGCCCAGCTGACTATCATCAAGGTGGAGAATGTTTAAGTTTTTTTTTTCTTGTATACAATGATGTGGTCTTCCTTAAAATGGTTTATGCCTAAGGGGTACTGTAGTACTGTAGCTTCAGCCATAACGGAGGATAGTGGCTGTCGGTTTTCTTTTATGCTTGCATTTTTTACTGTAAGGTCTTTTAACAAGTTCAGATAAAGAACCTCAAGTTCAGATAAAGAATTGCAATGTAGACTGTTAGGCCGCTTTTATAAGACATTTTAGTATCTGTCAAAACACGCATTCATGTGTTGCTGGTTTGTTGTGGGTGTGTTTATAGGTCTTCTCTGGAGTTACAGCCTAATGTACACAGTAGCGAGAAAGTCTACATGGCCATTAGCCTCTCTCATATTCATCTAGGCTGTTAGAGGGATAATACAGTTCTGAAAATATTTGTAAAAATATTTTATACAGCAAATGAGGAATGTCTTCCAAAGTACATAATGCAGATTTTATGTACAAATGTTAAAATTTTTAGTGTCATTATCAACCATAGAACCATAGAATATAGAATATGAAGCTAAAATGCCCGTTTGTTAGAGCTTTTTATTTTCTCGCAGGCGTACGGCTTCGCAACATAAAGATGTTGAGCGTTTCAGTGAACATCAAAGAATGAAGATACAATAACTGAGATATTTTGATACTTTGCCATTAAAAGTTGGAAGCTCCCAACCAAAAAATGCTAGCAGCAGCTGTTCTTTTTCATAAAATGAAGCAAAAAAAGAGATGTCACCCCACAATGCATCGTATTGGCTGATGCATGACACACAGTACACCAGCGTGCATTCTCTGGAGAAGTTCAGCTCTAGAGAACGCGTTCGATGGACAGTAGTGTGTAATTTTCACACACTAAAATATGTCGCTGACTGTCAACAAATTGTTTTCATTGAAATCAAAGAAAGAGATGCGTTTTTTTTACAGATACAAAAATGTCCTTGTGTGTGATCTTTTTATGTGTATACACACTTTTGTGTACAGTAAATCCAAAGCAATGTATTCTTATAAACAATGTACAATTAATTTACGTAAACTTTAGATGTTTAGCTGTGCAGTTAGAGGTTAGTAATCAACAAAGTGTGTTCAGAGGAGAAGTATTTATGTCAGTGTCCAACTTACAAAAAAACAGTTTAGCAAGTTTTTTTTTGTGTGTGTGATTATGTGTCTATGTTGTTCCACCTTTGGAGGGAAAAGACTGTTAAGAGTAATTGATTTGACACTAACAAATATATTATAATGCAAAGGCATTTTGACCCCACAGATTCCTTTCAGAATGTTATGTAGTACAAGCGCATGGTTTGTCACCTTTTGCCTCTGTACTGTTCTTTGCACTGGACACTTATATGGACATGACGATATAATGGAAACATCACAAATAATAAATTCATAAACTCATAAGGATTCACGTTGCCCTTGGACTTAAGGATAGCTCCAGTCTTTCCTGGAATCATTATAATTGAGGGTCCTGTTTGTTCCTGTCCATTGGCTGTAACCACGGTTATTTTGTAGTTTGCTTTTCTTTGTTTTGTATTTACTGTCAACTTTTTTTTAACACATTTAACACATTAAAAATGTTGCTGTGTCAGTGGTTGAGTTTGTCTATTGCTGTCCTGCTACTTTTTAGCATTCCTGAAATGTTGCTATAAAATATTGTCACATTTCTTTGTCACAAGTCCATAAATGTTATGTGACACACACACCCATATATATATATATATTATTTTGTATTTATTTATTTATTTATTTATTTATTTATTTATTTATTTTTGGAGCATTTCTATTAGTCCATTCAGTTACATTCTTAAATTCTTAACATGTATAATGAGGAATATAATGACAAACATGGACTTAACAACTAACTTATTTAGTGAGTTTTCAGCAAGGTGTCAGTCACACTTTTTTTTATTGAATATACCATTTGAATATACCATTTACTGCAAAGAAAAAACTGTTGATAAGAATAATGTAAAATCCATAAAGAAATCCATAAGTTAGGGTTCTTAAAGGTTCAGCTGTAGTTTGTGGGCTCTGTGTTTCCTTTTCAGATTGCTGATGCATATGAGAATAACCTGCTAAATATCATCAAGTAGTAGTTGTGCTGATGGCCCAAGACAACAGGGCTTTAATATAATTTTTTAAACGGTAGATTTCATTGTGTTGCAGTCTGTTTAGGCTCTGGGTCTCGCCAGCAGATGGCGTTAATACATATATGCTGTGGATACTTTATTTGGGTTTGTACAACTACAGTTTCTCAAACGAAGTGGACCTATTATTCATTGGGCTCGTACACTAGGTCCACTGTTTAGAAGATTTTAAACTTAATAAAAATAGTAATGCCTGAAAACGTACCTGACTGTGCAGTTTGATTTAATACATAAGGATTTCAGTTGAACCAGAGGCCCAACGCTATTGTCCACCGGGATTTAGAAACTAACAGAAGAATCAATGAACCATTTTGTGTTTCAGTATCTGGCTTACTGTAAACTGCTACATACATTGTAAAATCTGCGAGTATCCATGTTTATTTAAACTTGGCAAACAATGGACAAGATGAGGCCAGATTGGTCCTGGGCTTGGAAGCAGAACCCAGTTTAGCCTTGATCTTTATATGCCGCTTTACCTGGACCAGGAGTTTGAGGTAATAGGTACTGTTGCAGTTGTCATAAGCCAGGGATTGTCAGTTCTGGTCTTTAATAGTCTGTGCAGTTTGGTGATATCCTAATTTAACATCACAAACTGAAAAAACAAGCAAACTGTAATGACCTATAATTCTAAAGGACCAGAACAGATGATTCACCTTCTAAGCCATCTTAGAGCTTCAAAACATTCTCTCATATTCTCATACACATTTCCCTTCTATTTGTCTGCTAAGAATTTCAGTCCTGAAAAGTTCATTGTCCCTAGTGAAGGGGCCTGAATGAAGCCCTCCGTCTGGCAATTATCAACTATTCAATCAATAATAAGTCATCATTAATTTAAAGTGGATTATGCTGGATCACAAGAAATGGTAGAGAACAACCTTGGAATTAGGCAGCTACAGAGAGAAAGCCACAGAATTCATGGAAAGTCCAAATAATCTATTGCTTACGTTCTTGTTATGGCAACAGCATGGCAAATAGAAAAGCATATAATTAGTTTAGCACAATCAATTCAGCCTTCAAAATGGCACCGGTTATACAGTGGGATGTCACATGAAATGCTAGCTCTGCTTTACAGTTGTGTTATTATGCTATCATCTTTCTCCTGTGACAAAACATTTCAGTCCTGACAGAGCTGGTCTTTTACAGGATAATACCCCATTCATAGGGAACAAGAGGTCACTAAAGGCCAGATCACTGAGTACAACAAATAAGCTCTGCTTCCCTCCTACTTCATGAAAACATTATAGACACTTAAACATGTTACATACCCTCATTTTTTTCAAAAACCACTTGTAGGGTTCAACCATGTTAGAAATAATATACAGGTATTATTAATATATAGGTATTATTATACCTAACACTAAACAACAGTTGTAGTATACACAGACTTACCAAATGTCATATCACTTCTATATGGTCCCAGTATATGACATACTGTATATATGTATATACACTATATTGGCTCGTCTGCCTTCACATGCATATGAACTTCCTTGAGATCCCATTCTTAATCCATAGGGTTTAATATGATGTCGACCCACCCTTTGCAGCTATAACAATTTCAACTGTTCTGGAAAGGTTTTCCCCAAGGTTTAGGAGTGTGTTTACGGGAATGTTTAACCGTTCTTCCAGAGGCGCATTTGTGAGGTCAGACACTAATGTTAGACGAGAAGGCCTGCCTCACAGTCTCTGCTCTAATTCATTTCAAAGGTGTTCTAACGGGGTGAGGTCAGGACTCATGGTCATGTTGGAACAGGAAGGGCTGTCCCCAGACTGTTCCCACTAAGTTGGGAGCATGAAATTGTCCAAAATCTCTTGGTCTGCTGAATGTTTACGAGTTAATTTCATTGGAACTAAGGGGCCGAGCCCCCCTCCTGAAAAACAACCCCACACCATAATCCCCCCTCCATGTTTTATTATAGTTTTCAAGGGACAGCTCTGAAGATATGACACTGCTATCATGCGAGACCCTGTAGCTTCGTTTGGTTGATAGCAGCGCCAAAGTCGGAAGAAAAACTTTCCAGTCATATGCGAGGCTTACTGTGCAATGTGGGTGATACATGGGTGTCAAAAGCGAGTGAGGAGCTGTTTTTCAAAGAAACATGTAAGTCACTTAAAGTCAAGTTCACTAATGAAATGAGTCCATCAAAATAATGTTAATGGCAATGCTAGGTTTTGGTGCACAGCATACAGTAGGCTAAAATTGTCTGTAGATATGAATGACATGGTTCGGAAATTAACTGCACAAAACTACTAACGGCCAGTTCTCTTCCAGTCTTCCAGAGTAGCATGTCAAACTTCAGTTGAAACTTTCTCTGTCAAAGACCTGTTTCATTTGCACTGCAAGATCTATTTTATTTGCATTTGACTGAATTAAAGTTAATCATTCTTTAGATGTGATCTGTGATTGTTACTTTGTTGGTTTTGTGTCCATCTACTTTTATTACTGCTGAAGTATGAGACCTGTTTCATTTTCCATATGGCTGAAGTAAACTAAAGTCTTAACTACTTCTTTGTTAGTTATTAAGTTTAACATTCATTTAACATTATATAATTCATGAATTAAATTATAAATTGTTACCCAGAATAGTTTAAAAGCACGGGGAATAGCATATGTAGTATATCAGTTCTTTATCGGTTTATCACGTAGCAAATAAAAAACATTAAAAAAAAAAACTGGTAAGAGCATTGGCGTAGGAACCAGCGGAATATCAGAAACAGATAGATTTGTCTCACCCAAAAATTAAACCACAGAAAAAGCAGAAACTGTTTAAAAACACTTTATTTTAAAAGCGCGTTTTGGCAGCGTTAAATACTTTGGTTGGTAGGTGGTATTTAACTTAGTTAAAGCTTGTGTTGAGATGCCTGTTCAGAAATATCCTGCTGTCGGCAGATTCACTGACCGGAACTCTCGCCTCGGTGGAGCGTCGGGTAGCGGGGTCAGTGATGAGAGCAATAAACAGCAAAATATATGTTTATATTAACTTTAGTCAAAAAGCACTCTGAAACGTAAAGTTACATTACTCTCTGGCCACGTCCCAACCTGCAGACCAGGGGCGTAGCTAGCTCTAGTTAGAGAACCAGCACCCCTAAAGATTATAGTAAAAAAACGTTTTTTTCCTTTTAACTTTAATTTATGTGTGGCAAGCTGGAAATGTTAAAACCATAGAGAGTATATGGTTAAACCAATTATTTTAACAACGAAAATGCAGCAGCCCCCCCCCCCCCCCCCCCCCCTCCCGCCTTGCAAAATGGTAGAATCCAGCTTATTTTTTCTTATCGCCCCCACACACGGTGTCAGCGTTTTATTTGACTGGTGTTGTGTGTCTAGTAAGTTTTGCATTGGAGTATTTTTGTACTTTATCACTCAGAACCAACACATTGCAGTCATTATCAGCAGTCCATATTTCTGATGTACTCTTTATTCCGTTATTGTTAGCTAGGAGTTGACGGCTTATTTTAATTTAGCAGGCTAATGCTGCAGGTGGTCTGTTTACTGTTTATAAAGGAGTGAGAGAAGCTGTAGCTGCCGTGCTATTGGTTAGTCTGTGTGTTATTAAAGATAAGGTGCTAGAGTAGTGCTGTCTGTATGTGTATAAGCCAATTAATGTTTCGGAATGATAAGATATAAAGAGATGATGCTAAAACGTTAACTGTGTGTCACACACACAGTTACGTGGTCAGCAGGTCAGTTAATTTTTCTAATTCGAGTAAGGACATGATCTTGACCATATGCTCAGACTCTGTTGATAATAATAATAATATTGATAACTGATTATTAGAATTGGTGTGTCTAATCTAAATTATTCGAATTATTCTGTCATGACACACTCATCTCATGTCTCATGCCCTGAATGTTAAATTGATATGGATCTATTTATTTTTCTCTTAAATACAAAATAAAAACTATACCTCTCAGCCTACAATCGCCCCTGCTGCAGACTGCTACAACACTAAATACGTTAAAAAAAAATATATAAAAAAAAAAAATAATAATAATTAAGGAATAAATAAAAGGGACACCAGCGTTAGAAGTGCTTTCGGTGGTGCAGTATGTAATGTTCCAAAGGGTGCTGTTTGGGACACAGCCTTACTGTCTAACATTAATGTCTAGTCAGGAAACTTTAACATATATTGTTTTGTCATTCCATTTCAGCATCAGGCCAACAAGTAATAATTGGTTTGGTTATATATGTATATAATCCAGATATTGCGTGTAAAGTTTAAAGTTTTCTGACAACAGTACCATTTAATGTGGAGAATCTTGTTTAGTTTGTAAAGTGATCTTTAAGTGGATTTATCTAATAATAAACAGACGTACAGGCAATGTTGTATTTTGTTGATTTATTTGCAATTTACCGTAATTCCACAAATGTTGTTCTAAGTCACTGTACATGCAGTGATTTTACTACCTTACCTACAGTGGAATCAGCTTATAGGTAATATTTAGGGCATAGGGTGGGCTGTGATTCATATTAGCAAATGTGTCCCCCGCAATGTCAAACCTGCTCCTACGTCCTTGGGTAAGGGGAAGGGGGTGATTCATAGGTGCATCGATGTCAAGAGCAGATCTACGCCCTTGGCATGGAGTTCCCTAGAGCTTTACAGGTTGCCACTGGAATCCTCTTCCACTTCTCCATGACGACATCACGGAGCTGGTGGATGTTAGAGACCATGCACTCCTCCACCTTCTGTTTGAGGATGCCCCACAGATGTTCAATAGGGTTTAGGTATGGTGACATGCTCAGCCAGTCCAGCACCTTTACCTTTAGTTTCTTTAGCAAGGCAGCGATCGTCTTGGAGGTGTGTTTGGGGTTGTTATCATGTTGGAATACTGCCCTGCAGCCCAGTTTCCAAAGGGAGGGGATCATGCTCTGCTTCAGTATATCACAGTACATATTGGCATTCATTGTTCAGTTACAAGCAGGTAGGATTCAATGGGTCGGAGAGAAGCGGTGTGAACAGAAACATGGTGGAGAAAGCAGGGTGGAGAGAAGCGTGGTGAAAGAAAATAGGGTGGATAGAAAAAGAAGAGGGCAAAAGAAAGCAACACAGTAAATAAAGACATGCTAACCCCATCTGTTATGTGTAAACTAGTATATAAATATAGTATATGTACGTTTTTACTATTTAACTGCTATTTAACAAAGATGCATGGAAGTGGTTTGAGTCCTATCTGGGGAGTACTCTTACCATGTAATATGGACAGGGTCCACTTCTGCTCCACACATGCTCTTCATCAGTGTCCCCCAAGGCTTAGTGCTGGGTCCTCTTCTCCTTTCACTCTACATCCATAATGTAATGACTGCTCATGGCTTTTCTTACCACTGCTATGCTGATATCACTCGACTAATACTTTTCGTCCCACCATCTGATACTCAGGTTTGCAGTCGCATATCTTCATGGATGACAGTCCATCACCTGAAGCTCAATCCTAGCATAACTGACCTGCTGTTCCTGGAACTACATGTCCTCACCATGATCTTGCCATCTAATTTGAGAAGTCTTTGTTTTTTTCTGTCTAAAGATGAAAGAAACCAATGGCAATGGTAAAAATCTGTTGCAGGCATTGCTGCATTAAACCCTGTATTTTATTCTTTTATCTCCAAGTAAAAGCACTGGTAGTGTTTCAGCTCAAGGGTAGTTTGGACTTAAACCTGTTTGTACTAGCTAGCACAAAGCACTTTTGTAAGTTGCGCTGGATAAGGGCGTATGCTAAATGTCGTAAGTATAAACATAAGCTATAACATTCTCCATCACATCACAACACTAGGTCTTTAGAACAAGTGGTCTGGAACATTTTTGTATTTTCCTGTTCTAAAACATCTAATTTAATGAGGAAGATAGAAAGAGTTGTAGATTGTCGGGAAAACACTAAAATGTGTCGGACAAGGGCGGTATTCCAGGATTAGGGTTAGTAAACCTCTGGTTTGGAACAGTATTTGCTGTGTGAAAGAGGGATAATTTGGTTTTTCTTTTTCTTCATAGGTTACACTGTCTACCATTGATGAGATTATCACCTCTAAAGATAAATACAGAGAAAAAGTTATTCCTCTTTATGAGGTTTTTAGAAGATACACATTGCTAGTTTTTAAGGCTTTACCCAGAAAGTAAAAAGATGTGCAGTGGTATATTTATTAACATTTTTATTATATTTTTAGCACATTAGCATCTTTATTCCTATCTTTACATTTCATGGTGCATTATTGTAAATGACTGTTTGCTAAAGAATCTTACAATTGTGTTACATAATGAGCTCTTCAGTAGGATCTCTGAACATGTACACAGACTGTACTGTCTGTGAAAAGCTCCTACGAAATTGAAGACAGAGATGGGGGAAAACCGTTAAAGAAGTTGTGGAGAATGGAGTGCATCATTAAATTTTAGGATGTATTACTGCTTTTATGTAAGCCTTTGAAACATTCTTGCCCAGATATTTGTCTAAGAGCAATGGTCACTCAGAGAAACACTAAATTACTTAATTTACATCTTATTGCTCAATTATGGAGAAAATGGAGAAAAAAACTATTTAAAGAAAATGTAAGTACTTTCTCCTATGAAAACAAAGTTCTGGGAGAAGAGAAAAACATAACTAAATGACCTAAAAATAAAGGAAAGAAGGCTTTCTAACAATGTGTTTACCACTACTGGACTAAATAAATTAAAATATATGTAACATTCCCCATACAGCACAGTGGCATGCATTGCTATTTTTTATAGTAGGTCTTAGATACACTCTTACAAAGCAAGCTGTTTGAGAGAAATGGTCAACACTTAGACAGGGCAGCAACGTCTGTTATGAAGACCTTCTGTTAGCACAAATGAAAAAAAAGTGTTAAAAAAAAATCCACAAGGAAACTGTACTGTTTCAGATGTACCAGTATTTCACCATTCTTAACATTACATTACAAGTTTTTGGTGATTTTTTAGTAAATACGTAAATAAATCTGCTTTGGTCCTCATCACCATGATTGTAAAGAAATCCAAGTCTGCAAGTTTCTCTTTGACTTTTTATTCACTGCTTGAATTAGGCAGACAAATAAAAAACTTGGTAACATTACCCATTATACAGTTTTATATGTATTTTGCAGTCCTTTGTTCTATTAAACTGAAATGTATCATGTGGTTTAGCTGAAATGTACAACATACTGTATTTCAGTGTAGGTGAACATGTGTAGTATCAGGTTCTAAACATATGCAATGTTTCTATCAATGAGAAATCGCAAGTAAGAAGTTGTTATTGGCTGTTATTGTTTTATGTTGAGCTTCGTAGTACACTACATTATTTCAGCAAGAGATTAAAGTTCCACGGATTTCAGTTCTGGACTACAGGCAGACTTGTCTAGCTATTTTCTGATTATGCAGTCAAGCTGCTGTAACATGTACAGAATGTGGCTTTGCACTGTCATGTTGAAATAATCACGAATGTCCCTGAAGAAGATGGTGTGTAAAAGGCTGCAAATGTTGTTCCAAAATGTGTTATGCTTAATGGTGCCTTCACAGATGCACCAGTTATACAACCCCATACCTTGACAAAGCCTGGCCAGCAATTGGTGAGGGTAAAGGCAGGGAGAGGTAAAACATGATATTATTGGTTAATATTTTTCTCTCTCTCTCTCTCCACTGGGGCATGGTGACTTTATAAAATGTTCAAGAGGTGGGGTACATTTCAATCAAAGATTACTTTAAATCTTATGGGGTGATGAACTGTGCTTGGTATGACCAGGGACATGAAATAACAAGGTGAAATAAGGTCAGTTTTGAGTTTAGGTTGACTTTAAATGAATGTTTCAACAGACCTGCCATTCCAAAGTTCATTTGTTTGAAATGTTTATTCACTAAAAGGTGCTGACCTACATTTACAGTTGAGTGAAGGTGAAAAACTGAGGTTAAACTAGCACTTTTTCTGGAAATGCTATTTTCTGGTTTGGCAATGCGCTCTTCTATACATCAATTGAGATCTTACACATCTTCTGTTTCGGAAATGATTAACAGTCGTTAATGTTGGACAGGTTTTAGAATTAAAAATATTATGCAGTATATTGTAAAGTTTTCCAGAGGTATCCTGGACATAGTTTGCTAGGCATTGTTACAGTTGTTAGGCTATGAAGGACCAACTGGGTGAACCAATTTGCTACAACGCCTCACTGAGGCAGACAAGTGCTGCATATTTAGTAAAATACGAATACCAAAGCTGATTGGGTGAAGCAGTTAAACAATGACCCCTCCTGAATTTGTAGTTGAGCTTCTAAGTTTATTTCAAGGATTCCCCATATTTGTGTTTCTGAGACATTCAGGATGATCAACATGTTAAATAGGAGGTCCTAGCCCCCCCACTGTAACAGTTTTGCAAAAGTATAGAACATACTTTCACTACTTACTGAGGCTCTCTAAAATAAATATCTTGTGCACTGCACCTGCAACTGAAAACTAAAAAATGATATAATAGTGATTAATGTAGTCTGTGTGCATTAGTAGCCTCCAACATTGAGACCTTCGCCTCAAGAGCTTAAGCATCAGTCATAAAAAATATTTAAAAAGTGCAAACAGTCTAAAGTAATATACCCTGCATCCTCATTGTAATCCCCCCCACCCACCAAAAGTAGTAGGTTGAGCGCAAGACTCCAAAGACTACAAAAAGCATGGCATAACAATGGTTTTGCCATCTGATTATCTAACTATTTTAACAGACTCCGATTCTTGTAAAAGTCAGCCTCATTAGCCTAAAGGTACTGGACATGGTCCATTTAAGCAACCTCATTAAAGACGTAAGTGTGAAGGGCAATGAAGAGGCAATAAACCCTAAAAACTAAAAAAAAAACCTGCACAGGCCTCTGAACTTAAACACAACAATGAAATGTGTCTGACTGAGAGGCGGGTCACTCTCAGAGGGTAAAGAGATTTATGAAAGAAATCATTTTTAAAAACAAGCACTTTTTTGTCCTCAAAATCTTGTGTATTCTAGACAAAAATTACTTTTATCATCAGTTAAAAGCTCACATAAACTTGGTGGCTGTTTGTTAACTGAATTCAAAGTATTTTCTGTTATGTAGTTGTTAAAATATTCAGTAAGGCATTATTTTAAATGTTCACTGTGGATGCTCAGTTTGTCATTAACCCACACTGCACTACATGTCTATTAAATTCAACAGAACTAAACTGCTATCTAACTGCTACAGAACCGAACCGCTATCTTGAAATTGCTTATTGTCTCTGATGATTTTATTTACAGTAATGATTTTAATTTACCAATAATGTGATTTTATTTACAGCGCTGCTAAAAGGTTTGTGAGCCATTTAGGATTTTACATTTAACATGTACAGTTTACATGTACACAGGTAGGCGAAGGTTGCGTTAGAAGTCTTGCCCAAGGACCCTTATTGGTATTGTGGTTGCCCAGGTGGGAAATCAAACCCCAGCATACAGCATGGAGGGCAGTGGCCTAATCCACTACACCAGGGGTGTCCAACGTTTTTTCAAAGGGGGCCTGATTGGACAATATCAAAATACAGTCTCTCTTTACAAAAGTATTATGAGTATTGAATACTGAATAATGAACAATTATTTAACAATGTTACAAAGTACTGCAAGTTTTGTCTGAACATGTGCCTAACAACATTTCTGCATCAAGTATCTTCAGTTTTTCTCCTGTAGACTGTATATCACTCAGTCACTATGCATTACCAAACTTATTGAACTCAATAACAGCAAGTCTTACTCTTAAGTCACATATTGTATTATGGAATGGAGAATATTTCTCTGAGGCTGAGTTCCTCTGCAGTGATACTGACGTGGTGGTGGTGTGTTAGTGTATGTTGTGCTGGTGTGAGTGGATCAGACACAGGAGTGCTGCTGGAGTGTTTAAACACCTCAGTGTCACTGCTTAGCGATCAAACACTACCACCTTATAACTCGCTGTGGTCCTCCTGTGCCCCACGTGCCCTAAAGAACAGTTGCTGCTGTGAGAGCAGGTTTCTCTACCCTCTCGTCCCCTGAGTATGGACTATAATGTCCATGCTTTGTTTTATAATGTCTCTTCATATTTAACTCCATCATTACTGCAATAGTCTCTTGGTAAAAGAGACACACGCATTTACAGTGTCTCTCTACGGAAAATATGCTGACATTCATCTCTCTCGAAATCGCCGGTTCTTACTGAAGTAGCTGTCACTACATGCCGTTCAAAAAAAAAAACAGGATGCCCAGTCAGAAAAATCATGTCTCTTAAGTTCATGTAACTTTGATAGCTAAAACAACGGTGAAGCATACTATGCATGTATGCACTGCTGCCACCATCAGGTGAAAAGAAAAATTGCCATCAGGTGAAAAGAAAAAGTACGGGAGGGCCACCAATAATATATTTTTATGCGGGCCAATGAAAATCTGTCTGCGGGCCGGGATATTGTGAGCTGCTGCATAAAGTTGTTATCTTAAATACAGATACAAATAATAAAACAAATAATACAAAAAGTATATAGTTTTCATGACTTTATTGAACTAATGTGACCCTCTTGATCAACAACAAATCAGCCAAATTCCTATAACTGTTGAGCAGCTCTGCCCATTAACTTGTAGGAATATTGCACAATGTTCCCAAATGGTCTAAACTGACCCATTCAAAGAAACTTTAAATTAAATTCCTCTCTGTTAACCAATGTTTGTTTTAGGCTGTCTTTCTGCAGACAGTGGTATTCTTTCTAGAGAGTAGCTTTCTCTATGCTATTGTGCTACACATACTATATTTTTAGCATTTGTCTGATAGTAAAATCATCAACATTGAAAAATAGCCAGTGTTAGAGAGACTGGCAGGTCCTTGCCCTGGAATGTTTGTGGTCTGTGATCTGTTTGGGTTGTTTGTTTTATTGGGTTCCCTTTACCTGTTGTTACAATTCAATCCAACTGAATTATCACTGAGCAGCTGAGGCTTAATGGGCCATCTTGAATCCAACTAATGCTGTATGTGTAGAGCAGTGGATCTCCTGTCTGCATTTAGAGAAATCCTACAGAAAGCCTAGTTTAATCATAATTCACAATTTTGTTAAAGGGAAAAATAAATATTATTACAAAATATGTTGTGATAAGACTTCTACTTTGCCTTAAGGCAAATTCTTACTGTTCTCCCGCAGTACACAACCGAGACTGAAAATGAGTGAGGGTAAAAAAAAATTAAAAAGTTATTAATCAAATGCTATTGACAAAAAAAAGGTTTTCATAAAGCCCATCCACATCCCAAAATTTTGATTTTTGATGCACAAGCTAAGCAAACCCCTTCTAATGCACAACATGGGTTGACCCATTTTTATTTCCTGTTATTTTATGTATTGATGAGTATCTCTAATGAATATCTTTTTAAATCAGTTTATTTCATTATTTAATGTTCCACAACATTTTGTTTGATTTTAGTTCTTATCTATTTACTAAATGAACAAAAATAGTTTTTGCAAACATTTTGCAAATGTTTACAAATGTCAATAGTTCCTATCCAATTCCATAGTGAATACATATGGGTCAATTTTGACCCATGTTGTGTGTGATTTGTATTAAAATAGTTAAAAAACGTGAAATAAGGATTTGTAATGATCGAAAACAAGTAAATTGAAGAATTCATGAAAGCTTGATTCCATTAATTGATTGCAAATACATATAAATATAATCTCAGTCAGGTTATTTGTGATTCAGGTTGTGCATCAAAGGATTATGGTTGTGAAAACAAATAATCTTATCACTCTCCAGTCATCTCCATTAGCAAACAAAACACATCTAAGCAACTGACAGAAATCACAGACGACTGTTTCTTTACAATTCACATACATCATAAAGAGACTCGTGGCCTTTTGAGGTTTAGTCAGAGCGGGTTTCCCTGGAGGCTCCTGAGCACTGTCACGGAATGAGAAAGCAAACAACAGATAAACCACCAGCAAAACACACAGTACTGACATGGTACCTGCCAAACCCATGCAAGGACTCTCACTGCCAGCTGAACACTTTGTACAAAAATTCCTCTGTGAACGCTGTGAATAGCCTGCCAGCATGTGAAATGTCATACCTGACAGAATGGAATGGAAACAAGTTGGCACATGCAAAAGGCATTACACACGAACATAAATTAAAGTTGCCCATATTGCAGAAAATCAAGGAGGTCAGAAAAGCAGAAAAGGGTAGTATGGCCTAACTTTCTGTAGTCACAGACTAATGTAGTTGACATTTTAAAAATATATTATAATATCATAAACATTTTAAATATAAAGTTACATTATAATTTTTTAACATTTATTCTCATGAATAGAAATGTAATTATTATACACATGCATTTGTGATTTTTTTGTCCTTAGTTCCACGGTAAGAAATAGATGAATAATTATTCGCTTTGATTTTAAAAATGAAATTAAAATGATCCATTTTGATGGTATGCCAAAGATGTAAATGTATCAAGTTACAGATGCTATTTGTTAAAAGTATGACCATTAATCTAGTGTAAAAAACAAGATTTACTTTACAGTATGGATGTGTAGGAGTTCACTTAGTGACTTAAAAATAGTCACTGTCTAGGTTGACCTGCATGTATGTATATATGTATCTACATTTATTAAAAAAAAAAAACAGTAGTTAAACGTTGGCAAGACTTCTGAAGGTTATATGAAACTTAATTCTCACAGTGCCAATTCATACAATGGAGATCTCTTTTTTACAAGGCATGGTTTACATTAGCAGATGTTTCTTGTCAACTCTTGACTCTAATTAGCTTTTGTTGAACCTCATTAGCATAGGGTTCACTTACAGCACTGTGAATGTTCAATGGATGTGTCCAATACTGTTTGTCTGTACTTGGGACTTAGAGGTAGATTAGATCATGTTTTATAACCAAATAACGCAGAAAAAACGGAATTTCAAAGGATGCACATACGTTTTCTTGCGACTGTAGGTGCCAATTCAAGTACGTAATTCTTATATGTTTGATAATGAACAAGGTTGTACTGTTATTTATTGGAAGGAAATAAGGTAATAGTCAGCAACAGTATTAGAAAGAAAAGCATATGGGTAGGCATATAGTGTAGTACAAATAAAAACTAAATAAAAACTAATTTTGTGGCAATAAGTTGTTTATTGAGTTCCCTGTGTTTATGTACAATCATTATTGTCTGCTATTACAACAATTACACTGCCCATTTAATTATACTGCCCATTAGCTTACTCAGGTTAACAACATTAGCACATGTAACAGAACATAAGCAGCAGCATATGAGCTCTATCATGCTTGTTCTTCTCAAATGAGACAGTAAAACACCAGAAAAAGAAAATAACACCATATCTATTTTGTTTAGATTAGTTACCCAATTATTTAAGTGTTTCACACATTGTGATACTCCAGTATCAGTCTTTTACTCGGTCCACAGATACATTTCCTGTAGCTAAATAATATTTTTCAATTGCAAAAGTCATAAAGGGCTTGAATATTGTTTGTTTGTGTGTTTGTGTGTGTGTGTGTGTGTGTGTGTGTGTGTGTGTGTGTGTGTGTGTGTGTGTGTGTGTGTGTGTGTGTGTGTGTAATTCATTTTTAATTAATTTTACTTTGAGAAACCAAATCATACTTGTTACTACATGCATGCAATGTTTAATGTTGACCTTCACAGTTAAAGCAGGTGTGTTTTCAAATTGCAGTCACACAGTAAAAATATTAAAACATCACATATTCAGATCATAGATATTCACAGTGATTATTTTATGCTCTATTAAAACTCTAGGCATCAATCGAGATCGTAACATACAAAATCATCACTTGTATAAGGTTGCCTCAAACCCCAAATTTACACCCCTAAATGTACTCTTGTAAAAATAGAATGATGGAAGTAGAAAAAAATAAATTCATTATTAGATTCATCATAAAACTTAAGTAAAAAAGTCTATGACTTTTAATTAATTTGGTAGAATGATCTATAAAGAACAATAAAAACAGCAAGAGTGACCTGTTTCATTTTAGTTTGCATGGCATGTTTCATCTCAGGCAGTTCATAGGCCAAACAAGTTTAGATCTCTCTGGAATAAAAAGTAAAGTGATATTCCCTCTGAAATCAAACAAGTACCACGCCTAGACTAATAGAAGGTTAAGCATTACGTATAACTGCACACAGCTCATGGGGAGAGGGGCTCAGTGTAAAGCCCACATTTGGTGTGAGATCTAGCTGATCTTCAGTCATGCCTGGTGGAGGTGTGAAGCGGAAGTGTTGCAGGAGGGAGGTAAAGAAGAGGAAGAGCTCCATCCTGGCCAGACTCTCTCCCACACATACCCTGCGCCCTGAAAACAGTGATGTAAAGTTTAATTTAGAGCATGATTTCTTTGAATACTAGATACATCACAGAAAGGTTTCAAAGTACCTGCGGAGAAGGGCATGAAGGCATCTTTCTTAACAAACCGCCCCTGCTTATCGAGGAAGTGGGCTGGGTCGAAGGCATTGGGGTTCTTCCACTCATTCTCATCCTTCAAGACTGATGTCAATAGTGGCAGCACACAGGTTCCCTGTAGAGAACAGAAACTGTTATAGTGACAGATTTCCATGCCAAGCCTACTGCACAATATTTTAATCCACTGAAAGACTGACCTTCTTAATAAAAAAACCCTGAAAGTGAATATCACAGGTGGTGGTGTGAGGCACACTCATGGGCGCTATGTCGGCAAATCTCTGAATTTCATGGATCACTGCATCTGTGTATGGCAGGTTCTTTCTGTCCTCCACCACCGGTTGACGATCTCCTACAACTTTCTCAATCTCCTCCTGGACCAGATCTGGAAGAAGATATTGTCATATCTTTACATGAAAACATAAGCACATATGACTTCCAGTGACCATAAAGTAAGAAATAATTGTCACTAAAGTAAGAAACAATCACAGTAAATGTTTTAAACTATAAATTGTCTACAGTTTTACTGTACTCTTCTTTCATACCCTGCACATGAGGATACTTGGCCATTAGCAGAAGGCTCCAGCGCAGGGTTGTGGCGGTTGTGTCAGTACCAGCACCAAAGAGGTTGCCAACTGTGTAAAGCATATTCTGTTTATGATACATGGTGTTCTTCTCTCCAGATTCCTAACCGGCAAAACAGAACAGAACAAATGATTGGTCAGTACCAGCACTTAAGGGTTTGGAATAGTGTGCCTAGTGTTCCTGACAAACAAAATGGAATAAAACGTTTTAGGGGTGGGATGTTGTGGCCCTACCAACATTGAAATCATACCTACTCTCCTTAATTCCCTTTAAAATGCAACTAAACAGGTTAAAACATGTTTCCTTCGTGTTTACACTTAAGATAAGTTTAGATCACTCACAACAGCCCAATAGCAACTCCAAAAAACACTTCGTTATGCTAAAGAGCACAATACAATGGACGCAAAATCATTCACCTGCATATACAAACAGTCAAGCAATGATGAAGCTTTCATTCTTCAAATTCTTTAAAACTGTATACAACACAAAAAGGGACTACCTCTGCATTCTGTTTGCGTACAAGAAAACAATCAACCACGCCTCTGCAGTCCTGAGGGTTCAGCGTCTCCTCCAGGCCGTCTGCGAGCTTACTTATCCCTTGGAGACAGGTCTCACGATTTCTCAAGATTTCTTTCCGAGCTTTTATCCAGGAAAAAAGCCTGGGGAACATGTTGTAGAGCTACAGGTACACAAAGATACATTCATTAACATCTTTATGTACCCTGATTTATATATTCAAACACGTACATACGCATATTTCAAAAAAAGTGGTGTAATTAAAATCTCACAGCAATTATGTTGAGAGTTCCCTGTGTATATGCAGAAAGTACCTGTATTGGAGCTGTGCCAATAAGCCTGACGTTCTCGTTGCTCTTGTTAACCATGTCTTTGAAGAGAGGATCGCTGTATTCAAACCTGCTTCCGTACACAATGGCTGAGATGATATTGGAAACTGCATAATTCAGTGGTTGTTGCGTATTAAATGGTTTTCCTGTAATGTAGTAAGCTGTGATTAACATTTTGATTATTTGTACGCCTTTCTCAAAGATAATTATTTTCTAATCTCTGGGCAGCCAAAATTTAATGAGGGCAGCCACTGCATCTAGAAATCTTTCTATATCATCAGCTCAATGTCAGCAGAAAATTTTGAATCAGATAAAAAAATAAATTAACTTGAAGAAAGAACAAATGATTCTGCAACAAATCTAAGCTGATACCAAAAGATGATGTCAAAAAAACTACTGCAGACTACTAATCAAAGTCAAGAGACACCACTTTCCACAATCAACACACATGCTAACGTCAGCTACAAGGTTAGTGCATTCTCTTGAGAAACCAAAACTGTCTTATCGTCTGAACTTTGATGTAGTTTTTTCCAACTGTCCTGTCTTTTGTTTTGCTGCCATCAGCCTCTATGGTGTGTGTTGTGGTGTCAAATCAAGGTTTATTTATACAGTGCCTTTTAAATGTTGCCACAACAGCAGCTTTATGAGAGAAACCTTAAGATGGACCAGCTGTTGAGCCCAACAAAGAAACACACAGATAATTGGATAGTGACACTACTAACACTACTGTATAGTGTTAAGAAAGTACAACAGTGAATCTGGCCGGCCTGGCTATTACAGCATAACTAAAAGGGTGAGCCAGAAAGTAACAAAGACATGAGATGTCAGCGCCCCTCAGCTTCATCGTCAACGCAACTTGAGTGAGCATGTGAGAGCAGTCAGACGACAGCACCAACAATCGTAGTTTACCATGAAACTCTCTGTCAGTGAATCTCCAGATCTGCACCGCAGACAACCTAATCACAAAATGCTTGACTAAACATGTGGGTTTTTAGTCTAGATTTAGGCTGGTTCACTTACTGCTCAAATATCCAGGAGCTAGACCATTACATGTATAAATAATCAATGCTATTCCTTTTATCTGATATCGCTGCTTTGGACAATATCACTAAGTCACTTTAAATAGATATATCTTCTTAGATAACCTGCCTATGCAAAAGTTTTTACATATGTCCTCCTGTATATCTTATGTATATATCTTGTGTATGTTTTGTATAGTCCTTTCAGTTATAACTATATGTACATTTTCTAGCTTATTTTTACTTTAATATTGTCTATTTATTACATGTTTGCACTGTTTTACATATATAATGCTGCCCTGCTGTAGAGTTGTATCTGAGCCTCACCCCAAGCATTTCAATGCATGTTATGTCCTGACATGATGTGCAAATGACAAATAAACTTGAAACTTGAAACTTGGAGTCATGATGTTTTAGCTCATGAATGCTCATTTAAAAATTTAAATTGCATGTTTGTGTAGAATTTTAGGTTTATGTACGAATATTTGTTAAAAACTCTCTGAAATATGGAATGTCTGCTGTACATTCTCTGACATGATGTTACCTTTAAACTGTTCAAACACTTTTTTTAAATGATGCGTCTCCTCTATGATTTTCTCTTCACTTCCTCTTTTGCCCATCCCAAAGTCTCGAAGAGTAGCAAGAGAAAAGCGCCTCATCTCTTTCCAGTTTTCGCCATTGGAAAACAGAATTCCTGCAATTGAGCAGAAAAACAAAAATCTTTGCACCATTTTTTTACATACCATTTAATATGATATTTATTATTGATATTTATTACAAATTATGTTAACTCTGCATGCTTCATAATTTCAAAAGATGATAATGTAAATAATAAAAGGAAAATATGTTTGCTTATTATTTAATTCTATATCTGTTCTATACCTGTTCTGTAAATTGTAATTGACATGATTACACTGGTTTCAAAAAGATATTCATAATACAGTAGATTGTAATACCATGTCCTTGGTTATAGTCAGCAAATATAGGATTGATGTCTCTATCTCCAAATTCTTCTGCATAGTTCACCAGGGCTTGTTTGACGGTTTGATATCCTGCCAAGACGACCATTTTTTTTGGTCCAAAATACACAGTGAAGATGGATCCATATTGTTTTGACATCTGCAAACAGTAACAAAATTGGGATAAATAGAAAAAGAGGAACTATAAAACAAGTATCAATGTACACAAAGCTGTATTTAGCCTAATGCTGTAACCTCAACATCAATGGCATGAGATCCAGATCGACCTTGATGTCCTGCCCTTTACTGCACTCACTGGAATTCTCGTTACTTGGATAGGCTTTCCAAAAACTACTCACATATCATTTTAGCGCTTTGCTCATGATCAGGAAGAAAAGAGGAAACAGCTGCAGTTGATAAGGTCAGTTATAATTCTTAAATGAATGAAAAAGCACAAAGTGTAATGCCCAAGAGCTCTATTGTTCACTATTCTAAGTAATGTTTACATATACTGGCAAAAGCCAAACTGATCCTTTGTGTGTACACTCTATGGGGAGGCTTTATGGTATATACTGGAGCATTGCTCTGTGGATCTGATTGCTTTCTGTCAGAGGAGAATTGGTGAGGTCAGGTACTGATATGGATTGCTAATTCTGGACCACACATCCCACCTCAGAGAACGTGAACAACTAACTGAATTCACTAATGAAGGGATGCCTGGGTACTTTTGTACATGAAGCCTAGGCACTCATTCCTCCATGAATACATTTGAACTTTGTACTTGTACACTTTGTAACTGTACTATTTCTAAATATAATAAATGATAATTAATGTTACACACATACACAAAGTAAACAAGGCACTTACAGAAAATAGGCTGACAAAGGGTTTCTTGAGGTCAATATCTAGTAGGTTTCCCAAGATAGGCAGTGGCTTGGGTCCTGGAGGTTCGTTCTGTTTTTCTTTGTCCTGGGAGTTGGAGCGAGAGGCACTGAAGTAAGCAACTGGCAGAAGCATTAACACAGCACCAAGCAATATGCTTATGCTAGTAGGTTGTAGGAGAAACTCTTCTAACAAAGCCATTGCTAAAAAAGTATCTTTTAAAAAAAAAGGTTTATAGTTTTGAGCAAAGCGTATACAAGGGAGTGCACTCAGGTTGCCAGTGGTATTCAGGAATAGTGAAGTGCCTTTAAAATCAGTGATTTGAGACCAGGGGTGGAGCTATATCTAAAACTAGGTCAGAAGTGAGAAAGTGAACAGCTTAACCTGCAGACTGTTAGCATGAAACATATTTAAGTTTTAACAGAAGGTCAACAAAAGGTTCAACAAACAGGCTGGCAACTGTGAAATACAGCATATAAAAAATATTCATAAGATAAAGAGAAAAACAAGTCAAAGAGTATACTCAGACCTAAAGGACACAGTGTTCTTCCTGTCATAGCAGTGTGTTTCTTCCTGTCATAGCAGTGTGTTACACATGCTCTCTGCAGGCAGCACTGCTTTATTCAGTGTGCACTGTTTCTAATTGCCTGAAATCCATTCTTGTTTAAAAATGTGGTAAGTATTAACACAGCATTAACACTATGCATATAAAATATGCATGAAGCACATAAGACTCGCAAAAAAGTTTTAAAAAGTTGAAAAATATTGAAATACACTAGTCTTTTACTTTAAGAACATCTAAAAAAAGCTATCACACTGAAATCTATAACAACCCGGACTGCTGGATGGAGCAGACTTCAGTCTTACTTCACATTCATCCTCGCTGTGAGCACCACAGGTACAAACAATTCCCATAAGACCAAAGTCCTTATTGAAAAAATTGTTCACACAGAGGCCAGCTTTTTACTGCTGTCAGAATACAAAATCATCCAAACATTAAGAAATCTTTTGTGACATATTGCCATTTTCATGCGACATATAGCAAGTGTTTTTATGTGCTATTTCAAAATTCACAAAAAATGCAGTAAACAAAAAAGTAGGATTCAGTGATATGGTGGTAGGCCTTTGCAACTGCAGAACTGAAGCACTGCAGGTTCATATACTGTCCAATAATTTATGTAATATTTACTGGCATAGTATAGTTTAGTAAATGGTAGTAATTGTCCAACTTAAGATGTTGTTAGAAATTACTGGCAGTGTGTGGTTATGTATTGCTACATTTTCTTTCTCCTTTTCATATTTATTTCTTATACATTTCCCTCTGCACAGCCCATGATTAAATAAAAAGCATGAAAGAAGATGATTACGATTATGAAATTTCACCATCTATGGCTGATGAAGTATACTTGTGCATATTGTCCTCTTATTAAGAAAATGTGTGTGTCTATGCATGTTATATATGTTATATACAAATTATATATGTATATGTGAATACATGTTTGAACTAAAGTGTATATGGCAGTGGGGAGAGCTATTATGGAACTGAGCAAATCTAGAGCCCACATATGTTCATGGCTCCTGTGCCTGTAGTGACTGGACAGCAAACACCAAACATATCAATTTGTATTTTTGTATGTATTTGCCTACATTTTCACTGATGTATGTGTTGTAGATGTATATACAGTATATTACAGAGCAGGATATCTTACTATTTGTGTATGTGAAGTTGCAGGCAAGATTAAAGGTCCCTATGTGGAAACCAGTCTAAAACTTTAAAGTTGATGGCCAATTTCCAAGTACCCAGAATATGACAATCAACTCCTTTCAGGCTTGACTCCCAGCCATACATACCATTCAATGCTTGTTCCGAAATATGGCTTTTACAGGGAAGGCCTCCTGCTAGACACATTGAACATTGCTGTGGAATTTGTCTTTCATTCACTGCTCCATAGCTGGGGAGCTTTAAACTATTCTAGCCAACACTATAGGCATCAGGCATGCTGATCTCAGGCTCATGTGCGGCTAAAATGCAAAGTGTGTTAGCTCAATGTATCCAAATTCACTAATTAGAAGGTGTGTGTAGACATGCATTCTCTTCTTTGTAAAAAAAAAAAAATACAATTTTGTAGTCTGCTTTTAATAAGTTCACCTCTCAATAAATTGTTGGTGGATTCTTATCTCAGACTACCATTGACTCTATGGTATTACAGGTCAGTGGTTGAAGGAATTTGTCAAGAAATAATACCCACATATACAAAGTGACCATAATAATGAAGCCGCTCATTTAACAAAGACCCCTGAAGTAAACATCTAGCAGCTTTCCCAAAAGTCCTTGAGCAAGAGGGGGAGCAATAAACATCTGGCAGAAGCATCAACATCAAACAGAATGCTTGTGTTGGTATTATGCAGGAGAAGCTCTTCCAGCAAAGCCATTGCCAAAAAAGGTATTCTGTGCAAAGAAAGATAAATGTAATCAAATGTGAAGAAAATAATGAGATGCTCAGATAGCAGGTAGGCTGAAATGCTTGTAAAATCAGTTAGGGAGCAGTCAGCTACAAGGGTGGAGCTGTGTTCAAAACTAGAGCAGCAGGAGAAAGTTTATTCCACCTGTTGAAAGGATCAGTTAGTTAAAACCAGTATAGTCTGTTTGGATGGAGGATATTTTGTTGCTTTGTTTTGTGAGGTTGCTTTGTTTTGTGTTTTTTCACAGATTCTTAACTGAGAATATCTAAGCCAACGTGATACACAGGTCAAAGATTAACTTGGAGTATAGCACTCTGTGTCAAAGATTGCAGTGTAGAAATGTGTTAAGACTGTATATAACGCATGCACCTTATAGACTGCTTAGTTCAGCATATTTTGTCCAATTGCATGAAATCCAGGGCGAGAGTCACAGTGTGAAGTGAAACAGGGCAAAATTAATTTGAAGTCTTTTTGAGGTGTGAAATATTACTGTTGCTCATCTAAACTAAAATGTTTTATTCTAAATATTTAATTGAGCTGAATAAATAATCATTTGAATGCCTTGTTACAGATATCTTTTACAGTGTATAAATGCATCATTATTATTTTCACACTGTCAGTAAAATGGAAGGCACTGGAACTGCTTCTCATAAGCTCCTAGAAGGAGGAGCAGAATACCTTTCGGATGAGTTGAGGTGGCATTTGTACTAGTTATCCAACATTAGTACCTGACCACACTAATGCTTTTGTGGCTGAATGTAATCAAATCCTCACAATGATGTTCCTACATTTAGTGTAGAGCCTTTCTGCGCCAGTGTCTTGGTTAATATTCTACTTGATGAGTAATTTTCCGTTGTGAGAAATCCAACAGCTCTCTTACCTTTAATATTCTGGTACTGCACTATAGTTTATGTTTACTGAGAGCCATAAGTCAATTTGATCTTTCCCATAAGACATTATGCTGAAGCTGGTAATAGTATTGTGTATCTTGCGTGTTCAAAAAAGCAATTAAGTATGTTTTGCCCAAGTACACATTAATCTGAACAAGATGTCCTCTGTTTAGACTCCTTTTCTAAGGTATACTTAAGGTAATCTAAGAGTAGATTTGCTTGCGCAACAGGATTTGTGAGCACTGGTTGTTACTCTGCATTGTGTGGGGGATACCTGCACACCTGTCAGTCACAACTACAACCTTGTTCATTTATTGCGGTGTTGTAAAAGAAAAGGTTCAACATCAGTGTCTCTTAGCTGTCACTGCAGACTGAGGGAGAATAGACCGCTGAAGCCATGTGTAAATTTTTAATTTCCGTAATTCTCACATTTAGAACATTGCGTCTAAGTACGCATTTGCAAAGACCAAACAGTGTTTGTACAATAGCAGCTACTGCACCCTGTGTTAAGTATAAATGTTCAGAACCTGATCAATTTTGTTCTGTGCACATTTTTTCTCCTGAATATGAATGGATCCAATGAATTACCAATTCATTTAGAGTTATAATACTAATTGTGCTACATGCAAGCTAACACTGCTGCTCACTAATGCCTCTAAGTTACAGAAAAGTAAGGTGGCTGTTCTAACAAATTGTGGCACCTTGTCAAAATGTCTTACTGTAGTCATGCTTATAGGTTTATAGGTCTTGTGTTGCTAACTTCATATCTCCAACTACATCAAGTATTGTATTGAGTGGAGCATCATTTTTACTAGAGTGTAAATAATAAATAAGCTGATTTTATAGCGGGGATCAAACTAAATAAGCTATCTGGTGTCACACGATACACACTTTACAAGTCTGGAATCATTTCTTTTTTGTAAACAATCAATACCAGGCATCCTAGAAAAACATTTGCAATGTTATTTACGAGAGTAAATCACTCCTGTTCTAGTCTAGTGTTTACACTCACTGTCCAATGGCTACTTTAGAGTAAAGGAGAAGAGCTTCACTATGGTCAGACTCTCTCCCACACAAACCCTGCGCCCTGAAAGGAGGAGAACAGCATGACTTCTTTGAACACCAGATACATTAAGACAGCATTTCAGAATACCTGCAGAAAATGATAGATCTTAGTGTGCTGGATCGAAGGTGTTCTCATCCATCAATAAAGACGTCAGTAGTGAAATTACAAAAGTAGTCTGTAGAGAATTAGTGCTTTTATAGACAAATTTTTTTAAGACAAGCTGTCAGTGTAACTTTTTACACAGTCAGCTTCTCATTAACTTATTAGACTGCAAATGCCATGTGTTTTGTTTTGTTGTATTATTTTAGATACTTTATTTAATATCACAGGCTGACTTCTTGATGAAAAAGTTCAACATCACAAGTGCTGGTGTAGGGTACACCTATTGATGTTTTGTTGGCCACTCTCTGGGTGTCATTGTTTACAGTATCAGTGAATGACAAATTCTTGCTGATTGGCATATGCCAGACCACCTTAGTCAATCCCCTCCTGCACCTGTATATAAAAAAAAAACATTATATGAAAGCAAATGCACAGAAAATTTCAGTGATCGTAGACAAAACAAAAAAATATGCACAAAACAAGAAATAATCATGGCAAACACTCTGATAGTATATTTCATCATATCTTGTTAAGTGCTACAAGTTTCAGTTTTACAGTGCATTTAATTTGAAAAATATCGCTAATATATGACCTTTTCTGTTTCAGAGCAACACAGAGAAACTTATTCATGTGCTTGTTAATTGCTGTCATTTGACATTATGTTTTTACTGGGCTTCTTAAAAAGACAATCTATCATCTTTAAATTACAAAACGCAGTAGCCCAGGTCCTAAGGATAACAGACAAGACCAGACAAGTCTAGTTTTGTTGGACCGCCATAGGCTGCATAGGGTATGTCTTACATATCCTTCTTATTAAAAGTCTTTGGGACTTAACTCACCCATATATTCACTCAAATTTAGCCAAACATTGTTGCAAAGAGGTACTGTTAGTAATAAAATAGCTTTGGTGCTTCATTTAAATACCTTTATTTACATGTGGTTATTAGGGTCCAAGGGTGTAGTGCAGGTACCCTATTTTAATTGTTGGGTTTCTTCTTCTTCTTCTTGTTATTTTTATTATTACTATTTTTCTCGGCTGAAACGCAATGTGGAGCAAAAACGTAAGGTCCAGAAAAACCATAAGCAAACAATTTACAAGACCCTGAATGTCAATAACTATAAACAATGTGACTTTTGTAAACAATATGGCCACTATTTGCTAAATAACCCTTCTGGAAAAACACATGTTTATCAAAAAAATCTATAACTCGAGAACGCTTTGACCAAATTTTTTTTAACTAGAAACACTCATTCAAGCCTAGATTCTGGTCAATTTTGGTGCAAATATATCACTAGGGGGTGCTGTAAATGCTTTCTCAACATCAGTACATCTGGTTGAGCTGAAACTTTGTGGGCCATGATCCATGAAAATGCATGGCTGCCATCAGCCAATTAAATTTGAGCAGGCATTTGACAGGCTTAACATTGACCAATCATCATGAAACTTGAATAGTGCGTCTATGTAGGTACTTTCAAACAACCAGTCAAGAGGGCAATCTGAAGAAAACTCGGTGAACATCTTTTTTGCCGGCCCCTGGTCTATAATCATGGCATATGAGGATCTGGCCTGCACATCAAATGCTTAAATGCTGAAAACCAAACTACTTTACAAATACAACTATGTCAGAAATGTTACCATCAGTCTTGTACTTTTGACATCCATGTTTACATTATTTAGAATGTTCCAGAAACATCGGAGCTGGACTGGAGCTGAGCCATATTCAAACTGGACACAGAAACCATTCAAATGTGACCTGATGCTGGCCCAGTATCGCTCTGAATCCAGAATTCATATTTGTGCCTGTATTGGCCTGCTGCACATGTGGACACTGGTCCAGATGTGTTTTACAGACCCTGTATGAGGTGGATGTTCGAGCCAAGCAGCCAACCTGATGATATAAATACACACATTTCCAAAAAATCTTTCTGCATGTGTTGTACACAGTTTTATGTAGATAGGTTTCAGTATTTCTTATTCTGACCTTATACATGAGGGTACTTGGCCGAGGGTAGAGGGAGGGTACAGGTAGTGGCAGTTGAGAGTCAAACATCGGTCAGCCAAGTCAATAGTCAAAAATTATGTGAAATATTTGAAGACTATTAAACAGATTTTTGTCAGAACAGTACATACTACAATGCTTTGGCCTTAAAACTCATTGCAGTTGTGTAAATTGAACATACACTCATGTTCACTTTGGATAAAGTAGCATAGCACTTCCCTAGAACACTATCAAAACCATGTGACCCATGTGCCAAGCAACTCTCATCAATCATTCAGCAGGTCTAAGAATTTTGACCGCTGTAAAGTGTAATATTTAAAGGGAACCAGTTGTGGTGGGGACCATCCTTGATCCAGTCTCGAATAATAATTATTCAGAGTAAACATTTTAAAGAGATTAAAAATGTGAATCTTGCAACTTCTAGTTCCTGAAATACTGAACATTTTATTCCAGAAGCAACAAAGCTTGATTTCTCAGTTTATCATATAAACAGCAATAAAGAAAATATTTTTCCTCAGTCAATAAAACGACTTGAGCTGTTGAACAATGTAAAGGAAAGTGGTTAACATCAATAAATCACACAAATTTGCAAATACCATTAGATGTAATGAGAAAAACAGCGTGTTCAAGGCTTCCAGCTAGAAGAGCTCAAGAATAATTTAAAGTTTGACCCATTGAATTCAGAATGGTGTTTATTGTATAACCAAACATAACCAAATAGGGAAAACCATAGCTGACGGTAGGTTTTCTGTTATTGTTAATAAATAACAACTGATTTGTTTATAAATTTCATGCTTGATAACATCACAACATGTTTATTTTAGCTTAGCAAACTATTTAAAATAAAATGAGTTTTATTCTAAGCTGACATCACAGATCTGATACCTGTTTTCCCCCTGTACTGAAACTTTGCTTGCTGTTTGTGTCTTCTGTCACCTCTCCTAAGGGAACTTTGGTTAAACTTTACACAGTTTCAGGGTCATTTCAGGATCAAATATTTCTGAGTTTGAATGGATTAAGCTAGTGAATGGCAATGTACAGACCAGCTATGATGACTCTTGGGAGCAGAGTTAGCTTAGGCTGGTTTCACTTGTTGACATTTTAATGCAATTTTAGTGGCTTAAAACCTACATGAACTGCATAATGTAAAAAATGAGCAACTTATTTGAAACTCAGCTGCAACAGCTGCAAGCATCTCAACTTTACGTAAAAAGTTTCATGAAACAGCCATTTGAAATGCCGGTAACACATCATGTAATAATGGCACCATTTCAAATAATTGGTTACAAATGGCACTGGCTTGATGGTCAAGAAAGTAAGAGATCAGTGACTTCTGGACACTTGTAGTAGTTTGTCATTTTATCAGTTAACCGAATCTAAACTAAACAGATGAAGACTTTTGAAGCTAGAGACTCTAGCCAGTTGGGGTACCTATCCCGCTAATCATAACAGTTGTCTCTCTTTTTAGTAGTGTGACATTCACACACACTCATTTAGTGTTTTTAGTTAATTTTTCTTTGTGAAATATATTTATAAGTGGTAATGCAGTTTTTTGATACATCCATTTAAAAAAATACAGTAAAAGCTAAAACAGTTATGGAAATACATATTCATAAGTACTCTGACCTGTGCTTGCTTTAGAAAAGAAATAGAAATAAATAAGTCTTTATCTTAAATTTCTATTGCACTTGAGCCATCTTGTTTTTTAAGTGACAACATGATCATTCTCCACTAGCATTTAGCAATTTCCACTAAAATTAATGATTTATTTTGCTGTACCTTGCCCTTCAGTGTATTTCCCTCATTATTGTGCTGTAGCTCATTAAAACAAGCATTTTCTACAAATTTCAAACCTTTCATGAACATCTTTCAGAGGCTACTTATTTGTAGACAGGAACCAACTTATTTTAAGATTTCTTATCAGGTTAAATTCTCTTTCTTCAGTTCTTGCATTGTATTAAATATTTGTGTATAGTTTTTTTTGTATAGACTGCAGCTTAATTGATGGAAGGGATGCACAGACTCAAAGCTTCATGAGCTGTTTGTCACTACAAGCTTGCAGAACATGAGATTATCCTGTGCATTCTGTTGGCATACATAAACACAATCGACCTGCAGAAGCCTGCAGAGGCTTCAGTGTCTCCTGTATAATCCCCAGATTTATTTATTCCTTTGATATAGTTCTCATGCGTTTCACCCGAGAACAAAGCCCATGAAACTATTGTGCAGCCAGAGGAACACAAAACCACACATTTCTGTTTTTGCTGAGCCAATAAGCCTGATGTTGTTGATCCAGGTAACCAAACCATTGGACAGAGGAGCACTATATTCAAACCTGATTCCAAACACAATGGCTGAGATGATATTTGAAACGGCATGGTTGTACCACTATCAAATGGTTTTCCTGTAAGACAATAAGCAGCAATTAACATTCCAATGACTCTTTTTTTTACCTTTCTCTTATAATTTGAATTCAAATGTATTATTTATACATTAAGAATAAATATGTTTATTTATAATTGCATTTACAATTGCATCATTTAAGATGCAATGCAAATGCAAAACATGTACTAATACCCGGATAGTTAAATATGGAACAGTGAAGTGCTTTCAACATTAATTTTCATTGTTTTATTGGCCCACACAGACTCATATAGAAAAAAAAAACAGAATAACAATTTGCAGCTGCATCTCCTCATAGTCACACTCTAACCCTGCCGAACCTAAAATATTGTTGCAAACCTGTTTGCAATTGCATTTTCACAGTCAACTGAGCACTTCTGTCAATGGGGCGGAACATGGCGAGGGACTATTTAGTGCTGACTGTGTTTTAAGACAAATGAGTCTAAACTTTGGTACTGTGGGGGTCCTGATGTAGCGAATCAGATGGACAACAGTCTGTAGCTGTAGAACTGCAAAATGGACCTACACCGATTAGCCATAACATTACAACCACCACCTTGTTTCTACACTCATTGTCCATTTTATAATTTTATAATATTATGTAATTGTAGAACTACAAGACGCTCCTATATGATAAGTGGCACTGATAACATGGACAATAAGTGTAGATACAAGGAGGTGGCTTTAATTTTAGAGTATAAGAGGTATGTGATTATACCTTCTGGTAGATAGATTTCCATTATGCACACTCAATCTCTTTAAAAATACTTTTTGCCAATTTCGATTAAGCTTTTAAATAATAAAACAGTGTAAATATTCTTTTTAGAATAGGCATGCTATGAAAATGTTATTCTTTTACAACACAATAATATATTTATGAGCCTTCAGTTGTAAAAGTCTTAAAGGGTTAAATAAAAAAGTGCATCCCTGAGTTCCACTTCATATAAGATAAAAAAGTAAAAATAATAATATAATCATTTTTAATTATGGAGCACTTTTCTTACAAGTGGCATCCAAAGGGCTTTCTACACAGTTTTTATCAATAATAACATAAACTTCAAGCCAAGGACAAAGTTCAAATGTATAGGAACTACGATGTTAAACATAAAAAATACTGGCTTCTCCCACAATGGAATTTTAGTTTTAAAAAAAAGCCTGACCAAAGACAACTAGAGGACTAGCCATCATACAGTTCAAGTCAAATTTCTTGTGTTGATTATAACAGCTCATATCACCCCTTTAGGGCTTCTTTATTAATTTATTATGGTCTGGAATATCTGTAAAGACTTTTTTACCGGCATTTTTAACGTGCATGATGATAGATCTAAGACTTACTGGTGTATCACTACCTGCATTTACAACAAGTTTACAAGTTTTAGTTATTTATTTTTTACATTTGTTTGCCCATTATGGAGAGGAGAAATTATAAATAAGGTTAGCACATATATGGACCTTGCAAAGTAATGAATATAAAAAAACATACATTTTTCTATAATAACAATTGCCCAAAAACATCTTATTTTAGCGTATATTTGTTGAGGTTATCAGTGTCGCTAAGCCCAAGACAAATTCCCATAAGGAATAATAAAGCATAAATATGGGAATGTTAACCTACAAATTCACAGTAAAAGATCCTAAAAGAAGATTACCCTGGCTTAAATATTAATCCATATGAAGCATGGAACACTACAATTCAGAATTAGGTTAACCCAGATAAGTTGTGAATGTGTGTCTATGTGTGTGTGACTGGGCACCTCAAGTTATTATATATAACCAAAATTGACTGGTTTCGTCATTAGCTTGTCAGCTGTAGACAGATATATTAGTAACTCAGCTGTAGACTAGAACAGCTTAAATAGAATAACCTAAATTAGGTCTAGATGTCACTAATAGGCGGACTGTGGTCTGGGTATATATATAATTAAAGAATGATTAAAGAAGAATAAAGTCTGACCTTAATCCTATAATTAAGCCTATTTAATAATAAAGCAGCATATAGATTCCAGGCAGTAAATAGTAACTGTAGTGTTAGATTCAATGCCTTAGAATTCTGAATTTAAAAGCAATTAAATTAATCTGAAATTAAAGATTTAGATGAGTAATATATACAAATACCATATAATGAGTCTGTAATGAATCATTGGACTTAGGCAGGTTATTCCAATTCATACGCAAGGCTTTATTAACACAACAGGGAAAAAATGTGAAATAAGGTGTAGAACCAGGCAGTCCCAGGAGAACAGGCTAGCTGGAGTCTGGGGCAGCTTTAGGATGGTTCTAGAGCAGCCGCTGATGGAAGCCAAGGGGCCCTGGTGACTACAGGTGCTAATCTCCCATCTAATCAGGGGAAGGTGAAAACCTCTCGAGCGCTGGAGACACAAGCAGGATCTAAGTCCTGTCTGGACAATTCAACAAAAGGGGTTATTTCTTTGCGTGGCATGCCAGGAGAGGATTCCTGAGGGAAGTAACCACTCTCTCTGTTCCCAGGGAGAGCATAATAACACAGTTCAGTAAGGACCGGCAGGTGAGTGTGATAATTGGTAGGTGAGAGTGCATGAGGGTGTGTGTGTCCAGAGGTACATAGTACCTGCACACCTGTGCAGGCGTTCAGGGGGTGTTACAATATTGTTATAAAATATACAATTTTCTGGGTCTCTTTTTGACTGATAAAGCAATGCTTAATATTAGACATGAGTGTAAAACATGAATTTTTTTTGCAAATGCTTCTAGTGGCATGCCTGAACACCCCAGCCATGCTAATGTTAGGACACCCTCTGTGGCTCAGCTGGAGCAGGGGCTGGGGGCGGGGCCAAACACACTGACTGGAAAACCTGGTAAATACTCAGACACACAAACACATAGCATGAGAGAATCGAAATATACTTTATTTACACATTACACCAAGAAATTAAACCAAGATAAATGTAAATATGGCTTACTCAGCCCTTAAAGAGTCCTTTGATCTTTTCTTTTGTCCCTAGCTCTGTCTCTGGCATTCAAGGCCAGCATCTACTTCTTGCGTCAGTGAGACAGCGATTTTATAGACTCTTTGCTTCCTAAGCACATGCTTGCAGGACTCTAACTTGGTCATTCCAAACATTCATTTATTCTACTTTAAGTCTTTGGTAGGACGATTTCTGTGCTTAAGGTCTCATTTATCCAGTAGCATTCAACATTGTCAACATTGTTCCAGTAGCCTTCTGGCTTGTCCATGAGATCTTTGACAAACTGCAGGCCGGCAGCAACTTTCTTTTTGGAGAGCAGCAGCTTTCTCCTTGCAACCCTGTCGAGCACACCATTGTTGTTCTCCTGATGGTAGGCTCATGAACATTAGCAGTAGCCAATGTGATACAGCCCTTTAGTTGCTTAGAAGTTACTCAGGGTTTTAGGTCTTGAACATCCAGTGGATGTGGACTCCAAACTCTTAACAGATGGTTTTGTAGTTTTTTCCCACGTGATGAGCATCAACTCATTTTCTGAGAGCCTCAGAAATCTCCTTTGTTCATGTTATGAGACACTTCCACAAACATGTAGATAGATCCTAGGACCTGACTGTCATCCCATTGATTGAAAACCCCTGTTTCTTATTTCACTCTTAAATTATCTGCTAATCCTAAAGGTCCACATACTTTTACCCTCACAGATGTGTAATATTGGACAACTGTCCTAAGGCAATAACCAAGTCTAATATTTTCGTCTCATTTTGTTGTCTTTACCTACTTTTAGGAAAATCTGGTGACATTTTAGGTCAAAGCAGAAGAGTTCACAATCTTTCAAGCACCACTGTAAACACACCTGACTAAACTCAGTAGCTGCCTGGATTAGTATGTAAAGCAAGAGCAGGAAAATAATTTAATTGTGCTGGACACTAGTCCTCTGGAATCACAGTTCATCAGCACTGCTTTAAAAGGAACTCTGACTGGTAAGACATACTAACCAATACAATTCAACTATGTTGTATAAGCCAAGCAAATACTTTTTATAGACTATATTAATAATTTATATAGACAATATTGCCAAAAGTATTCGCTTACCCATCAGGTGTTCCAATCCCTTCCATGGTCACAGGTGTAGAAAACCAAGCACCCAGGCATGCAGACTGCTTATACAAACATAAGTCAAAGAATGGATTGCCCTCAGAAGCTCAGTGAATTCCAACATGGTACCGTGATAGCCCAGTTGTGGAATGTTCTCGCTACTACATATACCACAGTCAACTGTCAATGGCAACGACAGCAGCTCAGTCACAAAATTGTAGATACTTAAAATTACAGAGCAGGGTCAGCAGATGCTAAGGTCACCAACTTTCTGCAGAGTCAATCACTGCGAAACTCCAAACTTCATGTGGCCTTCAGATTAGCTCAAGAACAGTGCCTAGAGAGCTTAATGGAATGTGTTTCTATTGCTGAGCAGCTGCATCCAAACCTTACATCACCAAGCACAATAAGGATGGGCCCTTCTTGTTCCAACATGACTGTGCACCAGTGCACAAAGCAAGCTCCTTAAAGACATGGATTAGAGTTTGATGTGGAAGAACCTGACTCACAGTGGCCTGGAGACTGCGAGCCAGGCCTTCTCATCCAACTTCAGTGTTTAACCTCACAAATGAGCTTTTGGAAGAATAGGCAAATATTCCTATAGACACACTCCTAAACCTTGTGTGAACACAGACGAGCAATTACTTTTGGAAATATGATGTACTTTCTCGTCCCCTGAGCAAGAAACAGCAAGCTAAATATCTTTTTTAACCATAAAATATCGTTCAGCATTTCCAGCTGTACATAGAGTGTGATATTACTCAAGAGAAAAACTTTTTAGATGTTCTTTGCCATAGGACCGGCTCCACTACAACCATATGACATCACAGTACGTGACTGCTTCAACAATGCTGACCTACAAGTTTAACAAATTTTGGCTATTTGTTGTTTTGTTTATAATAAACAAAACATTCCCATTAAGTTTATAGACTACATTATAGTTTTAAGGTATACAAGTCTTAACAGTTAGGCTTCCCTTTAACTATTCCGACTAACTGCGCACAGCTTGTGGGGGGAGGGATTCAGTGTGAAGCCCACAGCTGGTGTGAGATCCAGCTGATCCTCAGACACACCTGGTGGAGGAGTGAAGCGAAAGTGTTGCAGGAGGGACGTGAAGAAAAGAAAGAGCTCCATCCTGGCCAGGCTCTCTCCCAGACAGGCTCTGCGTCCTGAAAGCAGAGATGCAGAATATACAGTTAAATTCTAATATGATGTGAATATGAGAAATATCATAAAAATATTACCTGCAGAGAAGGGCATGAAGGCATCTCTCTTAACAAACTGTCCATTATTATCAAGAAAGTGTGCTGGGTTAAAGGTGTTGGGGGTCTCCCACTCATTCTCATCCCTCAACACAGACGTCAACAGTGGGAACACACAAGTGCCCTGCAGCAAAGTAGAGTGTGTTACCTTTCAGTAAGTTCAACATTCAATCCTTACCATGTACTTATACTAATCAGTTTCAATGCCTATTATTGGACCTGTCATATATGTTACTGACACCTGTATTGTATAATCTTGCATGACATTTTATAAGTAGAGGATTTAGTCTTGTGCTGTTTTTGTAGTCAGATTAATATAAAAAATGACTGCCAGCACAACTTTCAGACAAACAAAACTAGAAAACAACAAAATAAACTACATAGCTTTTCTTTTTTTTACTTATGATAAATTGACTTGAGTATACACTGTTGTTTCTATATCATATTATATGTTTTACACGCATGCACACACACACATATATATATCTCATTATTATCATATACAGACCTTTTTAATGAAATATCCAAGAAAGTGAACATCACAAGCAGTGGTGTGTGGAAGACTCATTGGCACTATGTTGGCCAGTCTCTGTGTTTCATGGATCACTGCATCAGTGTAAGGCAAGTTCTTCCTGTCTTCCACCACTGGTTGACGATCTCCAATCACCCTGTCAATCTCCTCCTGGACCTGATCTGGAGTCGAGAGAGGACTCAGATTTACAATAAGTGAAATTATCATTACGAACACAAACGTTTCATCAAAACGAATGTGTCTTTAACATGAACTTTTGAACAGTTTCTTCAACCAAAAAAAAAAAAAACAAATAGTAGACTAATTTATTTCATGTACAGCAAGACATTTTGTAGACCACTCTGCTGTTTAAGGAGGTGGTTTTCATGGAAGTAACTACAACTGTTTCAGTGTCACTGCTGTGCTAAGAATGACCTACCACCCAAATAGCGCCTGCTCTGTGGTGGCTCTAAACATTGAAGAATAGGATAAAAGAGAGCTCACAAAGAATGCAGAAACGCAGATGAACTACAATCTTCGAATGTAGAACTACAAAGAGCACCTATATAGCAAGTAGATCTGATAATTTACAATACATTGTAAATGGATGCATGTGTACTTAATAAAGTGGCCGGTCAGTTAGAGAAAGTTAAACCATATTTTCAGTATAAATTAAAACAAATAAGTCTCAGTGTGCAGCAGTTAGTGAAACAGCTAACTTTGTGCATCAAGTGATTCAAAAGTGTATCATTTTTTTACTAACTATGCGAAAGAAACATTTAACAAGCAGACATATTGTAATGAGGAGTAACAGAAGTGTTGTTTGAGGTTGCAAAGCAGTGGTTTGAATTTATTTATGATCAATAACACCAGGTCTTTTGTAGTTTAGTCTAATGCTACACACTGACTTACCGTAACAACCCTACTATGTATATGTATGTTGAAACATTTTATATTCTTACCTTGCACATGAGGGTACTTGGCCATTAGCAGAAGACCCCAGCGCAGGGTTGTGGCAGTTGTGTCAGTACCAGCAGCAAACAAATTGGTGATGGTAAATAGGAGATTATTTTCATGATACAGCGTGTTCTTTTCTCCATATTTCTGAATAACAAAACAGAAAAAATCAGCACTTAACCAAACTCAGTGAGTAATTACAGAATGTTGCAACTGTCCTTTGTATGGCCTGTTATACCATTTTGAATAATTATTCAGAGTATAGTTCTTTTATCAAAGCACAAGAATTATGTATAAAAGTACTACACAGACAGTAGAATAGAAGATCATACCTCTGCATTCTGTTTGCGTACAAGAAAACAATCAACCAGGCCTCTGCAGTCCTGAGGGTTCAGTGTCTCCTGCAAACCACCCACAAGTTTGTTTACCTCCATGATATCTTCCTCACGACTTCTCATGATGAGTTTCCAGTTCTTCAGGCAGAAACGAAGCCAGGGAAACATGCTGCACAACTAGAGATACATTCAGGTATTAATATTCATTTGTTAAATTAATTGTGTAACTGTCTATATCTAGGATCATGGTACAGATGTGAAAGAGAGTGTATATTAGATATCAGTACCCTGAGAGTTCCTTGTTTAGATGCTGAAGTGTACCTGTATAGAAGCTGAACCAGTAAGCTTGATACTGCTGTTGGCCCGGTTAACCATGTTTTGGAACAGAGGATCACTGTATTCAAACCTGCTTCCATACACAATGGCTGAGATGATATTTGAAATGGCATAATTCACTGGCTGCATGGTGTCAAATGGATTTCCTGCAAGGCAGTACGATGTTTCAGATGTTTCAGCCATTGCTAACAGATGTTTAAAATGTTTAAAATCAAACACATAGTCTGCGGTCTCCAAAGTCAAACACTGGCATCAGCAACATTTTGGAAGTGGCATAAATTGGTCATAATGAATAGCTCAGTGACTTCCAACTCCCAACTCCCATGTCACTGCCACGGATATTATATTTGCCAAAAAAAGAAAAAAGAAAACAAAACAGAAATTTATCTGCTATTATTGTGAAACAGAATCATTCAGGAGCAACAGCACGGGCATAAAGTGGCAGGCCTGCAAACTCATGGGGCAGCCAAGTGCTGATGCACAATGTGTAAATCTTCTCTTGCATTACCTGCTGCTTCTGGGAGCAACACAAGACATAAGTAAGGAACTAAGTAGCTGCAAACAATCCCAAGGTCTCTATGCTCGATACCAAGTGGTGGCAAAAGTGATGTAAAGCACCACTACAGGACTCTGGAGCAATGGAAACGTGTTCTTTGGAGTGGCTAATCACACTTTACTATCTGACAGTCTAATAGGCACATCTAGGTTTGGTGGACACCAGAAGAATACTACCTACTGGAATTTATTGGGCAAATAGCAGTGTTTGTTAAGGGGGTCTGGGGTTGTTTTTTATGGTTTGGAGAAAGCCCCTTACTCTATGCTAATGCCCATGGTTTTGGTCCGGGATGTTCAGCAAGCTCATATAGGTGTGACGGTCAGATTTCTACATATTTTTGGCCAAACCGTGTTTAATAAAGCATGCTGTGATGCAAATATAATTTATAAGACATTACAACATTGTGATAATACATGTGCACAGGTTTGTTTCTTTGAGACAACTTCAATGCATATGACACAAACTAGCTAACAAAATCGAGTGCGAGTCTGTGTTTGACATCTACACGTGTGTTCACTGGCATTTTTATAGCTTTGCATAAACATTTTTAAATGTGTGCTGTTACCTTTAAACTGCTCAAACACCTCTCTCAAATAACGTGTCTCTTCTATGATTTTCTCTTCAACACCTCTCTTGCCCATCCCAAAGTCTCGAAGTGTGGTGAGAGCAAAACGCCTCATCTCTTTCCAGTTCTCCCCATTGGAAAAAAGAATTCCTGTAGTTGATCAAATTCCTGTAGTTGATCATCGATTTC
This sequence comes from Megaleporinus macrocephalus, assembly GCA_021613375.1. NCBI lineage: Eukaryota > Metazoa > Chordata > Actinopteri > Characiformes > Anostomidae > Megaleporinus > Megaleporinus macrocephalus. Next base: position 28,286,792 of record CM038719.1, read on the forward strand.
TTATTAATTGTTACACCAACATTGCTCTATAAATGTAAATATATTGTTATTGTACTAGTTTCACAAAGCCCACTAAATGTATATAGACTTGGAAGAAAGTTTTTGAGATACAGAATTAGACTCAACTACTTTTTTTAATATATCGAACATAGGGTTAGGGTTGCATTTTGCAGAGTGACAACTCTTTCGGGATTGTAAAAGAATAAGTTGCACAGAATATTTTGTGCTTTTTGTAAGATGAATTCATTCTCCAAACAACATGGGACACCATATCAGACTAAATAAAACTAATGCATTCTTTGTTATGGTTCATAAAGCACCCTCATTTTTAAACTTGCTGAAAACTGAATTACTTACAATGCAGTGACATCATATATTTCCAGGGCAGCTTTAAACAGTGCCTGGCCATACTGGACTAGTGGTGCAATGTATACACTTCGTACCTCGAGTTAGTCCACCTCCAGAAAGCACAGGTTTACCTGTGCACTGCCTCCTTTTACCCTCTAGCTCCTTGCTAAGATGCTAGGGGGCTGGTAGGTGGCTCAAAGCCATGCTGCTAGCACCGCAGCTGGATACTTTACAGCAACGTCGCTTGCCAGGACCCTCAGCCATTGTTGCGTTTGCTGTTACTGTTATTGACCACCTGTCCTTAAATTACCTAACTGGCAGCATGACCTTCAACAAGTTTAATAAATCCACTAAAAGTTTTACATATGTTTTACATTCTTTTTACCATGTGATGATGGTAACCTGGTGTCAGTTTAGAAATGTATTCCCACATTACAGTATTTACAGTACAAATACATCAAAACTAGAGCATCCATAGCAATCCATATCCTACCATGTCCTTCGTTGAAGTCATAGAAAATGGGACTGATGTATCTCTCTCCGAATTCCTCTGCATGATTCACCAGCGCTTGCTTGACGGTTTGATATCCTGCCAAGATGACCACTTTATTTGGACCAAAATACACAGTGAATACAGATCCATATTGTTTTGACATCTGCAAAGATCAAAAAACATGACAGGCAGGAACTGATGTAGTATTCTTTAGTCACAGTAAAAATAAAAATGTCCAAATTATGTTTAGAATAATTTATCAGTAAGTATTTTGTTGTATTGCTTACTACTAGTTTAACATTTGTTTAATAAATATACTATGTCTAAAGCATGACTGAAGCTGGATTAGTGCCAGTTCAGCCAATTAGCTAAGCAAAAACAGCCAAGCAAAGTCTTCTAGCAAAAGGCTTTCAATTTTTTTTAGTATTTAATGAAGTAAATTGAGGCATTTATTGAGGTAGGTTGATATTAGCTTTGTATATGCCAGCATTCTTGTCATTTTAAGGCACCTCAATGTAACTTCAGCACCATTTGAGGTGGAACGAAAAATTTAAATAAGAAACTGCAGAATAAGAAGCTAGCATTTGCAGCTAACATGTCCTCATATCTTTTTAGTGGTCATTCCTTTCAATTTTACTTGGTCTTTATCCACCTGTAAGAGTAATTGAGGTAACTAGACAAACAATATTACATCAATATAGCAAATATTACAGCACAGTAGAAGTTTACAGGGTCAATTGGTGATATTTTATGTTTTGGGTTTTTTTGTCACCTTTCTGTAGCTAGATAACTAGCAATGGCTAGACAGACCACAGGTCAGACCCAATTTGAATCTAACACACCTGATTTAAATTAGAATGCTGAAGAACATGAGTCCGATATGCTGAAATTAAACTCTCCAGGACCAGCTTTTTAATCGGAAGTAGCAGTGCTTGTAAAATTCGGAGTACTTCCTTCTCTGCGCCCCATTCACTCTCATTAAATTTTTTTCTGTCACCACTACTCTAAAGCAAAATGACCTTAGAAAATGCTCCTCATTCAAGAAATACTTTACAATTTTCCTTGAAGGTGTTTAATGATCAGCTAGTCAGTGGCTCAGCAGAGCAATAAAAAGGACATCCTTTCATGAACAATTATCTGGCTTAGTATTAAAAAGAAGTAGGAGCACTTGTTAGAGCAGTCTTTCTTGTTTTTTTCTACCTCCTTCAAGCAATATGTGAATTTGTTTTTAATGTAATTGATTGATTGGCTGATTAAAATATTCTGCGTGCGTCAGTGTTAACAATACTTTTCTATTAGGGAGAAGCCCCACAGGGCAAGCCACCCACCTCTTCTGAATTTATATTACACAGAACTGACTTTGAAAGTCATAGATTCTACTAAACCTGATCGTGCTCCTGAACATAGTCTATACCCTGATGTTGTGTATAATCAACCGAGTATCAACAGAAAGTTTGCTAATAATTTAAAAAAATCTCTACATCATCTAGAAAGAACCATCAATTTTTTTACTTTCCTAACTGTTGTGTGTGAACACTTAGTGCAGTGAGTGAAGGTGCCCACTGCCACCTAGAGTACTGAAATAGGAACAGGTCACAGTTAATAAAAATAGGCTGTTAGGTCTGTAAAACATTGTTTTAGCACAGAGTAGCAGTACTCACTCAGCATACCTGCAGTATGTTTGGTAAATATTGTGGTATGGAATCTTTCCAATACTATAGAACAATAATCAGTGATATACTAGTATCCATATAATTAAATATGAATCCACTTTGACATCTAGAAGAATCTCCACCTCTTGAACAGTTTACAATTTTGAAGAACAAACACTTACTGAAAGGAGACTGAGGTAGGGTCTCTGGAGGTCAAGCTCTAGTAGGTTTCCTAGGATAAAAAGCGGCCGGGGACCTGGAGGCTCCTTCCACTCTTGCTGAGAGTGAGACGAAAGACGATATACAACCAGTAGCGACATCAACACAACACCAAGCAATATACCTGTGTTAGGTGTTTGCAGCAGAAGATCCGTCACCATTTCTGAAGAGCTATAGTATATAAAAGGCGACAGATTAACTGGTTTGCAAGTAGTCTTTCAGAGTAACACCGGCTGCGTGAAGAAACAGTATAGCATCCGGGGAGGAGCTACACGAGGAAATGCATGCCAGATGATAATAATGCACTCCCAAGAACCGACAAGACTGTACAAGCTCATGGATAATATAGATCTCTGGCATGTAAGAGTCAGAAGCACGCCAGGAAGTTCAATGCCGATTACACTCAATATATTCCATTTCACTTTGTCTGAAAAACTAGATTAGAGTCTGGTCTGATCCGAGAGTTCTCACAGTGGAAAGATGGCCAGTTAAATTAGATTTTCTCTAAAAGATTAAATCTGTTGATCTGATGGTGACAGTTTACTTGTACGATTATTAGTCCAGGGCCACCGGGACGTCAGGGAAGTAATGAGGCGACGCTGCACCTCTTTTTTGGTTCTGTTTAAGAAGGTCATAATAGAAGAAAGACGCTCCTAAATCGCTCGTCGCGCTGACCTATAGGCACAAACCGGTCGACAGTCTGACTCCGAGGCGTAACCAATTAAAACAGTTCTTTCAGTTTGGGGGCGGGGCTTTGTGGTCGTATTAACAAAACTGCACAGCGGTTCGGTGCCAGGACTGTTGGTGGATGAGCTCATAGTTTTGTATTTACTTCGAAAACGAAGAAAAAAAAAGTTTGTCTCTGCGCCGCGGTGAAGTTACATCATGGTTAAAATTTCTAACCAACTCGCACAACCAAAAAAAGTTCCGCCGTTTTTTCTTCGCTGTGTTCGTAAGGAAGTGATCGTATCTTGCACTGCCCCCACGGTCTGCAGCGGTATTGCTTCGTCCCGTCCCTATCAGTAAGCTTTGCGAAAATGTGAAAATTACGCACAAAAAAAAAACACAGAATGCGGACAGAAAGCTATCTGCGTATCCATATTTAACATTAAGTATAAATAAGCCTGTGCTGTTACTTTTCTGACTAAACGTCCCGAATTCACAGAACTGCATGTAGGCTACGTCGCATCAACCCACGGATCAACCGACCTGAACACTCTTCCCCTCTTCTCTGTGTAATAGTGAGATTAAGGTGCCTGTACATATCTTAAGGGATACCGCAGCTACCCAATACTTTCTGTTACAGGGTATTTTGCCTTTGTCTGATTATACAACTACTGGTACACAGGTATTGGTTAGAGGTATTGAGATGAGTTTTGTTAAGGTACCTTTACACAGAATTCTCCTCCAACTTGGTGACTGGGGATGTTATTGTTGGAGTGTGCTCATCTCTCCCTATACCTGGAGTTACTTTTATTGTGTAATGTTTTGGCAGGTGGTAGTGTTTGGGAGAAGTCTGATGTAGAGGATTTGCCTATTGTGCCCCTGACAACAGTTAACTGGTTTTCTGTATTAACAGGTAATAAAATGTGATCTGGTCTACATCCTATGTGTCTCAAGTGTAGACAAACTTAATGTACTTAACCTAATATCACAAAAAACAATTATGATATTTTATGTCTGTATTACACACATCCATTAAACGTTTACAGTGGTGGAAAAAGTAAGTGAACTCTTATGCTAATGACTTCAACAAACGCTAATTAGAGCCAGAAGTTAGAAAACCAGTCCAATCAATAAAACGAGATTGGAGTAAGGTGTAGAGTTACTTTGACTTCTAAAAGACACTCAAACATTTTGAGTTTGCTATTCACAAGAAGCATCTTCTGATGTGATCCATGCCTTGCACAAAAGATATCTCTGAAGACCTACAAGAATAGTTGATTTTCATGCCTGAAGATTGCCAAAGAGTACCTTGACACTCTGCAACACTATTGGGAAAATGTTTTGTGGACTGATGAAACTAAGGTTGAATTGTTCAGGAAGAAAACGCTGCACTAGGTATGGTGTAAAAAAGGCACTGCATACAACATAAAATTATCATTCCAACGGTGAAGTACGGTGGTGGGAGCATCAGGAGTTGGGGCTCCTTTGGGGCCTGGACCTGGAATTCTCAAGTTCATTAAGGTATCCTACAGAATAATGTCAGGGTGGCTGTCCGCCAGCTGAAGCGCAGTATAAGTTGGGTGATGCATGAGGACAATGACCCTAAACACTGAAGTAACTCTACTACAGAATGACTTCAAAAAAAAGAAAATCCACCATTTGGAGTCAGAGTCTGAATCCAACAGATATGCTGTGGAATGACCTCAAGAGAGCTGTTCACACCAGACGTCCTAATAATATGGCCAAGAAGAATGGTCCACAATTCCTCCTGAATGTTAAGCAGCTACCGGAAACTTGTTGGAGGTTATTGCTCCTGATTCAACCAGTTATGAAATTAGATCATCTTGGCCAGAACATTAGATTAGCTAAGGGAAGTTTTGCATTTGGCTCGGGCGAACCTGGCCATGAACCTTGCCTATTGTGAATTTGGTATGGCCACTGTTACCTATTTGGATAGTGGAGAGAGGGCAAATATTACAGAGCTTTTTGTCAAAATGTTGCTACCATTGTTGAACCATTAACATGTCTTTTGAGTCCCAAGGTTTCTTTCCAGTGGGACAAAGAGCAACAGCAAGCCTTTAGTGGTGCCAAGGCACTTCCTTGTGAGTGTTCCGGTACTGGCTGCTTTTGACTTTACTACACCTTTAAGACACCTTTTAGAACATGGGGTTTGTTCATATATATATATATTTTTCCCAATCAGCAAACTTATTCTATCATGAAAAGGGAGGCACTTGCCCTAATTCTGGCTGTCCAACGTTTTTGAGGTATATTTGGCTTCATCTACAGCTCTATAACTGTATACTGACCATAATCTATTAGTGTTCATTGATTGTATGCAAAATCAAAATCAAAGGATTATGCACTGAAGTTTAATTGTTCGCCTTTTTCTTTAGAAATAATTATATATACGTGCCAGTTAAAGATAATGTAATGGCAGATTGTCACATGTGTATTGGTTGTTTTTCCCTTTTTCTTGTGTTCTAGGTTTGTCCTGCCTTAAGAATGGCTATCCTGTTTGGTAGAATTCTTGGTGGAACTCTTTGGGGAAGGGAGGTGTTACGCCTCCCCCAACTT